>ML675619.1:4241850-4433840 GCA_007922155.1 Mesoclemmys tuberculata
GGACCTAAAATGTGAAGAAAAAATCCCTGTGATGCCTCTTAAAGTGCTGTGCAATGTGGATCCTGGACAGACGGCATTTTCTTACATCAGCTCCTTAGAGGGTTGGTTCTTAACCTGTGGGATGGAGTGAGAAGGGAATGGGGGGGGGGGAATCAAGATAAAGAGCATACAAAGAGAGAGAAGAGAAGGAAAAAAAAGATGAGAGAGAAGGAGGGCGACAGAGAAAATAAGAATGGTTGTGACATGGTGACCATGCCAGGACATTGCATAAGGGAATATTTGGAGGGAAGGTGGTCCACGTTCAGATCCATCATAAACAGAGGGCTATAAACCAAAAAGGTTGAGAGAGCCAGAGCCTCATCTATACATCCTAGTATAGCAAACCTTGCACAGAAGGCAGGAATACCCCTGGAGATAAATACATGGCAATAGCAGCCCTGAAGGTCACTTATTTTTATTTGTTGAGTTTCACACACAGTGCCCATCAACAAATCTCTAGGCATGTATGCAATGCAATTGCTTAGTGCATGTGATATCTCCCTCTAGTGGTAGGGTTGTCAGTATGAACAGTGGGCAGAGGTAGAAATTCATGCAAGCAGAGGAGAATTGGTGGATGAGTAAAGGTATAAGAAGCCTACTGATCCCAGGTCTAACATGCATATCTTTCATCTCTCTGCATATCTCTGGTCATCTGCCCTGATGGCATCCTTGCCATGTTGCAACTCCCCCATCAATGGCTACACACCTGTTCCCCCTCTGTGGGACCATAGAGCATGCAGAGCAATTTACTACTGAATTGGCCATTAACTTGCAGTGTAACTGGCACTGCTCTAAGAGAGCAACATGATGCATCTAGTGGGTGTTTCCAAACTTCCCTTCCTGAAGCTACTGACAGCCTGTTTTCTCACACACTGAAGGACATATGCTTGGTCTAAACAGCGAATATGTCCTTGTACAAGCATCTCATGGCCAGCCACCAATGTAGCTGCACTAGTGCAGAATCCAAGGACAGTCAAAAGAAAGGTGTGGTTTGCAGCAGGGGAGCATATCCTAACAAGAAGGAGGGGTAACTATTATTGCTGCAAATTGTAACTTTCCTTGTCTTCGCTTAGGGTCTGCACTGATGCAGCTAGACCTGCAGTTGCCATCAATTACTGGAACCAGGGCAGATTCCCAATACAGACAAGGTCTCAGATTCATATTTGGTCTGAAAGCTCTGGTGGGGACTGTACAGTTGTACACTGTCACATAGTCATATTCCACTTCTGCATGGTCTTCCCAGGCCCTGCGTATCTTCAGCTATCCCTGTCTTCTACCCTCTGTCCTGCATAATTAACAGGAGCATGTATTTTACTGATGCACCTTTTTCCCATGAAGAGTGGTTGAATGGATGATGAGGAAAAAATTTAAAATGAGGCTGCACATGAAAGTAATTATCTAACATGTAACATTACTTTACAGTGAAAATTTAAATGGGCACTTCAGTCCTATGACATAGGATTAGAACATTCACACTCTACAGACAAACAGGAGACAATGGGAGTAGGGATATTGTTACTAAGTAATTCACTGTGTTAGTTTCTGCATCTATTTTAGTGTATAGTGAAGCCATTACCACAAAACTCCGGTGATCTCCAAACCACGCAGATCCCATTTGTTCTGCAAACGTGAGCATAGGAAGCTATAATCTCACAGATTTCATCCTCATAGCAGCTGTTGTCTTCACATGCAGAATAGAACATGTTTGGAGAGATTATTTCGTTGCATAGTGCAAAATGAGGCGAGAGCAGAATGTTGCACTTGGAGGTGGCGTGTTCGGTACAGCTGTCATCTCCCTTGATTTCACAGATCTTGCCTGGTTCTTTCACAGTCCATTCTTGAATAAACGTGCTGCTATCAGATGTGACAGAGTCATCACTTAACATGAAGTCATTGACATTGTTTTGGTCACAAACCCCTAGGTGAGTGAGAAAAAAGGAAGTTTAAAAACCATCAGCAATCAAACAATTTTGAGCAAACAGGGACAAGGCAAACAGAGCTCTTTGGGGCTTAAAAGTTGAGCTGCAAGGGGAGGAAGAATGGGTTATGCTCCTTATGGCTTTTTTATGATTTATATAGGTCTAAAAATCTTTGGATGCTTTTTACTTGTTTATTATGTTAGAAATCCAGATCTTGTTACTTGGTATTCTATGGATGCCTTGAGAACTGGTAAGATTATCGCATGACAAGAGAGTGAAAGCTGATCAATTGAGGGATGTCTACACTGAAGACTAAGGCCATGTCTGTGGGACCCATGCTTGTGGACTCAGTGTTTCCAAGCCCATGCTTGGGCATCCACACTGCATTTTAAACCTAGATTTTAAATTGCTGGATCCAGGTCTCACAGCCAGGGTAATGCATCCTTACTGTACTACACAGATCCTCTGACTCGGGTCTGTGGCTTGACCTGTGACCACACAACAAAATGACAGTGGTTGGACCCGAGTCACAGCAGGACTCAGGTTCTGACCCACTCCCTCACAGGAGTCCTATGATCCGGGACTTGAGTGCTAGGTGACCCAAGACAGACTGATTTGTCTGTAGCTGGGGCTGGGGTTCAAACCAGAGTCAGAGCCCAAATTTAGCGTTCAGTGTGGAAACACCCTGAGAGAGGAAAGGATTTTTATTTGACTGTTTAAAACTCTGTTTTTTCCTGGGTTTTGTTAACAACTATTTAACTCAAAACACCAAAAAAGTACTTGTGAGAAAAGAGCTCCTGAATAAAAATTCAAGACGCCCCAAACTTCTTCAACTAAGGGGTGAGAATTACAATTCATAAGGTACAGCTGAGACCTTTAACAGGTCCTCCATTGAAAACAAGAAAGACCAAACTTGACATCCCTTAGCTGCCAAGTGTCACCACCACCAACAATAGCTACCAGATCCTGTGTTTGTAGTGGTGTGAACTGTTAACGCATTTAGTGTTTGGGTTAAAAATTAGAATTCTATTAACTATTTCTCCTTCTCAAGCAGAAGCTGGCATTATTGTTCCTAATAATCCATTTGCTTATTCATTCAAACCCATCTTCCCAAGGAGAAAATTGTTGAATTATGATTATATATTGTTATTCTTGTTATTGTTATTGATTATATATTGGTAGTTAAAATGTGGTAGGTGCTTTCCAAACACAGATGAAAATACAATTCCTAAATTTGATTAATGACTTATTTAGCCTTTTTGCATTCCAGAGAACTGTTTGTATTTGAATGTGTTCAATTTCATCCTTTTGAGTTTGCAATTCATTATTTTCCTGCAAGTTTTCAGGAATTTTTTTTAGACTTTTCAGAATTTCATGGACAATTTTTGAGGCAGAGGTGATGCATCAATCATGTATCACTTTGTAATGGAATCTTCCCTCTGCAAACTGAACAAAAGCCCTTCCCCTAACTCAGAACTATTTATTTGTACTCTATTTCCAGCATTTTTCATGTTACTAGTGAGAAAATAAGCCATCTTAAAACCCTGAAAAAAGTAGGATACTTTTCTGTCTTCCATAACTAAAAAAAGAGATGGCAGGATTTTTTTTTAAACTTCCTAAAGAATTTCACCCCTAGGCTGAGACCATGTATGGGAAGTTTCAAGCCTAAAGGAAATTCTTCCAGAAACATACAAACATTTGTAAGGGGAGCAAATAAGCCAAGGGTGTAATGAAAGAGTACCACTGCATTAAAATATCCTGGTACAAGGGTTTTTTTTAAGTCCCCGATACTGCTGTTTTTTCCCCTAGATCTAGCAGTGGAAGTCCATACATAGGCCCAGTTCTGCAAGCTATTCCATCTAGATCTTTAGGGGTCTGTCTACACAGCAAAAAACCAATAGCAACACATTTCAGAGCTCAGGTCAACTGATTTGGGCTTGCAGGGTTTGAGCTGCAGGGCTAAAAATAGCAACGTAGGCATTCAGGTTCAGGCTGGAGCCCAGGCTCTTAAACCCAGTGAGGGGGGTGTCTCAGAGTCTGCGCTCCAGCCTGACTGGGAATATTTATGCTGCCATTTAGAGCCCTGCAGCTGGAGCACTGCAAGCCTGAGTCAGTTGACCCAGGCCCTGAAACTCACAGCCACAGGGTTTTTTTTACTGTGTAGACATACCCTATATCTATACAGAACCCAGGTGGTTTTTCTGTGGTTCTGTGCAGGCACAGGGATCATCTCACAAAGAGATGCTTACAGGGTGGTGCAGGGGAGGAACACATACTTCTTGATTCAGTTCAAGAAACCTTAATTATAGCCTCAAAAGAGGCCGCTGAAAGAGGTAATTTTCAAACTTACCACAAAGTCCATATGTTTTTGAAGAAAAGCTGTCTGGGTTAAGATGAAGGGTAAATTCATTGTTTCTTGGAGTGAATGTGAAAATATGTCCAAATTTGGAGAACCTGATTTCATGCATTATTGCTCCATAGAGAGTGACTTCAAAGTAATCATCCGTATAGGGAATGGTAGTCATTTTTCCATTCACAGAAACCTGTTTTCAAGAGGGTGAGAATGCCCCATCAGTTCTACCAACCAACCAAAATCAATTAGGAATTGCTAGACTCTATAAACTTTAACCAGACTCTAACTTCATAAGGGCATACAGAGTCCTTGTTCTGATTTTAGAGATGTGTGAAATGGATTGTGTGCTCCTTTTTTGTGTGTGAACATATTTTGTCAAACTCTTTCCCATTTGGCTAAAGATCCAACCCTGTAAGGTGTTCAATGCCTTCTGCTGGATGTTGAGGACCCTCAAATTCCAGTGAGAGTTCAGGCCATACAGCACCTTGTAGGATCGGACTAAAATATCCTAATTTCGTCATATTTAGCCTTGAATTTAGAATGAATAGTCTTCCTCTGTTTACTGAACAAAAAGTTCTATATGGTAACAAAAATCTCCCCATCCATTGACAAGAAACTATGGGCAACAATACAAGAACCCAATGCCTGTGTAGGACTACAAAATATATATGGCATTGCAGACATTGTTTTATTTTGGAATCAGGTAACCTATGTAATTGTATCTGACTTGGGGCAATACACTTTCTATAGTGTATTGTTCATATATTATGTCGCTATGCAAGAATGGCAATAGATTTAGTTAGCTCTGCCTTGTATGTCAGTGAATTCTTGTATTTCTCAGTTGCCTAAATTTGTATTAAAGATTTCAGCAGTAACATCCATGACTATTACATTAACCCATTTGCCTATAAAGTGAACTTTAGACACATTTGGACAGATTATCTGCTAGGGCTGAGATCTACTCAATGCAGCTGTTGTGTGGGAGGTCAGGAAGCCAGTTATAGCTCCTGACTCTCTATCTGATTGAAGCCCTTGCACAGGTTAGAGCAGCTCATGGACTGGTCTGACATGCACCAGTTGACAATAGCCCACAAGGGACCATTCACTAATTGAAAAGAACCAGAGTGCAATGAATTCTGGCCATAGCTGACTGCCTGACCCCAGAATCCCTACCCAAAGGGGTGTGCCAGATTCCCTCCACTTTGCATTGCCAAAAGCAGTGCAAAGGAGAAAGAGCAAAGGAGCAAATTTGTCTCATCATATGGGAAGGAACGTTATCCTGGAATAAAAAATGATAAAGATTTTAGCAGCATAAGAAATAAAACACTGTAAATAGAAAAACACTGCACTACAATATAAATACTGAAAAAGGAGAGCATGTCTCTGTTCTCATAATCTGGATTGTTGTTATCTGATCAGAGAATTGTACAGATATTACATTGTGCCTGGCTTACTGTCATGTCACTAGAGAGCTGTATGGATTTGCCATGGTGCTTCACTTCTATGGAATTCATACAGTTGAGCTTTGGTGTTGAACTGCATGCCCCGTTATGGAGAATCACTTCAATATCATGCTCTTTGTCTTGAAACAAAGTATAGGAGCAATTCCCAGTCAGTTTAAAATCTAGGCCATCAAAGGTGACAATGTGTCGGGTTGAGCTTCCCATGCACATGCCTGCAAAAGTGAGGGGAGAAAAAAGATTGTTATCTCTGTGCTGCTGTCAGTCCAGGTGCCAGCTCTTGCCCAGGCTGCAGGCATTAGCTGAGAAATGACAAACTATAGCTGGAGACCCCATCAGTTCACTTATATGTTTTTAATGTTGCTCAAAATAGGTATTAGTCTTATAGGAATTGCTGCATGCATTAATCTCATTCGTAATGTCGGTATTCCATGCTTTAAGGAAATTTTGCTTTATAACTTTGAAAATGTTTGCCCTAAACTTGTGAACTCATATGGGAAGAGTGTTTCACCACCCATCCAGAAGAACTATCAACATCAAGATGAGCCATCAAGGAACAAAAGACTGGTGAATGGCCTACTACATCTTGGAAATGCTACCTGCAAGAAAGCTCATCCGATGGAATTGAAGGCTGAATAAAAGAAATAAAACAAAGACACAGGAGAATTTTCCATCCTTTTGCCCTGTGAGAATTCAAACAGCAAGAGACACTAAACTGAAGACAGAGATCCCCAGGGGTTACCTCCTGGATCTGCTCTGAAAGATATTTTGAATTCACAGATCAAGATAACTCTATCACTCTGAGGATTTAGATTACAACTCGTTTGTGTTTATATGCTTGCTTGCTTGAACCTGTAAATAACTTATTTCTTTTTCCTATTTAACAAATCTTTACATAGTTTATTACAGGATTGGCTGCAGGTATTGTCTCTGGTTTAAGATCTCTAGGATACCAATTGATCAGAGGTAAGTGACTGGTCTCAGGACTGGAAGAAACTTGAATATTTAGTGATTTCTGGTGTATGTATCCATTTACCACTAAGTCCAGCTTGTCTGGGTGGCAAGATATATTGGAGAGTCTGAGGGGACTGTCTGTGACTCCATGGTCAGACTATTAGTGACTGAGAAGTTCACTTTTATTACTAGGTTGGTGAAATCTAATTATAGAGCACAACCACCAGTTTGCGGCATCTGCCCTGTTTTTAACAGTCTGCCCTGAGGCAGGCACTCGTGGTTATGAGCCATTCCAGACAGCACGATAATGTCCGTGCTAGTTTTTGTTAAGAACTACACTACCTCTTCCTATTCATTTTGAGCCTGACACAGAATACACTGCCGTCAGTGGGAAGAACCCACTGAAAGCTAGGAAGTTAATCTATAGGAAAAGGTAATAACATTTTATCAAATCCAAGAGAAGAAGGAAAACCTGTCAGCTTCCCATGATTCAATGAAGTTTTTCTAATAGTCTCTGTCAGGAATAACCATTATTACAAAATAGTAAGATAAATTAGTGGCAGATCCTATATATACACAAGTTATTTTCTACTAAGTTTGATGTATTAACATATTTCTATTAAAGACAAGCAACAAAGGAGAAAATAATTGAGTTTGGGTCCTTTTATTCCTTTATGATGTATAAGGAAGGCATGGAAAGGATATTTTTGTTATTTTGTTTTAAACTTGTCTTTCCTGGATGACTGGAGAACTAGTAGGATTATGAGCTGACAAGTGCCAAGGAAATGAAACCTGAGTAATTAGAAGGGGTTTTCGGTCAAGCTTTTAAAAACCCTTCATTTGTTTTTGTTAACCCTATTTTACGCCAATGTCAGCTAAACAGCTGGGAGGAAAACTCTTTGTTAATTATTCAACTCTCTGGCCTTTCAATTAAGGGCTAAGAAAACTTCCATTCCAGTTCCTTGGTCCTCCAATGAGACCTCCAGCAGGAAACAGCAAAGACAAAAAGTGATCTGTCTAATACTTTAAGATTAAAAAGAAGCAAGAAAAAAAAATCTTTAAAAAATAGCTCTCTTATATAGTCTAAAAAGAAAAGAAAAAAAAAGATAGAAGCCCATTTTGTTTTCCTGTTCTAGTAACCTTTCAAATAGCTCTATGTTGTGCTGTTAAATTATGAACTACCAAAGACATATGTAGCCATTGACACTTTTTTGGAAATATTGCACCTTCATATATGTAAATATACTTGTTATGTTATTCCTATAGATGAGCTGCACAGAGATTACCATTAAAATCTTTACAAGCTTAATAAATATAAAATTTTGCAAGAAAATTTATCTGCATATACTATAGTTTGCTTGGCTACTAGTTTATAAATACCTAAATAATGTAATGCTTCTTTCTGCACTCTCAGGAAACCTCTAATCTTAGTTTTAAGCAAACAAAGCTTCAAAAGCACTTTTAAATTAAATCACAAAGAAATTCAGTTGACTGCAGCCAGGGCTACACCATGACATTTTGCTGACATAACTAGGACAGCAAAGAGTGTGGAGAACCAACCCCCCCCCCAGCAGCCAACACATCTACACCAGCAAATCTTACCATCACCACCCCATCCCCTATGTAGACGCAACTATGCTGACAAAACCATGCTTCTATTGGCTAAACCAATGTATTTTGGGGAGGTTCACAGAGCTGTGCCATCAAATGAACTCCTCTGGCAACTCAAGCTGAGTCTCCACTACTGGGCTCTGCCAGCATTGCTACACTAGCTATATCAGGCTCTGTAGTGACGACATGGTCTCAGAAGTGAAGAAACAGCTCCATGTACTTCACTCAGTTAGGACTCAGGTCAATGGAAGTTTTGCCATTGACTTGAGCACGGGCAGGATCGAGTCCTCATTGGCCAGTTAACTTTGCTATAACACCACAGACTTGCACTTCTTTAGCTGAGCCAACACAGCCATTAAAAACACGTGTGACTTGTGGGTTTTGGTGAAGGTGAAAAGTTAGCCGTCTGCCTTACAAACTCATATCATCTTGGGAAATGAAGAGAATTTCTGGGCTATCGCGGCGTGTTAAATTTACAGAGCTAAACAAACATTATCTCATTCGGAAGGGCAATAACCTTAAGACAACTATAGGCTTTTCTGTGCCAAGTGACTAATGGTACAAGTAGTCATTTTAAATTTAATCCCTTAAGAAATCCTTTAGGGAGACATATTTTGAATGCCAAAACTAATGGATTTCTATTGCTGTTCACTTATTCTTGAAATAGGAAATATCACAGTGTTAAAATAAAAATTACATTAGTAATTGTTTATTCTTTTGGACACAAATAAAATGATTCAAGTTATATCTATGAAATAATTTTACATTTAGGGAATATTTACATTAGAAAGGAAATCTTGGATTTTAAATGGCTGGATAATGTAATGTGCTTTGAAGGGAACATTAAAAAGGCAAATACTTGGTGTGAAAGTTTTCCGTGTCTGACAATAAAAAGCTCTGCGTCCAGCTAGAAATCCTGAACATTTCAAATTGCACGTTAGCCCATTGAGGAATTTTGCTCTTTGGATATGGTAGCTCCTCAATGGACGTTTTTGATCCCAGGATGAGATTATACATTACAGATGGGGAAGTCATGAGATTTTACACTTAAAAAATGTTTGGGGATAAAATTTTCAAAAGCATCTAAGCGACTTAGGTACATTAAGTCCCATTTTAAAAGGGAGGTAAGGCACTTTGGAGCTGAAAGTTAATAGGATTTGGGCTCCAAAGTGTCTAAGTCACTTTTGTAAGTGGGATTTAACACTCTGAAATAATGTACATGCTTCTGAAAATGTTACCCATAGGCTCTACTCTTTGGAGCTACTGTGAATTTTGGCTGAACAGGCATGCCACACTGTGCTTTATAAACACAGCCTAATGTATGCATTTGCCATTCATATTTTTGTACAGCAATTAGAAAGCATGAAAGTGCCTAACTTTGGCTCTTGGCACTTGTAATCAAAATAAGTAGATCAATCAGTTATTTTTTCCTGTGCAGAGCTCAAGTATACTGGCTGCAGTAGCTTTTATGGCCACTGCGTCTTCACTCTGGTGGACTGATGAGGCTAGGTCAGTGAATCCACGTGGCTGTGGATCCAGAGGTCTCACTCTTGACCCATCCCTGCTATGCCTGGACTCTTTTCCTCTGTAGACTGCTGTGGAACTGTGCTCCATCCTGTGTAGGGGTAGAAAGGCCACCTGCATGGTCTCACGCCATAACTCTCTTCCCCATGCAGCAAGGCTGCACCAATTCCACTGCATTCAGGGCCTCTTCCATGGCTTTTGACTTGGGCTGGAGGGTGTGGATCTTAGTGATTTCACTTGATAAAAGGGCCATTGCTTTTTCCTATCTCCCTTCCCCTCTAACCCTAGCTCTTCTGAGAGGTACAGGGCCATTCTAGCAAAATTCTTCATAGGGCAAGCCCTGCATTAACAACTATGGTCACATGGAAAGCTGTGAAGTCAAAAAGCAGCAGAGCATCTTCTCCCCCTACTGTGTGTGGGTGGAGGGGAGGGGAGGGCCATTTCCCAGAGGTTCTCTTTTCAGCAACAGGCAACTCCAGCACCACTGCTGGGTCCCTCATCTCTACATGTTTGAGTGGGAGTACTCTCGCTCTGCCTGAGCCAAGACACAGCTCACACAATATCAATTGTTCCTGTTCACACACTCAAAATCAAGAGCAAACGCTGTGTGTTAGGTTTTTTTTCTACATCTGCCTGGGCTCAGAACCCAACCCAGAAGGTTGAGGTTAGCCAGAGAATAGACTAAATGTCCTAGAGTGTGTTCAGATTCCATTTATTTTTCCAGACTCCCTCCTCCCCAGTTCAGAAAGGCTTGGAAATTGGAAACCAGTCTGAGCCTCTCTCTGGCAAAAGGTTATAACTTTTTCCAGCAGACCGTTCTTTGCTATGGCCCCAATCCTGCAAACGGACACGTTCTTAGCTTGAAGCAGGCAAGCAGCCCCACTGCTCATGCCTGTAACTGCATGCAGGATTGGAGCTTCTATATCAGTTTGACCCCATCTAGTTCTGTGGCCCAGGGTCTCAGAATGATCGACCCCTTTCAGGGGAGGTGGGTCAGCTAAACCTGTGCCATAAATAACTGCCTGCTTCCCATCCTCTTTCTGGGGTATCGTTGAGAGTTTTTCTGGCTCTCGCCTAGATCACTAGGCCACCAGACTGGTTCCTTTGAAGCACCAGTCTCCTGCAGACCCTGGCTCAGGGCCTTCCACAATCTGAAGGCTGATCTCTCTCAGCCCTTTTATAAGGCTCAGGTAGCTATTAATCTATCACCTTAGTTCCATCCCCTCAGGCTGGGAAGCAGCTAATTAAATTGCAGCACAGATGTGGCTGGCCCTATCTCCCATTAAAGTGGCTAGTCACCCGTGACACATGGGTCCACTCTGTACCCATTCAAAAAGAAACAAAGATCTTTGACAAGGCAGTCTCCTTCAAGGCTATGCTATTCCCAGCTGCATGTGTCAATTGTTATTGTCATTATACAATGGTACACTCTTCTTGTGTCTCATATCATGCTGTCTGCGTTTCTGGAGATGATCATTTTGGAACTGGAAAGATATTGCAAATAATATGTGGGAATGCATTTGTTCCTTTAAATGTTAAATGACTAATTCATTGGGGGGCTCTCTCTGTGTGTATTATAGTCAGGACTTGTAGCAACATCCATCATTAAGGGTGCCTGACACTTCCTTTTATAAAACCCCATTTTCAGTTGCTTATAACTTTGCTAAACTTGACGCATGAGGGCTGAAACTTTCCATGCTAGGTGTCTGCCTTAGGCTACATTTTTTGAAAAATTTCAACCAAACTGGTTCAGGCATTTCCCAGAATGAGACTAGGGAAAAATATGTTTTGCCTGGATCTGGTGGCCTATTCTTTGAGAAGCTTTACCGCCCCCATGCCTTGGAGCAGGTACTTGAAATTTTGCAGAGGATGTCCTTTCTTTCAGGGATGTGCCTTCTGTCATCCCTGTGAAAATTTGCTTAAGTCTGGCCAAGTTATAAGTCTCTGAAAAATAACAGTTTGTACCTGCTCAGTAGAGACTTCTTAGATTTTAGCAGCAAAATTCCCAAAGTTCCATGCATACTAGGCATGCTCCAGCCAGGGGCTGATCAAGACTACCTGAAATTGAGTTCTCCACTGCTGCAAGCTGTGGCCAGGTAATGCCTCTGAAAGGGTACATAGGTCCAGGTCCAGGCCCAGGCCCCTGAACTGAGAGCAGGGCACCTGTTTCTCCTGTGCTTTAAATGACCCCCCGCTGAGCCCAGGCAGTGTGGAGGAGGAAGTTGGTTGATTCAAATTCAGAGGTGGTAAGAGCCAGACCTGAGTGGAGGGAGCAGGGGGAGTAGTTTGGGATAAGGAACCTCATATCCAGGGAGACTGGGAGTGGAAGCTGGACTTGGTTCTGGGAGAGGGAAGCTGGGAATGGGAATTTGGATGAAGACTGAGACTGACTAGCAAGGAGATTTGGACTGTGAACAAATGAAATCAGGGGAGGAGGGCAAGAAGAGGAGAGAGAGATGTGACAAGGATCTAGGTTGCTGGGGGAGAACGGGGACTGGACAGGTAAAGTGACTGGCACACAGGTCTCAAGGAGGGAGACTGAGACTGGGAGTCAGTGGGGATAGGGAACATTGGCAGGGAGGTGACTGGAGACCAGGTTGGGGGAGAGAAACAGATTATATGAGGGGCCGGGAGGGTCCTGCAGAAAAAAAAATGTGATCATGTCATTAAAGATTGTCTCACAATACATATACACAACAGGGTTGAATTAAGGTTGCCCAGGCATCCTTAATTCTTGTATTTCCTAGATTTTGAGTGCTTGATTTTGCAACCTTAATAGTATTATTTTAGCATAGTTTTTTTATTATATATATGTATGTGAGGTATATATGTGCACAATTATATGTTTATCCTATTTGTTATGTGTAAGATGCATTTGGGGCCACTGTGCTCTGTTTACAATCCACCTGAAAACACCTGTGTTTGAAAGACATTCGACTCTACTTATGAAAAAAGCTTAAATATTAAAATAGTAAAAATAATTTAAGCTTTTTTAAAAATTACAAATTTTAAGATTTGTTTTTCCATGTCAATGTCTTTAGTACTAATGAATGAGAGGAAGAAATATTGAAACCATGAGGAAAAATCAAAAGTGTTTTAATCTATAGCTATAGCTTTCAAAATTTTACATGCATCACCAGTAGCTCTACAGAGATGTGTGAGCTCCCACTTGTGGCATTTGTGAGATGCTATCACAACTAAGGATATGTCTATACTGCTGTTGGAGGAGCGATTGCAGCACAAGGAGGCATAGCCATGGTAGTTTTCATCTAACCAATGTGGCTAAAAATAGCAGTGAAGCTGCAGCAGTACAAAGGCTTCAGCGTGGGCTGTACCAGCCCCACCCCCGAACCCTGGGTATATACTCAGCTTGCTAGGCCACACCAGATTTGCCACTGCATCTTCACTGCTGTGCTTAGCCATAAATTAAAGGTAGTGCAGATATGCATACCTGAGCTGCAATCACACCTCTGATTGTACTGTAGACATAAACTAAGAAAGGGCTCTCTGAGCCTTCAAGCATGTTAGAGGTAGAGCGATGCTAGAATTCCTCATGGGAGCTTCTGGGCAATGCACATGTGCTGCACTGCCTTTTAAAAAGAGGCCAGCTCTCACCTTTCCTTGCATCTAGCCAACCTCATGCCCTAGTGTGAAGAGAGCAGAGGCAGTGGGAACCATGGCATGTAGGGCAGAGGTTATCTCTTTATTGCTACTCTGAGTCCTCCCTCATCTTGTGCCCAAACACAAAGGCTGACCAAAGACCCCACCTGTGTCCAGGTGCAGCATCTGGCCAGAATCCAGCCCTAATTATTCGAGATTATGAATTTTGATTTTGATAAAGGGCAAGTGTAAATTCATTTCAGTTCAAGCAACTTGGAATTCCACCTTGGGTTGTAGCTCTGTGGTCCATTCACCAGTATGTTTCCTGTACAGGTTTCATAGGTGATGGGGAAAAATACATGTATCTGCAAAAGAAGTTACTCACATGGACATGTCCAGCGGCAGCCGCAGGTTTCCTTAGTTTTGACAGCAGGAAGATTATTGTGACATGTAGGTTTTGGCATCTTCTCACAATTAATTCGGTGACTCTCCAGAACCATGTGGCCACCTGACAAGCATGTCACCGTGTGGCACTCATCTAGTAATGTCCATTTGTCACCAGGCTATACAAGAAAATGTACTGATATTAAAATAGGATTTGATGCAAGGAAAGAAAAGTCAAACCAACACTTGGAGGCCTCCGCTTAGCTGCTAGCAGACTGTATGCCATAACCTAAAACTAGCAAGTAAAGTGACACTGCCAACAGTGCTGTTCAAAATAGCCTTGGAGAATTAAACAGTAGAATGCAACGTATCAGAGAGTTCATGGGCATGAGAAAGTTAATATAGAAGCATTGCAAGAAATAGACTCTGAAATTCCATGCAAAGGGTAATAGTCTAGAAGGGGGGGATGCTTTGCTGGAAAGGAATGAAATATCTGGTACTTTTGTCTATTGTTAGCATGGAGGCCCTGCAGCCACATGGGCAACACAATCAATAAAGAATTTCCCAGTGCTTTTCTTTAAATACCAAGGCCTTTGGTTTTCATAAGTGTAAAATTATTTTGGAAAGTATTCTGAACACACATGCTCATAGCACAGCAGGAATTAATGAGAGTTGTTTCAAGCTAGTAAAACAAAAGCCCCTTTTCTGAAGGCTTGAAATAGCTGGGTTATTTTACCTACAGTCCTGAACCCTTAAAAATTCCACCCATTCTGAAGGGGACTTGCTGCCCTGCAGGGTGTGTGGTATTAGCTAACCACTGTGTTCATGTAAAATTAAAAAAAAAGATATTCTCTTCCAGCAGGACCCATGGCATTTTAAGGCTCATGGGCTATACCCTCTTAACCTCTGAGTTGGAAGGCAATCACAATTTGTGTTCAAACCTCCACTGAGCACTTTAGCCCCATATCCTGCAAAGCATTTCAGTACATGAATACTCCTGTTGACCTCAATGCTAGAGCATTCAGCAGCTTGCAAAATGAGCCTTAAATTCCCAGGAATATCATCCTCAAATTGCATGCTTCCAAGACCTACGCCCCTAACTGACCAGTCCTTTAGTGAGTGAAGTTTGTCCAATAAAATATATTACCTCACCCAACTTGTCTCTCTAACATCTTGGGACCAACATGTCTACAACTACACTGCCTCCAATTCTTCAGTGTCAGTCCTGGAAGTTCTACTAGGAATAGATACAGTGGTTCCAAGAGTTGGATGCCAGCTCCCCAGATTCACCAACAAAGAGTTGGTGAAGAAAGGAAGGTGACTATCTAGATAGGCTACCTTAAGGCATTTCCATTTCAGATCATCTCTATCCTCATAAGAGTGAATAGCAAGGTGACAAAATATCAGGGCTGGACCCAGCATAATTCATGGTCTATTCTTGAAACTAGTGTGCAACCCAGGAAAAATGCTTTAAAAGTATTTTTCTACAGCTCTGAGCTATGCAATACCATTAGTTCTAAAAGAGAACTGCCAGATTTGCAGTCATAAATATTGGGAGTATGTATTAAATATGAGTGCATTTCCCTAGGCGTGCTTTGTAGGTCTTAGGACTTTGAAAAGATTTCATTATAGCGAACTTCTCTTAAAAGTCGTCAAAGATTTTTCAGGCTTGAGAGCCTAGGGGAAGCTATAAAATTTTAAAAAAGTAATGTGAGGAGTTTTAAATATGGAAAAAATATTTAGGTAGTAAGATATGACATGTTTTTTAATTATACTCTTCTCTCTCTCTACCCACTGGAAGTAAAGCAACTGGAAGGATACACGGACAGCTGCGCACATCTGGCAAAAAAAGGGTTTTTGGTTTTCATATTTCTTTAATTATTTTTATTTAACCCATTTACAGGACATCTATCACAAAGCACGTAAGAGTTGTACAATAAAAGCAAAGCACAACACATTAAAAAGAATTCAATTAAAAACTGTCCAGACACAGCCAAGGAATCTGACACAGTGGGAAGCCCCGTGACCCTCAAGGCAACAAAGAGGATAATTCCCAAAGTATGTGGAAATGTTGGAGGACAAAAATGGGGTAGAAAAGCACGTGTGCGCGCGCATGCGCATCCGTAGCCGGGGCTCCGGAATGGTCAAAGATACGTCATCTGAAACAGATGCAACTCCCAGAATGCCAGACGACAGCTCAGGCAAACTTCCTCTCAAAGGGAGCTCCGCATCTATTCATTTAGATTTATACGCTCATTCCATAGCTGAGGACCCGCAGCTGAGAAGGCCCAATACCTTCACTGAACCCACGAACAGACAGCTTTTTATTATGGTTAGGCTTTTATCAACCAGGGCTGGTCTACACTAGAAAAGTTCTGCTGGTATAACTATAACAGGTAGGAGTGTGAGATCTTACCAACGTAGTTATATCTAGTATGGATACAATTATATCAGTACAAAGGTGTCTTATAATGGTATCGTTTACTTCACTTCCTGAAATAGAAAAAGGCATACTGGTATGAGCAATTTTATAGAGATATAACTGCATCCATCCTAGGGAGTATTGTCCTTTTGAGCACTCCAGTAGAATTAAAGTGGCAAACCTTTCTCATGCAAACAGACTTCCATGTGAATTGGCAACACTGCTCCTCCACACCAGATGTTATTTTGATGGTCATTTCCACAGTGCAACTGATCAGAGAAGGATGTGGTGCCAACACTCTCGTTGCTAAATCAAGTGAGGTTGGGATTACTGACGCTGACACTGCGCAGTCCCACTGATTTCAATGAAAGCCGCGTGAGGCCGGCTTCTCTCAGAGCAAAGCCCAAAGTCATGAATTACATGGCGCCTGACTAGAGGACCAGTTCTGCAGGTTGCTGAGTGCCCTGACCTCCCAGCATTTCAATGCACCTCCTGCCCACTCCAAACCTTGTAGATCAGGTGTAAGGTCCCATCCTATGAGAATTTAGGAAAGGACCCTGACTCCGTACTGATAAAGGCTCAGGCCTGTGGAGGTGTGGATGAATGTGGCGAGAGGGCAGTCCTGCACTACAGATGGGGCTGCTGAACATGCTGCTTTTGTTATTCATGAGCCAGGAAGATGAAAGAAGAGAGCAAGGAGGAGGAGGTGCTGGAGACTGCTCTTGGAATAATAACTCCAGGCCCAGTACACATCACAAGGCATTGAGAAGCTGACTGTGAGGGATAGTGTTTTATTGCACTGTTTAGGGGGTTGTTTTCAGCCTCTAGTGTTCCACACAGTTGATCAGGTTTTATGGGGAATCTGCCTCAGTTTCCCTTTTGTTTGGCCAATCACTATTTAGCCCCATATCTAGTATTGTCTCATTATGACTCCAGACAGAATATTATTAGTCCCCCCCACAACATGTTAAAGTTTTTTGAGCCAGAAGGCAGGCAACCCAAGCGAGGAGTCAACAGCCTCTTGGGATTCTCACCCCTTTGCTTCGCAGACCTTAATCACCCCTCTGCCGAGGTTGGTAGGGGTTCTCAAGCCCACCCACTTCTCTGGGCTCCAATCCAGGGACCCTGTATGAAGATACCGGAACCAAGTCCTTTCTGCTTCCTTTGACTGCTTCATACCACACCTCTCTAGTAGATCTTTTCCTGGACTCACACTCAGATCATCATCTTTTGGATGTCCAGCTACCTGGGCAGCTTCCCAACAGTCCATTGCTAAAGGACGCTGCTCTCAGTGTTTCCTCAGCCTCTCTGACAGCTGTCCGTCCCTTCTGGTCTGCAGCCTTTTAATTCCTTAGCTGTTGCAGGGCCACCAATCTGCCCCAGCTGAGGAGACAACTAGTATGCCTATTAACTTTTTAGTGGCTCAGACAGCTTAGGGTCTGTACAATCCATGACAAGCACCTTTGGACACATTTCTGAGTCAGTGTTTGAACCCTATAATTACCTCTACTCTCAGAGTCTTCTAAAAGCCACTATTCCTGGCTGGCAGTAGGAATAGCAGAAAACCCTTAAAAAGGCCACCATTCCAGTTCAGGGTACAATTTCCGATAGGTTGGAACCTGTACTTTCTTTTTGTAGGGCAATCGGGACCCACAACATTTTTGCCTGCAATTTTTTGCCAGCAAAATGAACTATAGGTGTAAAACTGAGCATTTGAGCTTCTAACTTCCTGATTTGCACCTGCAGCTAGAAGAATAAATATGGAGATTTCACATATAGATGCAAAAAATGCAACTGACAAATTGGAGGCCCTCCTTTTGAAAATTTGGGTCACCATTTATATTATCTGCATTTAGGCTTCATTTGGACTACGAATCATGATGATTTTTTAAAATCAGGTTAACTACCTTCAGATAGCTAACCCCACCTATCACCTAATCTAGACGCAATCGAATAGTTATGTTATCATGTTGGCTGCAAGGAATCTGTACCATGAGGAAGCATTGATTTAAACATACACCTTTTTCTGAGTCTAGACATACTCAAAAGGACTTATGCTCTGGTCATATCCTGTCACTCTCTAAGGTCATGTCTAGGGAAAAAAAGGTGTATTTTAATATATTAACGAGCACAGACTAGGCGATTATAGTTTTAACACATTAACTGGCTAAGGTGATGCCCAAGACAGTTGGGGCTTGTCTACACTTAAAACGCTACAGTGGTACAGCTATAGACGCTACCTATGCTGATCGGAGGCGTTCTCCTATCACTGTAAGTAATCGACCTCCCTAACAATTCTTCCAGCAACCCAGTGCTGTCTACAAAGGAACTTAGGTCATCTTAACTATGCCACGCAGGGTTGTGGATTTTTCACACCCCTAAGCAATGTAGTTATGCTGACCTAATTTTCTAGTGTAGACTAGGTTGTGGCCCCTGCCAGATAACACCGGTTAAAACTACACTTGCCCTCTCTACACTGGAATTTTAAAACATTTTAGCTATCACTTGTTAAGTATGACATGATAAAACACCACCTTTTTCCAACTATAGAAAGGACATAAGCTACCCTTTACACCTACTTGTCTCCTTTCTCATCAGGGCTCAATTCTGACAGGGCAGAGTGGTTGGTTGGTATTTCTGATCATTTTCCCTGGAGTCCTCTGCTCACACACTGAGTCTGTGTCTTCACTGTTTAAAAGAGTCTATTTTTACAGCAAAATAACAAACATGCACTTGTTTGTGTGGAGACAAGGCACCTGTAGCATCTACCACAAGGTAGCTAAGTGAAGTCAGTGCTATACTCCACCCACCGCCCCATCTGGGGTTGATCTTGCCTCGTTTAATTCATGACACAAAACTGCCTTGTCTCCTTTATGTTTTCACAGCTGGCTAAAAACCACACTTCTCTGTGAGTGAAGAGGAGCCCTGAGTGCTTGGATTTGGGCTGTGCATGCACCTCCTTCAACAGTGCTCAGCACACTAACGGATCAAGTGCCAGCAGTGAGCAAAAAAAGTGTGCAGTGCACTCCCATTGCTCTATTCAGTAACCTGTCATTTGAATTCTCGGAGATCATTATTGAAGAGCAATTAATATTGGGCAAGACTCTCTGTTGCAGGGCACATACACAGATGTTCATGTTCCAGTGCAGATGCTCTACAATATTTGACTTGAAAGGGAGATGGAGGATACAAAGAAAATACACTTACTGACTTTTTATTCCCATCCTCATCTATACATTCTCTGACAGGCTCTGAAAGAGAAAAAGACATATATTTGGCTTATCTACCAGCTGTCCAGGATCTTCAGTCAAATCCACTAAAATATGGATCCCATCCTTTAGAAGTGACTCAGACTGTAAGCAATTTTCTTATTTTATACCCTGAGGATTTCATCCCTGAGGATCACGTGCATCTACCCAAAATGTACAAGTGGAGATCACAGAGTAGACAAAGCTCAGTTCTTAGTAGAATCATCTCACATTCATACAGTGTCTTTAATTCCAAAGCGCTTTACAAACAATCCGCATGTATAACAGTTACCAGACAGGCTGCAATCCTACAACGAGTGCTGCATGGGCACTAAGGTCTGTCTATGCGGTGTTCACGATCAGGGCCTTAGTTTGCATGTTCCTTGGGGTAGGGTCCATGCCAGCTTCTGCACCTTGTATAGACTTGACCACACTCTCAGTGATTAACATGTGACAATATAGTATATGGCCATATTTACCAAAGACAAGTAAAGACCATGGCCCCAATTCAGCAAGCATGCCACTTAAACATGCAACTAGTTTTAAGCATACAAGTAATTCCACTGATTTCATTGAGAATATTCACATGCTTAAATTTAGGCATACTCTGCTCTGATACCATGTTGATGGGCAGCAGTATAAAACCCTAAGATAGATAGTCTTAAAGTACTTTGTTGAATTGGACACACAGAGAATATATTAATACAGGTCTCACAGATTCATAGATCATAAGGTCAGACCGGAACACTGTGATCATCTTGTCTGATCTCCTATATAACACAGATCATAGGAATTCCCTGAATTAAAATTTCTGCTAATTAATTAATGGGGTACTGTGGCATAATAGTTTGATTGGCATGTGTTTGGGATGACCACATTCCTCATGAGTAGCAAATCTTTCAAATCATCCTACACTACTCCAGGATACATTATCTATGTGCCTCATCTATTATAGGAGCAGTATTGTATTTTGCAAATGTTTAAGAAATCTTTTAACCCTTTTTGACTAGTCTTGTTTTTGGTATGCGTCTACCTGTAAAGCCAGGCTCTCTTAGTACAATTACTCCAGAAAGGGGAAATGATCATTTATTTACTTTAAGAAACTGATGCAAGATAACTTTTATATTCAGAATAATGGCATACTTTTAAGGTCTAATATCTTAGTACCTACTAGTGATAAAAGCAAGAGCCAAATTTTTCAGACTTAGGTGTTTGACTTTAGGCATCCAAGCTTGAACCTTTTGTTCAAAAGCCTTGACCCAGTGGAAGGGAGGATAACTGCTATATAACAGCATTAAGCTCCCATTTCCAGTCCTCAAGGGTCACATAAGCTGCAATAAGGAAACCAGCACTGGTTTCAGCTTCCTGTTTCCCATCCTGGGCCTTGGAGTGAAGCAATTCTGGGCAAGAAATTCCACATTTTGTAGGGGCAGGGGGGAGGAAATATTTCTTTCAAAGATCATTGTTTAAAAAGAATATGGCAACTACTTGAAAGATTTTAAAATGTTAGAAGTAATCTCAGTGGAGATTGATTAAACATGTATAAGCCAGATGCTGCCCCCATCCCAGCACCCCTTATTTACATTGATCAGTAACTTTACTCTCCATATATTCCCATTCATTTCAATGGTACTTCTCATGCTGTAAGGTACAATTCAACAAGAAGAAAGCTGGCAAATGTTTATACAGCATCTAGCACAACAGAGGCCTGGTTCATGATTAGGGCACTCACGTGCCCTATACAAATAAATAATAATAATATGGTCCTTTATAGTGACTGATTTGTGGGCAATAGTGTTAAAGTATTGCCCAGAGATAAAAACAGTTTCTGAGAATGTGGCAGAAATATAAACAGATGAATGAACTATATTTTATGCAGAGATTTTTTTTTCTGGTCTTGTTCCTGGACAGAGTAATTATTTGGTTTCTTATCCTTTTGCAGTTCTAATGATCTGAAATCTTTATGAATATATAGCCTTGAGTGCATAAGCCTGTGCCGAAAAATGTATGTTCTGGAATCCTTATTCACAAAGGGCCCGATTTTGCCTCTTTTCTTTAAGTAACATAGCACCTCACTCTGACAGTACTCCCATCCCTATTGACAGGGTATGGCATTATTCTAGGTGAGTGAGGTGGCATAATTATGCTCCACAATTTTACAGTCTAGGATTTCTGCACAGAAGCTGTATGTACTGAAGTTCTTATCTTTGTATCTTTAGTATATAGACATAGCTAGCTGCATCCGTACTACTTCCCATGTCCTCTTACTAGCGGCAAAGGTTCAATACAGTGGGAGATATCAGACCAGGTTGCCACTTCCTCCCCTTAGCTGGTTACTCTTCCATGACACAAAGGCCTAGACTACACTTAAAACTTCGTGTTGACATAGCCATGGCACTCAGGGGGGTGAAAAATCCACATCCCTGAGCACCCTAGCTATGCTGCCCTATACCAGCTTCCATCAACCTAGATATTGTTGCTTGGAGAAGCGGAGTGCCTACACAGATGGAAAAATCCCTTCCCTCACTGCAGTCTGGTCTACACTGTTGTGTTATAATGACATACCTATGGCACCATAGCTATGCCACTATAGTTCCCATAGTGTAGACAAAAGCCAGATGCTTTGTTGACTGATCTGTTTAAAGCACCTGTGTAGGACAGCAGCTGAAGTCCATTTTCCTCTAAAATGTACTATTATCTGCCTGGAAGAACTGTCCTCATTAAATCAATTTTTAAGCAATTAGATGGATTAAAAATGCAAAGATTATATGTATACGCATGCACATGTGTGTGCATGCACCCATGCACAGAGGCTGCTCTTACTTTGCCAATTTTGTCTAATAATACTACAACTTACCTAGCTTTATATAGTGCTTTTCATCCATGGATCTCATAGCACTCTTCACAGGAAGCCATTTTACAGAAGGGTAAACTGAGTCGCAGGGAGGGGCAGTTACCTGCCCAAAGTCACCCAGATTACCTCAGTATTTACAGTATAATGTCAAATTTTCCTGGGCTAAAAATACATATGGGGCAGGATTTCACCCATAAAGAATAGCACAAGTACTGAGGTAACCTTTTCTACATCAAATGGAACTTTTTCAACGGTGACCAATATATATATATATTGCCAATCCCAGGAGCGTAATGTAGCAGTTCTTTAATATACCATGATTGCAATGTACAACTATAATTTAGGACAGAAAATGAAACAAATGAAATAAAAATCAAACTACAGGGGAATTTAAGTAGGCAGGATGCGTAAGTCAGATTTGACCATTAGATCATAGCTAAGAATGCAAAAAGCTCCAAGGGATCTTCAGTAACCCCAAGTGATCAGGACTTTGGTTTTACATCTAACCCTAAAGATGGCAAGCCCACTAACAAACTGCCCCCAACACCATGTTTGAGCTATTCTTCCATAAGGAAGCAATGTCCCACAAAGAGTGATCAATGCCAGTCACTATAGCTATGCCTTTCCTTGTTGGTCTTTCATCCAAATACTGATCCATCTTGTGGACTGATAAGATCCACAGCTCAAAAGGATGGGGCTAAATTTAAAAATGCTCTCTGAAAGCTGATGACGTATAATAGTAATTTGTACTATACTGCAAACATTCTAGGTGACTGATTGTGCAGATGAGAACTCATGTAGAATGTCAATGAAGCTCCATCTGATTAGGTATCATTTGGCTGACAACAGGAAATGAGAAAATTAATGGACTTTTGTCTGAAATTAACTAAAGATTAAGGTAATGAAAGGAGTAGGAAAATACTTCTGCATATTGTACAAAGTACATTATCTTCATTATTTGTGATGGTGGTTTTTCTGGCTTCTATTGAAAAACTACATGAAACTTACCCATGCACAGTTTATTGATAAATACATCATCTGAAGTGACCATGGTGGGAAGGTCTTCAAATCCTTTTAGCTTAATGATCCTGTCAGTAGCAGATTGCCCAGTTAAAATCCTCAGCTGCTCTTCTTCATATCTATCTCCAACTCCAATTGGAAACAATGACACCCCTGGAAAACGGGAATCAGGTTTTAAAAGTGTAATGAACAAGGAGGAGTCTCCTTGCTTTTGATTTGCATCTTCGAGTAGAATTGGGGAAATGTTTCTTTCTAACAGTTAGTTTTCAAATATTATTCCCTCTCTATAGGCTGAATGCAATTCAGCACATGTATTATGATGTTATAAATCACTGTAGTAGTTATGATAAGATTTATAGTTACAACAACCACTGTAAGATCATGCAAGGTCAACATGAAGGAACTGGAGACTTGCAGAAAAAATTTAAATTAAAAAAACCCTAAAGCTTTGATCATGCAGCATGCTGTTTTCTTTGTTTCAACTAACTGAATTAAAAACAACAACACTGAGCGTGTAGATCATGTTTTACATTGGTAGATTCCAAAGTAATTTGTAAAGGAACATATTATTTCCATTTTACAGGTGAAGAAACTCAGATACAGAGAAGATACACATGATTTATAAAGCACCACACAATGTATATTGACACAATTATAAGGTGTGTCAGTCAGAACAGAATTTGATGTATTGATTCTTACTCTGTTTATGAACCTTACAAGAATTGTATCAACATAAAGGGGCCTAAATTTACAACATTTAAATCTCATCACTATAATCCAATCAAATTCACCATAGAATTGGGAGAGTGAAAGGCTGTAAATGAAGTGAGGGCTATGTTTCCTAAGATATCAAATAACAGATGTACTTGAAGTTCTCTAAAGTTTAGGGGCATCTGGATCTGGGGGGTTTGTTAAGACCCATCTCTACCAAATAGTGATCCACCGCACTGAACCTCCACACTCTTAACATTATGTCAACATTTGGGTTTCTTCACTCTTCGTATTAGTTTATTACTTAAAAAATTAAGTAAATGAGTAAAAATAGTGGCAAAGTGATAAAATTTACTGTTGATGCTTGCAGAATATGCAGCAGTATCCACTGGATCCGCCGATCTGTCTGAGACAATGATCACTGCTATTTTTGATGCATTGGGTCTTCCTCCATGGGCTTCAGACATAGCATGCTGAACTGCAAAATCTACTGCTTCCCCTAGATGCAAATAAAAAGGTATATGAAAGAAGCAATAGATCACTTTCATAAAAGGCTGTAAAAATAAAGTCTCAATAGTGGATGATGGGTAGGGAAAATGCTCTTTTCCAAAGCATGTTTAATGTTTCGTTTTTTCTTCTTTTTTTTTTTTAATCATCCTGTAAAGTCACTCTCAGCTTTAAAATCCCACTGATACTAACAATATCTCCCTATAATGAAGGTCCTTCCTAGATTTCCATGGTCTGATATAATGGGTATTTTACTGCCCTTTCCTTTGCTTAAGGTGCCCCTTGCCCACTGGTGTAAAGCCATGTCTCTTGCCTTAAGGATCACCTATTCTGGGTGTATTACAATACCATTGGTTTGGCAGAAGAAAGGAAAAAGGAGGTACCCACGGATGGCATGTCTTTTATAACCCACCTATTTTTCCTTTGGATAGAGAAACAGTGACATCAAGTGGACAATTATATACACCAAAACTATAATCACTGGGGTACACTGTACTGTATTTCTCACCTGTGCAAGACCTAGAAAATATCTAGTGCGTTCCTGGTTTGGTCATATTATGCTGTAACTGCAAGGAAGTATATTTTGCCTGATTTCTATCTGCAATTTTCTCTGAAATCTGGAAGTTTCAGACTAATCTGGACTACAGCCAAACAAATATTGCAAAAAATGATTCATGCAGTTCTGCTCAAATGAAAATCGCAAAATTGGCTTAGATAACATTCACTGTCTCTCTTATTGAATATCTATAAACAGTCACTCAAGCACATTTTTGTTCTCAATAATGACCTCAGAAAGAGGAAGTCTTACAAATACTTGTGTTCAGATATGTGTTTGCAGGGGTATTCACTTTGGAAATGATCATAGGCAGCTTTCTTGAAAGCTCTTTTGCCTTTGGAAGTCATCAGTTCAGGGAGCAGAAATGACACCCACATAACTTATGTGACACTTACACAAGGTATGGATTAAGAATAATCAATGCTTGCCACTGCAGTTGAGGGGAATACTTTCTGAGCAATCCCTAAAGCAGAAATATTTTTGCATAAGCATTCATTGAATAATTTTAAATAGCAAACATGTTAACACAATATGGGAAGCCTCAATAATACACCAAGAGAACACCAGAACAACTCGCACACTTAAACCCTTTTGATTAAATGACCTCTGCACCATGCACCAAACAATTTTTTCATTAGCAGAGACGGAGCTCCTTTTCTCAAATTACTGAAAGCAAGGGGCAGCCTCTTGGAAGCCCACGCAGCATACCGATTATTGACAGTTTGGCAGCAGCAGTTGAAGACTCTGCAAAGTTACAGAGAAGGAAATCATGCTTTCGAGAAGCCTTTGGGCCTAAGAAGCATCAGGCTTTGTTTATATGTGCTGGGAGCATTCTAAGATGTGCAGCTGAACTCTACCATTCCTCATCTCATAGCTCTGCTTCAGGAGGATTTTTTCCTTCCCCAAAACAAGGCCTCTTCCACTCACCTGATTCTCCAAGATCCCGTATTCCCTAGCCAACTTACAGCCTACCTGCCCTCCTTATCTCAGCTACTGGCCCTCTTCTCTCATGTTACCAGCAACGTGTTATTTCCTCCCCACTAAGGCATGGTCACCCAATAAACACTGCCTCTCCACATTGGTACAATGCCTGCCAGAAGAGTTGAGACCCACCAGCAAGTGTAGGCAAGTCCAGTCAGATTTACTGCAGACATGAATTCCAAAGTAGCCAGACCCTGCAGTGACCAGAAACCACATTCCTCTTAGCTCACTTACTGCCACTGGCAATCTCCTGACCCTTGAAAACTGGCCAGTCCCCAAGTATTAGCCAATATTCTATGTATTTAACCATCTTAACCACAATCCCTGCCACACAGGATTTTGCTTTTTAACGAGTTCCCCTGGGCTACAACCTGGAACTGGGATACCGCTGTTCCCTCTTAACTCTCTAGACTGGACTGTCCCTCATAATCCTTTGCTAGTGATAAGCAGCAAACGCCTCCAGGTGCTGTTATCACTCATCCCAACAGCATGTGAAGCCACACACCCAATTAGATGCTCCCAAAGCCACTCATGAATCTCACTGAGAAAAGCAGCCACCAGTTCACCCCAGCTCCCTGTCCTGCACCCCAAAGTTGCCTTGTCCTGCTCTGCTCAGAAGTCTGACCAGTAAGTTTATCACCTAGTTCGCCCCTCCCTCAGCATGGAGAAGACATACACCAACTTTTGTTAACCGAGCTGAGATTTTTCCAAACACTTCACTGAAACACACTGCTTTAGTTGAAAATACAAAACAGGTTTATTAACTATAGAAAGATGGACTTCAAGTGAGTATAAGTAGTAGGCAAAAGAAATCAAAGATCGGTACCAAAGAAAATGAAGATAAAGACACAATCTAAATCTTAAACCTCTAACATTAGGCAGTATCTACATTAGGCAGTTTTCTCAGCCTACTTGGATGTTCCAGTTCTCAGTATACAGGCTTCTCCTAAGCCTGGGTCCAGTCTTAGTGTTCCAGCATTCCTGTTTCTTTCAGCATAGTTGGTGGAGGAGAAAGGCCAAGGCATGCTGCCTCTGTTCCTTACTTTACATCTTTTG
The DNA here is from genome assembly GCA_007922155.1 of Mesoclemmys tuberculata. Lineage (NCBI taxonomy): Eukaryota > Metazoa > Chordata > Testudines > Chelidae > Mesoclemmys > Mesoclemmys tuberculata. Next base: position 4,269,050 of record ML675619.1, read on the forward strand.
ACCATGTAGCCAGCAGACATTAGTTCAGGCATGTCCAGATGGGCTCTGCTGAGTCACAAGGTTGCTCAACTGCATGTGTGGCGCTTGTGCAACAGTCTTTGAATGTAGATCCTTTGATCAAAATTACAACTCCCTTGCAGATAATTGTCCTTTAACACCCTCTGGGATGGGGCCACCCCCCTTGTAGAAGAAACTTTTAAATGTATAACATTTTTCTTTTAACACTATGTAGTAAAGTCTTATAATTTGGTACACACTAATGATGCACATACTTTCACAGCATAAAGGGTTTTAGCAGATTATGACCTTTCGTTAGATATCTTATATAGCCTGCTAAGTATGAACTATTACAACCATACAGGAATGATGAATATGAGGTTTACAGTGAGCTGCTTTGCGATACAGTGTGTCACAGTAATTACCATAGGTAGGCTGGGAGGATGGTAGATACAGAAAATGGCAAGCTATTTATGATTAATGGATATAACAAAATGCAAAGACAGAATTAACATGAACATTTCTGTTTCCATCCCCCGGAGTCCTCCGTGCTGCTTAGTATCTCTGAACAATCACTTATTTTGACCTCTCTCTCTCTCTCTGACCTCTATCTCTACTCACCTTCAAAGCAAGCTGCCTTCCAAGCAGATGCAAATGATAAACAGGGGGAAGGGAGAGAGGAACCCTACAAACTCTTGGTTATACTGTGAAAGACTTTTGGGTTTCTGTTTTCTTTGTTTTTATATTTATATATGTCTATATATTCAATTGGTTGGCTTGGAAATTTTTTTTTTCCTTTCTTCCCCCATGAAATCTGTACATTTTGAATATGGAACACTGGAAAATTTGGTATTTTAAAGTTTTTCCAATAAGGAAATCAAATTTTGCATGGATTTATTTCAATGGAAAACAAAAACTGGATTGTTACAAGATGTAACACTATAGAACATGCTTTTCAGTTTACCAAAATTGCTGTACATATTTTCCTCTAGATCCTTTTTGGACCAGCTTTAGAGAAGGAAACCAGGTATCTCTTATATGTAAGAGAGCAATATTAATCACAAAGCAAGTGAGCTAGCCCAGGGAATGAGAGATCAGAGACAAATCTTGTGCATAGTACAAGTGTGAAAACCAACCAGTGATACAACAGCCTGCATTTCTGAACATTTTCTTAAAGTGGATTATAATGGAGCAACAGCCCTGCCTTTTCAGATCCTTGAAGGACATTTTAAATGTTCACATTAAAATAACAATCACAAACTACTGTGGTAAATAAAGGCTTCGACACTTCAGTGATGGGCACCATAGAAAACCTTAAGATAACAGAAATTGTTCTAACTAAGAAGACAGGAAATGTTTTTCTTTAAAGGAAACATGAGCATGACCAAATATATATTTATTAACAACTATATCGGGTGTAATCCTGGCTTTACTGAAGTCAATGAGAATTTTGCTCATAGTCAAAGGATTTCACTCATACTGTTTTTTTTCTCTGGGGGTAGGGGGAGAGGGAGAAACAAAAAAATACCCATTCTACTTGCATGTTCCTTAGGCCTAGACTAGTAGTGAACATGTTCCCACAAGTTGAACATTATTGTAATTTGTCCTAGGCCTGTTACTGAAAATATAGTTTCTTATTTCAAATGGTTCTTGTTTCCTATGAAAACATGAATAGGAAAAAGCCATGGCAACAAATGGGCTTTGATTGAAAAATGACTTCAATAACTGTATGTGGTTTTGGTACTATATATGCAGCTTATGAAAAATACATGTGGAAGTCTTCAATGCTAAAGGCCTTCATTACATATTGCGGGGAAAAGCAGTGTGGAACACTTACACAATATGCAAATAGCCATAGAGGACTATGGAATGGGATGGGGCAAACACAGAATATGCCTGCACCACAGGTGTGGCAGCATGCTTCCCCACTGCCTCTGGAGGTAATAGGCCCACTTCTGGCCTGTTTAGGCATAATGGCCAACATTATAAACATATGGATGCCTCAATTTGGGAGTCTAAATTCTGAACTAGATGATTTGATTTTCAAAAGTGCTCAATTAGCTCCCAGAAACTTTTCACTGAAGGCAACAGAAGCTACTGGGTACTTGGCCCCTTTGAAAATTAGCCCACTTAGGCCAGGTTTACATAACAAAGTCAAGTCAACATAAAGTTGTCTTGCTTGGACTTGTGTGCACATGGGTCTACGCTAAGCCCATGTCTACACTACAAACTGTGGTCGACACAAGTTACGTACAGTATAGTTACAGAAGTTTGGCTATCACATGGGGTCGTGCATGCTTGGCCGGTTGCATCACCACTGTACATGCTCACTAGCACTGCTTGTGTCAAGGCCCAGTGTGTCACATGCTGCAATCCACTGCAATGCATTTTTGGAAATTTTTGGAAAGTGTTGTGGGATAGAAATGACTCACAGAGGGATCTCAGGGAGCTAAAGGTCAAGTTCCCAGGATGCAACATTCTCCATCCAATAATGCCACCCATATCCCATAATTTCCATGCATTTTCTTTAAAAAATTCCACAAACCTGTACGTCTGCCATCTCTGATAGAAGCATGGAACCCACAGAACCCTGCACTATTCTCATTAGGAATCATTTTCCTGTAATAGCAGACCTGCAGGAAGTACCACAAAACAGGGGACATGACAATTTCTTTAACACAGTTTGCTGAAGGACACACTGAACAACAATTCATGGTTGTTGATGGTGTTCACCAAGCAGCTGCAGACAGTCAAGCACCACTTCTGGTCCTGAGAAATGAGCACTGACTGGTTGGATCACAGTTTACTGCATGGTTAGGATGATGAGCAGTGGCTGCAGAACTTTTAGATGTGACAGGTCACACTCCTGCATCAGTGTGCCAAGCTCACCCCATCCCGCCAGTGCAGGGACATCAGGATGAGAGCTGCACTGACAGTGGAGAAGTGAGTGGAGATCACATTGTGGAAATTTGCAATGCCAGATTGGTATCAGTCAGTGGGAAATCATTTTGGACTAGGAAAATCCACTGTGAATGCAGTTGTCGTGCAAGTGTGCAGGGCCATTAAATTCTCTCTTGCTCGCAGGACTGTTACTCTTGGCAAGGTGCAAGACATAATGGATGGATTTGCAGCAGATGAGTTCCTTAACTGAGGTGGGGTGATAGCATGCATATCTCCATTTGGTCACCATCCCACCTTGCCATAGAATACCTCAAGAGAAAGGGCTACTTTATATGGTTATGAAAGTGTTGGGGGATAACAAGGAGTGCCTTCACAGAGATCAGTATGGGCTGGTAAGGGAAGGTGCATGACGAGTGCATCTTTAAAGCTACAAGAAGGGATATACTTTCCTGACTAGCAGATTACCACTGGCAATATTGAAATGGCAATAGTAATTCTGGGAGACTCAGCCTATCCTTTGCTCACGAAGCCATATACCATTCACCTCGACAATACCCAGGAAAGATCCAATTACTGGTCATCATGGGAGCTGAACGAGCTTTTGGTAGATTGAAGAGATTCTGGATAGGGTTCTAGATTGGATCTCGTGAGAAAAATATCCCAGTGGTTATCGCTGCCGATTGTGTCCGGCATAACATATGAGGCAAAGGGGAAAAGCTGCTACCAGGGCAGTTGTAAAGTGGCTGTCTGCTCACTTTGAACAATGGCTAATACACGAGCCTGACATGGAGCTAAATGGTTGAAGGAGGTATAAAAGAGCATTTTCATCATCAATGACAATAGTGTTCTGTGCTGGAGGGTTGTCCAGCCTGGAGCTTTTGGTGTTGCTGAGAAGCGTGTAGTGCTTGCTGCGTATTTATAAGTATGATTGGGTATTTTCCTGAAGCTATGAATTCTATGGGGGTGTAGTGTATATTTACAAGTACTGTTTCCTTTGACTACACTATGCGTTCTGCAGTATTTGTTGTGAACTAATAAAGAATTTCATTCTCCAGAAATAAAACTTAGGATAGGGAGGAAAAAAGGGCAGAAAAGCCAGGTACAAAAAACACCCATGGGCAATGTTATACAAATTTGTAATAAATTAACAGGGTGAGAACTTAAAATGTAAAGGAAGTAAACATTTATGCCCATTTGAGTGTACGAAATGTAATCCATTGTGGCTACCAGCCATCGTTCTCACAGGCCAGTGCATGCAAAGCTGTGGTTTTCCTTGCTGTCTCTGGCATGGAATAGTAAAGGTAAGGCTATGGCTTGTGATGCCATGTCCATTTGGTATTTTGATCCTTGATTCTTGTGTCTTGTTAGCTGGGGATGGGCCAAATGCCATCTTTAAATTTAAGCACTGTAACGAAAAGTGCATGTATACTTACCCAAGTTCCCTTTCCCTTTATCAGACTCATCTGTGGGACTGGCTACCCAAGTCCTGGCATTGCTGGAGTCCCCTGTTGTGTCTCCCTTCTGAAAAAAAACCTCCTTCTGTTCTCTGTTCACAGTAGTGGTCAATGTCTCAGGCTCCTCTGATGTATCCACAGTAGTTTGTGGGGTGCTGAAGTGGTCTCCACCAAGTAGGGCATGCAGTTCCTTGTAGAAGCATCAGGTCTGTGGCACAGCACCAGATCTATTCTTGAGCTCCCTTGCCTTGTGGAATCCCTGGTGAAGTTCCTTCACTTTCATGCAGCACTGCTGCTGATCCCCATTGTACCCCTTTGCCTGCAGCCTCCATGCAATCTGCTCATACATGTCCACCTTTCTATGGCTGGTCCATAGCTGTATTTGCACAGTGTCTTCTCCCCAAAGGCCCAAGAGATCCAACACTTCCTGTTTACTCCAGGTAGGAGCATGTCTAGTATGTGGAACCAGAATGATCAGTTGCATACAAGGGTGAGTTATTACATGTGCTCATCAAAGTGGGCCATGAGGAAAAGGCATTTCAAAAACACATGGGGTGGTTCAAAGGGTAGCTGGCTTCCGGTCTCCATGAGCCCTGGGCAGTGGAATTTAAAATTGTGACCACTCTGATCACTGTCGCAGGGAAAAGGCCATTGTGGGACAGCTGCTGGAGGACTGTTAGGGTTGACACAGGTCAGGAAGTATCCTACACTTGCACTGCATCAACCTCAGTAGGTCAACCATTGCCTTGTGCCATTCAGGGAGGTGGTTTCACTGCATTGCTGTAATGAGGCACTTACATCAGCCAGAGACAAAGTTTAGTTTAGACTCCTAATTTTAGGCACTCATTTTTTGAAAATCTTGGCTAGTACTTCCCAGGGCTACTGAAACGTTGCTACACCTTCTCTCCCTCTTTCAGCATGGAGAGCCGATTTAGAAGTTTTCATATTACTTCAGACAGTCACATAGAACAAGATATTCAAATACAATATTTTTTTAAAAATAGTCTCCAAACAGAAGTGGTGCCTATATCAAAGAAGGAAAGGGATGGCACCATGATGTTTATTGCATATGATTTTAGTTGCTTCTTCTTAACCTGTGACTCTCAAGAAAGATCTTATATAAACTTTTTCATGGTCTACCATCTATCTCAGCACTCCCTGAACAAGATTGTAGAGTGGAGGCAAAATGGCTGGATTAATTTTTAGTAAAGCATTTGATACAATGATGGACAAAGTCTGACTTTGAAATAGTGGTTTAAATTGGCTTGAATGCAAGCATATTGCAGAGACTGACAGCTGATTAAATTGGCATCAAAAAGCGTAATGATAAAAGGCAATGTGCTGAATTGGGTGGGAACTGTTAACTGGGAGGCCACACGGATCCATGCTAGCTCTTATCTTATTGAATAGTTTCATTAATGATCTGGGAAGTGGGATTGGAGGTGTAATACAGCCTATTAATTAGAATCACAGATATGAGATTGGAAGCAGTTATGAACACTCCCAATGAATGAAGAGAAAGTGTACAACATGACCTAGAAATGTTAGAAATATGTGCAGGATATAACAAAATGAGATTCAACCTAGAAAAAGGCAAATGAAGGGAAAAATAATCCAATACCCAGGCAATTAATGGTGTTGGGGGAGACATTGGAAAAGTAGCAATTGCTTAAATCTCCTTTTCTTTAATTTTAATTTTGTCTGAAGTAAGGAATAAGAGGTAAAATCCATTGGGGTATTGTAGAATTGTGAGAGACAGGGGAATCCAACTAGGTGAAGGTTCCTGCATGAATCTTATTAATCATTGCCTTAAGTGGTCTCAATAGGTTCATTAACACCTCCACAGTGGTTTTGACCAAGGAGGTAGAGTTCTGCAGAGGTCTTAATCACCACACCTATTGAAAGCTGACTGGGAAAGAAGTCAAGAGAAAAGGCTTCTAAGTACTGAGACGGATAAAGCAACAGCCACTTAATAGGAACCCAATGGCCTGGTCTACACACAGTATTTGCACCAGTTTAACTAGGGTTTGCCAACCCATAGAGTTATTCCTGACCCCTTAAATCAGTCTTTAAATCTTAATTTAGGACTTGTTATTCTGGAATAAAAGAGGTGGTGAATTTAAAATGCAACATCTATTCCAGAATAACTCCCTGCAGGGACACATTTATTCCAGAACTAGGCCTGGTCTACACCTAAAACTTAGGTCAACCTAATTATGTCGCTCAAGGTTGTGCAAAATTTTGCACGCTGAGTATCTTTATTGGGTCTCCCTAACCCCAAATATAGACTCAGCTAAGTAAGTGAAAAGATCCTTCCATTGTCTTAACTACCGTCTCTGTGAGAGGTGGATTAACTTCATTGACAGAAAAAAAAACCTTTCGGTCAACAAAGGAAGCATCTATAGTACGGCGACAAAGCTGCAGTGCCATAGCTGAGCCATTGTAGTGTTGACACAACCTAAGAGTGCCTCTTTCTTGTTTAGCTTAATCCATTTCCAATCTCCTAGCTATTTTGAAATAACTCATGTGTAGACAAGCCATTACCAAGTGAAGCTAAATTGATATCAGCCAGCTGTAAAATAATTTGAGAATCTATCTATCCTAGGTACTTATTTGGCTCCCATTATCATAGCATCTGAGCACCTCAATACTTTAGACATGTTTATCATCACAACACCACCGCAAGGTGGGAAAGTGCTGTTAACCAAATGTTCTACAGGGGAACCTATGGCACAGAGTGATTAAGGGATTTGCTCCAGGTAACACAGGAAGTATGGTGGAGGAGGAAACTGAATCCATGTCTCCAGATTCAAAAGCAAGTGCCTTAACCACTAGCCTATCTACCTCTCTTTGTCCAAATGTCCACACAGAGGTTTTCACCAGTTTAACAAACCATTTAAAAGATTTTAGCCCAAATGGTACAACTTTTGCCTTTAGTCTAGCCCTTAGATTCAATAGCCCAACCACATTTCCTTTCATCTAAATTTGAACAATTTATACCTCATACTGACATAGCTGTGTCAGTAAAAGCACCCGCGCAGCAGCAGTGATATCATTAAAAAAGTTATTTTGCTGAGATAGCTTTATACCAGTTCCCTGAATGAAATAACTGCATCTCTACTAGCAGTGTTTGCTTGTATAGCTCTACTGGGGTAGCTCTATCTGCAAACCCTTTCTAGTGTAGGCAGGATCTGAGGTGTACTGATGGCAAACCTTTTCCAATGTAGGCAAGATCTGAGGGACAGTTTGAAGAGCTCCTGGTATTTATTCTGGACAACTCTGGCTGCCACTAAAATCATCTGTGGACCCCATCCCCTATTATTGTTATTGTAGAATTTCTGAGCAAGTCATAGGTTAAAAATGTGATTGTAAAATATGTTAAAGGTTCAGAATCTCTTGTTCCTGATTCAGGTTTGCTACCAATTTACCTCAGTGGTATAAAAGTGATACATCTGAACTGACAACTCCGAGTCTTAACGTGACTAGACTGTCTATGGACTGGTCATTCTTAAATATTTCAGAGTCCAGAAGTGGCAATGAATCTTATTCAGGCCTGGAAATCTGTTAGAATAAGTGAATTTGAAGTTGTACCTTCTGAGGAACCAGAGAGTTTATATAGAAAACTCTTATGCAACCTTAACTATGACAAAGCATGTTCAATGCTATGCTTTAAATACATTGGTGCCCTTGACAACTATGGAATAAGAATATTACGCATATAAAACTCCATTCAAAAGAACATTATTAAAGTTGCAAAGTCAAGCAACAAATGATAGGGAACACCAGAATTAGGGCTGCCTGTGGAACTCTAATTTGGCTCCCTGGCATATATGTATTATGATACGTCTTTAATTGCAGGATTGTCTCATTCAGTGCGCAGAACGGATGACGCTCACTTGGTGACCAGCAGTTCACTTTTTTATTTTCTCCTTGTTCAATGTGAAGTCCCAGGCCTTATTTACCACACACTGTTCAAACCCTGGTCTAGGGACAGAATTGGTCATTTCCTCATGGGCATTTCTATGGCGCTCATCACTGTAATACCTGTGTGTTTCACAAATATTAATTTATCTTCCCAACACCGCTGTGAGGAGAGTAGCATTATTATCCCTATTTTACAAATGGGGAGCTGAAATAGAGATAGATTAATATAAAAAGTTTCCACTAATTTGGGGTGCCCAATCTGAGACGCCTAGGACCTGATTTTTCAGAGTACTTAGCATTTGATAGCACTTTATACATTCAGAGGAGAGACCCCACTGCAGCTGTCAGTACCCAACACTTCTGCAAATCAGACTCCAAGGTCTCAAGTCAGGCACCCAGACACTGAGGGACACAATTAGTGATCATCTTTGAAAAATTGGTTTTAAGTGACCCATGCAGCATCACATAGAAACCCTATGGCAGAGACCAGAATAAAATCCAATTCTCCAGGGCAGCGTTCCACTGCCTGAGCCATGAGACTGTTCTTTCTCTTCTTGCATCCCCTGCCTCATTCATTGCACATCTTCCAATTTCTGCAACAAAGGAGGCAGAGGTGCTACAGACAATAGCCTCCTTTATTACACATCCTTGATTCATCCCCAGAGCAGGTCAATCCTGTGCACTGAATGAGGCAGAGGTCCTGTGCAAAAACTATCATGTATTCATGTAATTAAAGATTATTATATTAAATATGTCCAAGTGGAGTAAATTAAGTTTGCACGGGCAGCATTAATTCTGGCATTTCTGAACTTTGGAATCTTTGATTTTGCAACATTAATGTTGTTTCAGTGTAGGCTCTTTTTTATTCAATTTCCTACCTTTAAAAAAAAACTGAAACAAAAATTACTTCACTTAGAACACATTGAGCCCCAATGGGGGTCATAATCAGTGCTGGGATCTTTACATCCACTTCTCAGTTCTCTATCACTTGAGCTAACCAAGTAACTGGTAACAATAGTAGGTTGTTATCGTCTATGTAAACCTGCCACTAGAGACGGATGCAGAGGCTTTGCCAGTGGGTTTTCACAGGAATTTGCTAGACGGAAAATGAGCACTGAGACTCAGGAATAGTGTGTTCACTCTTCTTCGAGGGGAGTGTGCTCTAGTGGGTGGAGACCCTTTGCCCCTATACCCTAGCATATTCCTGTCCTCTTCTGCTCATAACCCCCCCATCCCCTGCTGCTATCCCCCCAGCTCCTGCCCCAGTCCCCAGCACTGCTTTTATCCTGCTCTCAAACCCCTGCCTCTTCCTGGCTCCCCTCTCCCCCCAACCCCTGCCCCACACAGCTTCCTTCTATCCTGTACTCCTGATCAAGACCACAGTGACTGACTTCATTTGCTTGGGAGGAGCTATTTCTATTCAGGTCCTCAGACCACCCCCCTCATTGTGGTATGTGAGTATCTTCCAATGAGAAATAAACAAGTCACTAATAACTGCATAATGCATCTCCCTATTCATCTCCACTCCCCACGACAGGGCCTTGTTTTCCACTGCTTATCCTGCTAACCTCTGTAGCTTACTACACATTACATAGGAGACTTCATGAAACGTATCTATTTGAATGTAACTATTTCTCCCACAAAGAACTTGTGGAAGTCTCATCAGCCATCTGGTATTTTTATTTCTTCAGGCTGAGAAAGCAATCCTAGCCAATCCTCCAGCGAACTATGGAGGTCAGGTTTTATTTCTCACTTTTCTATAGCAATAACTCTTTACAGGATGAAGTAGGCCAAAGACCCTAAAATTTGTATACTTCTCTGCTCTTATAGGACCCTGATGCTAGACTGCTGCCAGACAGAATGTGGTTCCAGTCCAGAAGACTGAAATTCTCAGAGTATTTGGTAAAAGACCTGATATACTGTAATATAATTTTGCTTTTGTTGAACCTACAACTGGAAAGTTTACACAGAGCCTTCAGAGGACCACAGGACAATTAGGGTTACCCAAGAATATTAGGACTAAAGTGGATGTGTTTCTGGGGTACAGATTCATGGAAGTGATTGAAGTTGATAAGATGATGATGATCTAAATCCTAAATTTCCTTCACTTGCCTAAGAGATACATAATATGTGAACACTGATAACTGTTCTAATGATTAAAAAAAACTAATTTCCTTGCCAGTGTAAAGAGAGGTACACAATGATCTAGGCAACTCAGACAGACATGCCTTAAGATCTTAAGAATGGCCACACTGGGTCAGACCAAAGGTCCATCTAACTCCGTATCCTGTCCTTCAACAGTAGCCAATGCTAGGTACTTCAGAGGAAATGAACAGAACAGGTCATCATCATCCCAGCTTCTAGCAAAGAGGCTTGAGACACTTCAGAGCATGGTTTTACATCCCTGCCCATCCTAGCTAATAGCCATTGATGGACCCATCCTCCATACATTTATCCAGTTCTTTTGAACCCTATTATAGTCTAGCCTTCACAACATCCTCTGACAGAGTTCCACAGATTGACAGTGCATGTGAAAAAATACTTCCTTTTGTTCATTTTAAACCTGCTGCCTATTAATTTCATTCGGTGACCTCTTTCTTGTATTATGAGAAGGAATACAAAACACTTTCTTATTTACTTTCTCCACATCAGTCATAATTTTATAAGACCTCTATCATATCCCCCTTAGTTGACTCTTTTCCAAGCTGAAAAATCACCCATTTTATTAATTTCTCCTCATATGGAGGATTTTCCATACCCCTAATAATTTTTGTTGCCCTTTTCTGTAGCGCCCCCCCCCCTTTTTTTTTTGAGATGGGGCAACCAGATTTGCACATCGTGTTCAAGATGTGGGCATACCATGGATTGATAAAGAGTCAATATTATATTTTTTTATTTTATTATCTATTCCTTGTCTAAAACTTCCCAGCATTCTGTTAACTTTTTTGACTGCCCCTACACACTGAGTGGATGTTTTCAGAGAACTATCCACAATGTCTCCAAGATCTCTTTCTTGAGTGGTAACCACTAATTTAAACCCCATCATTTTATATGTCTAGTTGGGATTATGTTTTCTAATGTGCATTACTTTGCATTTATCAACATTGAATTTCATCTGTCATGTTGTTGTCCAGTCACCCAGTTTGTTGAGACCCCTTTATAACTCTCTGCAATCTGCTTTGGACTTACCTATATTGAGTAGTTTTGTATCCTCTGCAAACTTTGCCACCTCACCGTTTATCCCTTTTTCCAGATCATTTATGAATATGTTGAACAGAAGTGGTCCCAGTACAGACCCCGGGGAACACCATTATTTACCTTTGTCCATTCTGAAAGCAGACCACTTATTCCTACACTTTGTTTCCCATCTTTTAACCAGTTGCCAATTAAGGAGAGGACCTTCCCTCTTATCCCATGAAAACTTACTTCGCTTAAGAGCCTGTGGTGAAGTACCTTGTTAAAGGCTTTCTGAAATCTAAGTACATTATATCTACTGGATTCCCCTTGTCCACATGTTTGTTGACCCCCCCTCAAAGAATTCTAGTAGATTGGTGAGGCATGATTTCCCTTTACAAAAATCTTGTTGACTCCTCCCCAACAAATCATATTCATCTGTGTGTCTGATACTTATGTTCTTTACTGTAGTTTCACCCAGTTTGTCTGATACTGAAGTTAGGTTTACCAGCCTGTAATTGCTGGGATCGCTTCTGGAGCCTTTTTTAAAAATTGGTGGCACATTAGCTATCCGCCAGTCATCTGGTACAGAAGCTGATTTAAATGATAGGTTAAATACCACAGTTAGTAGTTCTACAATTTCACATCTGAGTTCCTTCAGAACCTTTTGGTGAATACCATCTGGTTCTGATGATTTAGAGTAATCTGAAACTTCTTGCCCACTAATCCACACATAACTTGAATGAATTATGAAAAAATATATTCCTAGTGCACCACACTAGCACAGAATCATCAATCCAAGATAATATGCAGTGTTGTTGTAGCTGTTTTGGTCCCAGGAGAGTAGAGAGATAAGGTGTGTTTTATTGGACCAATTTCTGTTGGTGAGAGAGACAAGCTTTCAAACTTATACAGAACACATCTTCAGACCATAAGTTGATCCAATAACAGATATTACCTCATCAATCTCTTGCCTCTAGTGTCCAAGATAGCGTATAGGATCAACTTACATTTTAAATGATTTCCCTTCCATACACACCTGTCCGCGTAATCACTTACCTAGTTTGCTGGGACCTTGCTCTCTTTGCTGAATTGAGCTCACCCTATTTTGAAGATTTTCACTCTCTTGTGGCATGTTCCATGAAATTTCTAGGGTGTTTGCTCTTGCATACTGGAGAACTGACACCTGAGTTGAGGTATTGCCTGAAGTGGAAAGCAGAACACAAAACATAAATAAAAGACAGTCCATCTGAACAGTTTAAAAATAAATCTGTGATCACTTTGTTTTAAGTAAAGCTGGTTGGGAATTTTCCATCAGAATGATTTTCTGAAGGAAAATGCAGTTTCCACAAAATTGAAGTTTTCCACAGAGAAAAGAAAATTTTAATTTGACAAAAAATTTCCATTTTCCATTAGAAAGAAAATTAAATGAAATATTTTGTTTTGGGTCACTTTGACCCAAACCACAGGAATATTTTATTTTGCTGAACCACCTGAAACATTTTCTTTGAATCAGCTCAACAAAACGTTAAATTGCATTTCTCTTACAGTGCATTGCCTTATGGGAGTTCAGGTAGCTCAGATCCCATTCTCTACCACCATGATTCCATGGCAGATTAGAGAGATTGGTGATATTTATCCAAGATGTTCACATTAAGAGAAGACTTCTAAACAATAGATCCATGCACTTATGCATGGGAGGGAATCTTGCTGTCAGGATTGGGATGTAAGAGGCCAAGTCTAGTGGTTGGAGTCAGGAGCCACGTCAAGGGTTCGAGCAAGAGCTGGAGACAGGGTCAAAGATCAGGAACAAGACAGGAACCAGGAACAGGCCAAGAAAGCAGGAGCAAGAAGCAAGACAAATAAACCAGCTTCAGGAGTCAGGCAAGAAGTCAGGATGCAAGGTAGCAGCTTGGAAGAGCCCAGTTGTGCAGACAATTTCCTGTGCCTCTCTTTGAGTTTAAATAGGAAACTGACCAATCAGAGGTCCTGATGTTGCTCCATTCAGGGACAAGAGAGGCTCCCTGATGTAGCTTCAGGTTCCACGGTCTCTTCACCCAATTGGTTAGTAGTGAGTCACTGGGTAGAATTAAGGCAGCAACAATGGGCTGGAAAGCCCACGGACACAGGGTCACAATCCATGGGTTCATGACACTTGCCCTCTTGAAACAAGATATTATTCACCTCCCTCGAGAATGTAGTCAGGACATTCCCCAAATCAGCCAGGATTGATATGATTCTGGCCCACCAGTACTGGACCCATGTCCACCGTCTCCTGTATCTTGACAGGAGAAACAGCCTTAATTTCAACTGACAGTAGGCATCTTCCTCATCTTCCTCTGCTACTATCACTAGAATAGGAATCAACTGAAATCCAGGGGATCACTCTCATATGGAAATTTAAACACATTGTTTAATCAGGATGTATGTGTAAATTATTAGGGTCAATACTACCATGGCCTTTACATGAGCAAAGCAAGCAAGGGTAGAAGAAAACTAAGTGTTGGAGTTAAAGGGCTTTTACTTACTGATGTCAGATTTTTCAATAAATGCTTTTACAAAACTTTTCATTTCCTCAAACTCTGATGCTCCAACATTGGAACTTCCATCCAGAAGAAACATGATATCCATTTGTCTGTTGCACAATCCTGAAAAGAATATAAAAAGGCTGCTTATACAATATAACCATACCAAGCATCTGCTGAATAAGGAAACGAGGATGGAAGGAAAAGGATATTAGACAGAGTTTAGGTAAACAGTAAGGCAATGTTCTGTTGATACCAGCAGTAACTTCCTATACATCAGAACATACTGGGCTGTACATTCAACATGAGAGCTTTGTTCCCTGTGTCCCAAAAACCTCCTTCTTGTTCCAGGCCTCAAGTAGGACATCTCAAGAGCATTCCTGAACCCAACAAAACTTTGGGGTTTTGCTTTATTTAGCAATACTGAGGTCTCAACTGGCATGCGCGGTCTAGTTTTGAGCACCACATTTTCAGAAGATATGTGGACAAACTGGAGATAGTCCAGAGGAAAGTGACAAACAAAATAATAAGAGGTTTAGAAAACCTGACCTATGAAGAAAGGTTGATAGAACAGGACATATTTTGTCTAGAGAAGGTTATAGAATTGGGCATGTTTTGTCTAGAGAAGAAAAGGTTGAGGGGGAACATGGTAACAGTCTTTAAATATGTAAAAGGTTGTTTTAAAGAGGACAGTGATCAATTGTTCTCCATGTCCACTAAGGATAGGAGAAGTAGTAATCAGCTTAGTTTGCAGCATGGGAGATTTAAGTTAGATATTAGAAAAAAATTTCTAACTATAATGATAGTTAAGTACTGGGACAAGTTACCTAGAGAGATTGTGGAATCCCCATCACTGGAGGCTTTTAAGAACGGATTACCTATCAGGGATGGTCTAGGTACATTTAATCTTGCCTCAATTGAGGGATGAAGTAGATGACTTCTTGGAGTCCCTTCCAGCCCTGCATTTCTATGATTCACAAAAATTTCAGTGAAATGATCAAACGGCTAGAGGCAGGAGGAGGAAGTGATTTTAACCTCTGACAGGCAGGCAGATGAAAACTGGCCAATATGGCTCCATTGGATATTCTTTAATGACCTAAAAATCAAAAAGGAATTCTACAAAATGTCAAAACATGGACAAATTGCTAAGGAGCAGTACAAAAGAACAGCACAGGTATGAAGGCATAAAATCAGAAAGGCTAAGGCACAAAATGAATTACACATAGCAAGGGACATAAAAGGCAATCAGAGGTTCTTTAAATACATTAGGAACAAGAGAAAGATGAAGGAAAGTGTAGTTCCTGTTCGTAGTGGGAAAGGATAGCTAATAACTGATGAAGGATTTAATGCCTATTTTGCCTCCGTCTTCACTAAAACGGTTAATGGTGACCAGACACACAACTCAATTAATATTAACAACAAGAGGGAAGAAATGCAAGCCAAAAGAGGGAAAGAACAGATTCAAGAATGTTTAGATAAGTTAGATGTTATTCAAGTCAGCAGAGCCTGGTGACATTCCTCCTAGGATACTTAAGGAACTAACTGAAACAATCTCAGAACTATTTACAATTATCTTTGAGAATTCCTGGAGAACAGACAAGGGCCCAGAGTACTATAGAAGGGCAAATATAGTACCAATCTTTAAAAGGGGAACAAAGAGGATCTAGGAAATTATAGATCAGTCAGCCTAACTTTGATACCTGGAAAGATACTGGAATAAATTATTAACAATCAATTTGTAAGCACCCATACTACAATAGGGTTAAAAGGAATAATCAGCATGCCTTTGTCAAGAACAAATCATACCAGACCAACCTAATTTCCTTTTTTGAGAAAATTACTGGTCTATTCCATAGGGAAAAAGCAGTAGATGTGATATATCTTGATTTTAATAAGGCTTTTGACAGTCCCTATATTGCATTCTCATAAGCAAGCTAGGGAACTGTGGTCTAGATGAATTTACTGTAAGTAGAGTCCTGCAAATCCAGAGATATCTGCTTTATCTCTGCAGATATCCGTATCCACAGATGCAGCTGTGGATACGGATCTCCGTGCACCTTTTTTTGCAGATGGTGGATTGTCTGTGGATCTCAAAGGCGGGGAATCAGCTGTCTGTAGTTCATAGCCTTTGAGGATGCTTCCCCGGCTTTGAGATCTGGGGTGCAGGCTGGTCACCCATTAGCTGTTTGGCGGGGCTCCCCCCACTGGCTGCCAATCAACTGTTCGGCAGACTTTCACGAATTAGCTGTTCTGCAGCTGCCTGGAGGGGCTGGCCCCTGAACAGCTGATCAGCAGCTGCAGGGGGGCTGGCCTCTAAACAGCTGATAGGGGGGCCCAGAGCTGCAGGTGCGTGTGGGTGCAGAGGTCATAGAAAAGAGAGACTGTGGACGGCAGGTAAGATGTAAATTGATTCTCACAAATGCGGATCGGATGCAGCTCCACATTTTTGTATCCTCACAGGGCTCTAACTATAAGGTGAGTGCACAACTGGTTGAAACACCATATTCAAGGGTAGTTAACAACAGTTCATTGTCTAATTGGGAGGGCATGTTTAGTGCAGTCCCACAGGGGTCAGTCCTAGGTCCAGTACTATTCAGTATTTTCATTTATGACTTGGATAACGGAGTGGAGAGTATGCTTCTATGATCTCTGGATGACACCAAGCCAGGAGAGGTTGCAAGCACTTTGGAGGACAGTATTAGAATTCTGAATTGACCTTGACAAATTGGAGAATTGGTCTGAATTTAACAAGATGAAAGACAAGGGCAAAACACTTTACTTAGAAAGGAAAAAAAATCAGATCCCCATTTATTAGTTGTGGAACAACTGGCTAGGTGATAGTATTGCTTAAAATGAGCCAAAGGTTATAGCTGATCACAAACGGAAACTGAGCGAACAATGTGACCTCGCAAAAAAAGGGTATTATCATTCTAAGGTGCATAAACAGAGGTGCTGTATGTAAGACATGGGAACGAATTTCCTGCTCTATGCGGCACTGGTGAGGCGTCAACTGGAGTATTGTGTTCAATTCTGGGCACCACATTTTAGAAAAGTTATAGACAAACTGGAGAGGGTCCAGAGAAGAGCAACAAAAGTAATAAAAGATTTAGAAAACCTGACCTATGGGGAAAGGTTAAATAAACTGGACACATTTAGAAACAAAAGACTGGGGGGGAACCTGTTAACCATCTTAAAATAGTAAAGGCAGTTATAAAGAAGACAGTGATTAATTGTTCTTCATGTCCACTGAAACTAGGAAAAGAAGCAATGGGCCTAATCTGTAGCAAGGGAGTTTTAGGTTAGATATTAGGAAAAACTTTCTAACTATACAAGTAGATAAGTTCTGGAATAGGCTTCCAAATAAGATTGTGGAATTCCTGTCACTGAAGGTTTTTAAAAACAGGTTGGACAAACATCAATCAGGGATGGTCTAGGTTCACTTGGTCCTCCCTCAGCACAGGAGGCTAGATTTGATAACTTCTCAAGGTCCCTTCCAGTTCTACATTTCTATGATCCTAAGTTCACCTCCCACCCTCACCCCCATCAACCACCAGCCTGTCCAGGAAGCTATCATGCTCCACTGACTGCCTTGAAACAAATGTCATCTAGAGCCGATTGAGTCATATTGAGTTGAAGAATGGCAGCTGCGGTTCAGTGCTCAATACTTCTAAAGCTGTGGGCGTGACAAGGATAAAGAGGCATCCTCAGGACTTAGACAGCAACATGCAAACGAGAATCTCTCCCTGATTCCGGAGAAAGCCTTCTGAGGCTGGGTCCACATGGACGGCAGCAAATTTGCTGCCATCAGATCGATTGCTCTGGATCAACTGAGTGGTTTGTGAGACCTGCTCAGTCGATCCAGCAATCGACGCAGGAAAACCACCTCGGTAAGTGGAGTAGCGCTGTATCGAAGGGAACGCTGTTCCCTTCGATGCAGTGCAGTGTGGATGGCGTGTGGAGGAGACAAAGCGAAGTCGACAGGAGATACGCAAGTGATTTACGTCATTTGCGTATCTCCCGTTGACTGCTGCCAAATCCCGAAGGTAAGTGTAGATGGGGCCTGAGAAAGACAGAAATACAGAAAATATATCCAACATTACCTGAAGTTCCTGGGGCCTCCTTGGACTTTCCCGAGCAGCACGTTTTCAATACTAAGTTGGGCCCTTCTCGAATAAGGTTGTTATAACCCTTTATGATTATTGGGGTGTGCTGTTGACTGATTTTCTCAAGCTCTTGAATATCAGCGTTGGGAGTAATACCTACAGGGATAACATCTATGCCACTCACAACACGTGAGATGACATCAGTGGCAGGGTTTGCAGTTACCATGTACACTAAATGTGGTACTTGTCCCCTGCCTCCATTGTCTGTGGTAAATGTGTGTTCAGAGACATAGCTGAGGGCATTTCCACTGTTGGTGGCATTCCCTCCTTGGTACTGTATCTTCCTCACCTTCTCAATAATGTCTTGCTTTGACTGTGCTTCACTGAAGGAGTATTCAACAGTGACAATGTAGGAATACTGTATGATAGTAATATGAATAGTTTCTTCTCCTATGTCCATTTCTCTTATAACTTTTTCAATGAACTCCTTGATTATGTTGAAGTTCTCCACTCCTATTTTTTCAGACCCTTCAACAACAAAAGCTATGTCGAGCACCTTGGAACTCGCTTTAGGTTCATGAGATGGTATTGTAATAGGTTTTTGGATGGTAGTTGTTAACACATCACTTTCTTCAGGCACAAGATCACACAGGTATTCGATTATTTCATCCATGTTTTCCATTAACTCCTGCACATTGTTCATTATGAAGGTCTTGTCTTGTGGCCACTGCCTTTCAATTAGCTTGATTTGCTCCATGCTAATAAATGGTCCAATTCCTACTGGTATTACTGTGACATTCTTCTTTTTCAAAAGAGAGAGGATGCTCTGAATGTTTCCTGGAGATTTGCTGGCTGTCAACAACAAAGCAATTCTGGCAGCGTTTGTCCTTGGTGCCTTTCCAAACACATAGAATACAATATATTTAAGTGCTTCAGTGGCAGAGGCAACTTCTCCACCAGTGTATTTCATATTTTGGACAATTTTCCTCATCTGAGATTGTGTTTTAATATCTTTGAGCCCAAGATAAACATTGGAGCCACTCTGGTATTCCAGAACTGACACTCGGATTTTCTTTTGGGAGATGTGGAGTTTTTCCATCATGCGAATTATGAAAACTTTTAACAATTCAAAGTCCGTTTCTGAGAGTTTGTTGGAGCCATCCATTAGGAAGGCAAGGTCCATCATTTTACTGCAGGAATATACATGTGTCCCTGTGTCTATGTCTGTATCTGTATCTTCTGGTGTCGGTGTAATGATTTCTGGCTCACAGGCAATACATGTTAAGTTCCTTTCTTCACAGTGACTGCAAGAACCATCAAAAACTAGAGTGAACTTTGATAACTAAACTTCATCCCACATTTAATACTGTTATATATGATACAGAAATGAGAAAACAAACAATGCAGCATGAACATATAATTTGCAATGACAGATTGGATCTGTGGACTATCAAGATCCAAATACTACCCTGCTCAGTGCTCTATGATTGTTGATTCAGAGAAAAGAAAACTGCTACCGTGGTGCTAGCTGGCAAATTGTGCATAGTGGGAAAATCTCTGTATTCTTGCAGTGATCCTGGATCACCCAATAATGGAATCATTACTAATGGAAATTCACTAATGTATGCATGCAGGAAGCATGTAAAAAAGGACTAAGTTTATTAGACAAAGGTGTTTTTCCCAGCTGTCTTTGGCAGAACATTCATTATATCATGGAAACGTGACACAAAGTGACCTTGACATTAGGGCAATATAGAAGCCATTGGGTTTTGTATGCACCAGTTCTGGTGAATCTGACCAGACACAACCTGGTTGTGTCTTCACTAGGAAAAAAGATGTTTTCTTAACTTGAGTTATCTAACTTGAGTAAATTAACTAGTGCTAAAATCCTAGTGAAGACAGTTTGTAATTTTCACGTGAGATAGCATGCCAAGTTGTCTCCATTGGCACATTCCCACTTTTCCCTCCTCTGTAGGCTCCCATCTTTTCCCCCCACTTTCTTTATGGGCCTGCATTTCTCCCTTACTCCTCTCTCTTACCCTTCTCTCTCCCCCACAAGTTTTCCTTCTACTGCCCCTTTACTGGAACTACAGCCTTTCAGGAGCTTGCTTGTGCTCCCTTAGCATGTCTACAGGAGCTACTATGCTGCCAAATCCATCTGTTCTGAGCATTCTGCAGGGTAATGGAGCACCACTCAATGTGTTTTTCCATGCCTACTGGACAGTATGAGACACACAGAATATGGAAAATGTGTGAAATGGTATTTGTCCCTCCAGAAATTCAAGAGCCACTAGAAAAGATTGAGAAAATTCATGATGTTCTGAAGAACCTGGGCAGCCGGGAGGTTCTTGGTTTGGTTTCAAATTTATTAACACTGAAAGTACAGTATTTTCAAAATTCTTTCCTCCTTGATCTTAATAAGGCACTGGAGATATTTGACAATGCACAGAGTACATTGAGCAGGAGTCTTCAATAATCTCCACTATGAAGGGCACAATTGAATGGGTGCTCCAAAACCACTGAGACAATTCATAGTAGCAATGGACTAAAGTCTGGCAAAAATTAAAAGTATGCCAAACCTCAAAACAGAACAGGACCAGAAAACAAGCACTTTTTAGGTTCAAATGCCTTTATAATCTCTCTCAAGTTATTTCTCAAGATCCCACCCCAACTAAGATAGAAATATAGCAACATTGTTGGCATTTTTTTTCCCCACTGCTAAAACAGAGGAGTGACACTTTTATAGTTCACAGCTCCAGGCAATGGTGTGTGTGTGTACTGTGTGGGATCAAAGACAAATCATAACTTCAGTGGAGTTACTCAGGATTTACAGAGGAGTAACTGAGATCAAAATCTGGTCCATACACTTGAAATTATGATTTTGCTCTAAAATTTGCTCGAAAAGTTGAATCATGTGGTTCCATCTTTGTCATCTTTCAGTGATTTCAGGAGTAAATGTATATAGTTTATAAGTAAAAGATTTGCTTTTTCCTAAATGTCAGAGATGCAAACTGCAACCCGGGATCTGACAGACAAGCTGAATTGTCGCACACATCATCACCAGCTTCTTTGTGCGGGCCAAATTCTGACCTCAATAGCTCCTGTGAAACTTTGTCTTCAATGTGGTTACACAAGCATAACTGTTTAGAACTTAGTAAACAATTCTGTTGAAGATGCACGTGAAGGGATGGACTGCCGCCTCTTCTCTATGAGCCATGCCAGATTTGCAGTGTTAACAAGAATGATGGGCAGTATACACTTATTTTCTTCACTAATGAAAGCAGAGGTTCTCCTGGACATACTTGGGGAGCATGTCTTTGAAGTAAGAAGATGCCCTTTTTCAGAGCAAAACTGCACTTTAAATGTGGCATCCAAATTCAAGCTCTCGCAAGGCTATGTTCTTTCACATTGCTTTTAGCTTCTTAATTGAAGAATACACAACTCCCTTTGGCATTTAGCATATTGTAACATAGATGATTTATTATTTTAATCCTAATGTAATATTTTGTGAATGAGATTCCAATTTCCTTTGGATATTTGCTATAAAATTCGTTTTTGTACAATATTTTCTATTGTTTGTACAGATGGTGTAGGCATCTAAATTAGGTGACAGCTACGTGCAAAGATGTTTCCCCAGTGAGGTAAGTTTACATAATGTTCTGAAACCTTATGTGAGCAGTGGTTAGTGTATCAACATTGAAGATAAATTATTATTAAGTATCGTGAAAATTAGGGAATTGGTTTATGTCGACGCATTTTTGACCTTTTGATGGAATTCAGGGCTTGCAATTTATACTGTTAAAAGAAAATGCATTACTTAATTAATCAACGTAATAGACCCAATTCCATGGGGCTTATAAAACAGAGTTAGTTACTCCCAGCAATAGGCTAGAACTTCCCAAAATTTTCAGGATGTTTGGATCTAGGATTTTAGTCTGGGACCATAGTTTCTGCAGATCTACATCCATTTCTATTAGATGTGGGCAAATTACATGTTGGAAAACTTTCTTGTATTTACAGCATTATGCTTGACCAATGCTGGTATCTGTCCATCAAAGGGCTGGGTATCTGAAGAATGCCTGAATTATGGATGCTACAGAGCGAAATTCATACCTTTATGTACCTTGCTACTTCTAAAGGACACAAAAATAATGAGTTCCTCCCTCAAAGCAGTTTAAGGCCCTGATTCTGTAAAGTACTTACAGTACAATGCATGCTCCAATTGACATTGTTACGCCTGGATGCACGTACTTACAGAATTGGACCCTAAAATCCCTGCTGTAAATCTTGGGGAAATTACTTTTCCAATTACACAGCATAACCTTCCAGCACCTAACAGTCCTGGTGGAGTTCTAGACAGATCACACATTCAGATTCCAAGCTCTATATAGGATTTTAAAGTACTGATATAGGGCCAGATTATGATACCTTACTCATGCTGAATAGTACCTTATTCCAAAAATGGAGCCAACAGGAGCACTTGTGGAGTAGGGCTAGGTTTTTCAAAGGAGCTTTATGGAGATACCTCATTCCCATTGAATTTCAATAGGATTTGAGTGCCTAACTCCCTTAGTCTTGTCTGAAAATTTCAGGTTCTATTGTGCTTCATATTCAGATCCATAACAGTACATTAAAAGCTATATCCACAGGATATTCATGGGAATGCACTGCATCCTTGCCTCCCACATAAGACACTCACATGCATTGAATAAAAACCTGTAGCTTACCAAGATAGACAGTCGTCACCATCGTTGTTCAAAATAACCGTCTTTCCACTGGGGATCCTGGCACCTTCTGTTATACACACAGGACAGTCTTTTGGATCAATACATGACTGAGATAGTTCATTGAGTATTTTCCCTGTTTTAAAACAATACAGCAGGATTTCATAAGTTGCAAAGCAGATGTTAAGCTGATCATTGTTTTATTTATCTGCTTTAAAAATGTGACAAGATCAACGATATTTGGATTGGGCTCAAAGCTTCAGAACATGCTCTTCCTATTAAACTAGCTGTTAGTTTGACACCAAGTAAATCTTTATTTTCTTCCATAGCATTTTTATTAAGCTGTTCAAAATACTTACCCCAGTGCATATTATATGCACTAGTTCATGCTACACACAGGGTGAATGTATTTTTAGACTGAAAACCAGGTGCACCAGGAGAAAATGGCATTTACCTTTTTACATCCCCATTAATGATTTTTCTCAGTCCCTTAGGGCATTTTTCACTGGATCCTTGTAGGCTGATTTATCATTTTCTCCCCCACTCTGAATAGTCATCGTATTAGTAGGACATCTGTCACTCTAATATTTAAGTGCTAAACACCATACTACATAAAGATGTACCTAGTGGATTCTGCGCTTACTTCTCCCTGGATATGTAACTGTGCTCTGTGTATGTGCAGGGAACTTGGAGAGAAAGGGGGGTTGGTTTTATGGTTGTTGGTCCTACAATACATAGTTGCCTCCTCTCCTCAACTCCCTACCCTTCTGATCTGTTCTTCTCAATTCTCTCTCTTATTTTGTCTTCTGCTCCTTTTCTCACTTTCCCTCTCCCCTCCTTTTTTTGCTATTTCTTCCTTCTCTTTATTCTCCCAGACTCTTTGATTTCTACTACCTTGCCATACCTTCCTTGCTCTCCTCCCATTTCCTCTCCCACTCTCTGTTCCATCATCTTTTAAAGGCTCTGCTGTCACTGCCCACAATGTTTCTCGTCCTTCCCTAATGTCCATCCAGTGCCTCCACGGCCTCAGTGCACTGTGTGCCTCTCAGAAGTTCTAACCCAAGAGTAGATGTCATTCCTATTCCTGACTCAGAACAGCTAAAAGGTGGATAGGGATGTTAGGGCTCCCCATCCCTCCTCAGCTCCCAGACATAGTTCACTGGAAAGCAACAGTCCAGAGTCCAATCTGCAGGCACTCCATGAAGGGTTTATTGAGGATTACACTGACAAGCTAAAAATCCATAACCATACCTCCAAGCCCTTCACACCAGTTGGGCTTATTTCTCTATAAGCCGATAGAATTTCCTTCCCCACCATCCTAGTTCTATACTTCCATAGAACTCCCCCTTTCCTTGACCATCGTTCCGTATCCCAACAAAAACCCCTCTCCCCCTCCTTCTTCTTGGTAGCCTTAATTATACCTGTAGCCCCCTCCCTCTCCCCAGTACCACTCCTTCTAATATATGGTCATGCTGTGTTTTGGGGGGTCTGGGCTTTAGTATAACCCGTTTTGTGCCCCATGGGAGGGGCAGGGAGCAGTGTCACATCTTGGCCACAGTCAGTTGTGGTTCTATGTTTATATTTCTTTTTAACACCTCCTTTCACCTTCCTTGATTTCCCAGCCGCTTGCTTGGCCTTGCTCTGTCATCTGTTTTGAAGAGGAGTCAGAGCTTTCCCTCATTTGTGCATTCATATATCACACCTTCACTGCTCCCTGAAACATTTTAACTGCATCCCTTATCTTTTCCACAGTAATAAAGAAAAACTCATCTAAATGCAGACAGGCAAGAGGAACATACTATGCCTTTGTTCTTTGCTAACATGTGTAGTTCAGAGACTTTGACTTTCAGACAGGCCTAGAGGCCCAGAATCGCATCTCAGGCAAATAGACATATAAACTTACATTATATACTTATACCCTAACAAGGGACATTTCTAAGTATATGGCCAGTAGAGCATAGAAAACAGGAACAATATGGGACACAGGAAGTTAAGTCCAGGTGAGATTCCCTAGGATTCCACTGATGTCTGGTCAGGACCCTGGTTTCAATACCAGCTTTAGAAGCTCTAGAAAACCAGGCTCTAGAAAACTAGGCTGAGCCTAGTAAACTGGGACATGTGGTCACTGCCTTCTTACCTTGATAGAGATTGGTCAAGATTTAACTTTTACCTATGAAAATTTCAGTGTCATCGAACTTACAAATCTGTGCATTTCCAGTCTTAAAAAAACATTTCATGAAGCCTTCCAGGGAAAAAAATAATAATAATAATAAAAAAAAATACAAGACACCAGGAAGTGATAAGAGCTGAGCAGAAAATGCCAACTAAGCACATAAAGAAAACAGTAGGTTTACCTTCAGGACAATGTACATGGCATCCTTCTACACATTGCAGAGGGCACGCCATAGGTTCAAAGTGCTGGCATGTTATAGGGCAGGCAGGTCCACAGCTGTTATATCTCCATTCACACTGATACTCCAATTCATGCTTATTCAGGTCCTCACAACTTTGTGCTATGGAAAAAGAAGAATCAGTTAAAAAGGTTTTTCAAATTGCCTGGGGTCCAAGGGCTATGGCAAATGCAAAAGGGTTTGGGGTTATATATATAGCCATATTTAACAGAGAAAGTATTTATTTTAGGCACACCACAGGCTGGCCACATATTCACACTTAATTCTTTTCATGCATCTAAACCTATGTTGTGATCTATTTCACTGGTCGTTGCTAGAAATAATTGCTAATAATTAACTGTCACTTTCAATTTAGCAAACATTTACAGCAAATATTTCCATTTCCTATTTCAGATTTATATTTCCAAGTCTCTCGTGTCTCCCTAATGAAAAAAGTGAGCCCCATCTTTTTTTCAAGATGATCTGGGGCACGCGTGGAAATGTAGCAGACAAAGGGTTAACTTCAGGAAACTTCACCTTGCATCACTAGACGGGGACCCTGGCCAAGTCCTGTCCCCATTAAAATGAATAGCAGGACTCCAACTGACATCAATGGGAGCAGGGCTGGGTTTAATGAAAATGTGTTCTAGCTGAGCCATCAGCTGATTAAAAACTAGCATGCCTTTGGTTTTCATTGCTGCAGTAACTCCTGCAAAGCCATTACCAGGTGTTTTCCTCAGCTGTCTGGTACTTACGGCACAGAGTTGGTGATCTCCAGTGAACAACTGCACCTTTTTGTGCACAGATATGGGCATAGGCTGCGATAGCATCACAGAAGCAAGCACAGTCCCCAATAGATTCACAGGTACAACTATCATACATGCAGATATCCATATATGGCTCGGGATTCACCTAAAGGGAGAGTTACATAATATGAACTCATCTCATGCATTTTCTGCCGTTAGAAGTACTTGCCCATGATATCATTTGCCTATTCATTTGGTGCCACAGCTGAACTCCAGTGAAGTCACTAGGAGCATGGTCAAGCCCAACGTCATAAAACATAACCAACCCTTCAAGAAAACTCTATAGTTTCTAGGAACCATTAAATGGTGGGAAATAGAGAAGCGTATTTAAACATTTTGGACCTGATTCTTTTTCACACTAAGGCTCTTTCATACCTCTCTAGCAATGGACTGAGGCTTTAAAGTCGTTGTGAATTATGGTCACACTGTCACAGACGTGTCAATGCCCTTAAGTGTGAATGAGAACGAAGCCCTTTCATAACAAATATAAGTTCTAATTTCTTAAAAAATAAGTCAGAGTTTAGAGCCAGAAGGGACCACCAGATCATCTAGTCTGACCTGTTGTACATCACAGGCCACCAACACACCCAGTACCCGCACACTGAACCCAACAACCAAAAAGAGGCCGAAGTATTACAGCCCTCAGGAGACTGAGGCCTGGTCTACAGTTTCCTTCCGAATTCAGAAGCAGTCGACGGGAGATACGCAAGTGACATAAAAAACCTGCGTATGTCCTGTCGACTTCGCTGCAGCTGTTCCGCACGCCTCAACACTGCGCTGCACCACTTACGGAGGTGGTTTTCCTCCGTCGATTTCTGGATCGACATAGCGGGTCTACACAGGCTACTCAATCGATCCAGAGACATCGATCTGATGGCGGCAAATTTGCCACTGCCAGTATAGACACGGCCTGAACTATTATCTGATTCAGTCAGAGAATAGGCAGGGCCAAGGGGCACCGGTGCCCAAGGCTGATGCAATGACAGAGAAATTATTAAGTGAGATATACCCAGGCAAATCTGGCTTGTGGCCCCACACCCGCATGCGTGAAGTCTCTTCATTTTCAATCTACAAAGTTTAGCAGTTCCTCCTGTTTAACAGATTCAATAACACAATAATGAAAGAGAAAGAAAAGATTTGATTCCCTGACCTCTGTTTGTTTGTTTGTTTGTTTTCCATCCAGTTAGCTATTACATTGAACAAAGAAAGCAAAAGGAGGTTGATTCAAAGTCCAGTGAAGTCAATGGAAAGGCTTACATTGATTTCAATGGACTTTGGATCAGGTCCAAGGGATTTAACCATTCATGATATTACAGGACAGCGAGGAGGCAAGTCTGAATTTAGCTTTCAATTAATAGATTGGATTAAGTTGATTAAACAATATACTAGTGAAAATATTATCATGCTATTATATAAATCAGTTGTATGCCCTCCCGTGGAATACTATGTGCAGTTTTTGTCACCCTACCTCTAAAAAGATCTAGCAGAAACAGAAAGAATTCAGAGACTGGCAACATAAATGATAAAATGCAGGAAAGACTTTTATGTAAGGAGAGATTGAAATTGACGGGATCCGTTTAATTTGGAGACGAGATTAAAAAAAGAAAGAGACTACTTTATAAAAATATAATGAATAGTAGAGATAGTAAATGCGGAGCTCCTATTTATTCTTTCAGATAATAAAAGTATGAGGGACTTTCAGTGAATCAAAGGCAATAAATACATAAATGATAAAAGGAAAGACTTTTTTTCACAGTGAACAATTAACTCATTGGCACAATATATCTATAAGGCAGAGAGCTCAGTAGGTTTCAAGAAAAAATAAACTCATATGGATAATGAGAACATTCACAATTTAATTAAATCAGTTTTTTGGTTGCGTGCGGAGGGGGGATTGTTTGTTTTTTGTTTTAAGGCATAAATGCACATACTGAAGGACAGATGCCAACCACTAACTGCCTGAGGGTTAAGATGAAATTTCCTTCATGGGTCTGTTATTTAATAACTGTCCACCAGGTGCGTCCCTTGCACCTTCCACTGAAAGATCTATTATTGGCTACTCTCAGCAATGAGATACTAAAATATACAAATGGTCTCAGCCAGTTCCTACTCAGTTCTTTCTCACATTAGTATCTAGGATAGCCTCTTAAGCAATAGCACACTGGCAGGTCCCACAGCTGTAAATGCTGTCAGCATATTCCATATAGGAACAAAGGACATGAAGGGAATGACAAAAGACTTACCAGTTTTTTGCATTCTTTGAAGAGGTCACTCGTCAATATGCTGCATGATGTTTCCACCATCACTTGCTTCACTAAATTGTCATTGCACAATGAAGTAGTCATAGCCTGCCCCTGTGTGGGCTTAATGTTAAAAGACACAAGCAAAGATTGTCATGTTAGCCGTGACCCCAGGACATCAGGATTTTTCTTAATCATGTATATATAGCCACCTCTTAACATTGGACATTTGCCATAACAAACTATTTTCTTATTGGATACAATTTCAACCAATCACACTGCGTGGAAACAATATGGCAATGGCAGAGGATAGATTAGACTAGATGACCTCAGAGATAGAGATAGGTGAAAATTTTCAGTGACTAATGAAGATTTGGCAACATGAAAACATTTTGCAAGTTCATGTCGGTTTTCCCAAATTGTTCACTTAAAAAAAAAAATCCAATGAAGTTCAACCATTTTATTTTGACATTTATAAATTAAATATTTTAGTTTTTCAGGTTAAAACAACCTTTTGTTCTGAAGTTTCCTTCAATTTTATATTTTTAAAAATGCAATATATAAACAAAATGTTTTTTTCAAACCATTTTTAAAACTTTTCAATTTACAAAAAAAATAGAAAAATTTCATTTTTGGGTCCACCCAACTCAATTTTTTCCTCTGATTTTTGGAACAATCAGCAAAACCACAAAATCAGTTATTCAAACAGCTCTACTGATAAGGTATTTCTACTTGTTTCTTCTCTGTGGTTTTTAAACTGTAGTTTAAGCTTCAGAAATCACTTTGGTGACCTTAGTTCAACCTGGAGCAAATATCCATATTGCAAAATGACAAGATGTAGCTTTCCAGTAGGCCTGACAGCTGACACTACTTAATAGGGGCTTTTATTGGCATGAGACCTGGCATTGGTACACGTCTGCCTTCAGCTGAAACACAGAGGATCACTGTGACTGGAGAGAGAGCTTAACATTCCCCACTCCCACCCCAAGCTCAGAAAAGCAAAAAGAAAGCAAATGGTCTGCAAAATATTTATTGCAGAGACATTTTGCAGAGTGCGTACTGGATTCTCTCACCTACTAGGCTAGAATAGTGAATAGTGGCCAGTCTCAGCACAGCTGGCAAGAAAAGTTCTCTTGCTCCCACCCCACAAAAAGACATTCAGCACTGGGGAGAATGTGGTGCTAGATCATGCCCATGCTCAGAAACTATTGGTGGTCAAATGCAGTCTTCCCATGTGGGTGTACTAATAAAATTATTAATTCAATTTCTTCTCACTTCTTTATTCTTTCTGGTAGCCAAGTGACCTCGCTCAAGACTCTGGGTCAAGCTGCTGCCTATCCATACCAACATTTGCTTACGCTGCCTACCACATTCTGTTTTTCACTAAGGAAGTTGACATGAACCCCTCATTTAGGGTGACAAGATAGCAAGTGTGAAAAATCAAGACGGGGGGGAAGCTAATAGGCACCTATATAAGAAAAAGCCCTGAACATCAGGGCTGTCCCTATATAATCCGGACTTCTGGTCACCCTATCCTGACTTCTAGAGGATAGGGGGCAGCATACTAAAACAAGGAGAGAGCGCCTTCCCATTCTGCATGCCTTAATCCTGTGTTAATGCTGCTGCAGCTCGGCTGGTCTGTAGCCATCCGTGCTGATGTGGCACTGTGACTGCCTGTCAGTGTGGCTGGATGCTGTTAGACTGAATGGGGGCTGCTGTTTCTGTGCTGGCTGCTTCTGCACTCTGTTCTATATTGCAGCTCCCACCACCTTGCTCCTGTCACCCTGGGTCATTGCAACCACTGGAGTACTTGGGGTTTCAGAGCATAGCAGAAGCCACCAGGGCTGCAGGGGAGAAAGACCCAATGTGAGATGCCTGATTGGCCCATGAGGGGAAGGAGTAATTAATAGCTCCTACTTTGAAGCAAGGAAGCAGAGAGAAACAACTGGCACCATCTCTAATGCAGCCACTGCCAGGAGAAAAAGCCATCAACAGATGTGCACTGAAACACACCTGGTGGGAGGGTAAATAGCAGGAAAGGAGGAAGGGAGGAGCCAGCAAGATAGACCTGGAGAGGGGAGGAAAAGAAATGGTGAAGCTACCAGTGGGCAGAGGGGACTGAAGAGAAAGGCAACCTTTAGGGAGTGAGGGTGGGATGGATTGGGGAGCCATTTTGTGAGACTGAGGGGAGGGAGGTAGGATCTGGGAAATAGGTGACTCTGAGGTTGGCAGACTTTAAAGGAGGCCTACTTTTTGTGTGCTTGGAAACACATCCACCTGTTATGATAATCCCTGCTCTAGCCTCTTTCTATGTGGCCATGCCTGCTGCTTGCCTTGCCTAGGTGCATCATATGGTGGTTCATACAAATGGGATACCTTTCCTAGGAAGAACGAGAGAAGCAAAGAAAAATTATGCTGATTTTTAACATAGACAACTATAAGTTTGTCATCTGTTACCTGAGGATACTATTGCAGGTCCAATCCTGCTACCATTTTAGACAATGTCAAAATCCCATTGACTCTGATTGGCACAAGAGCAGGCCGCTGACTTACTAGGGATCTGCAAATTGCTGCCATGACAAATTCTGGGCTCATGACACTGCCTTCTCTCCCTTTTCCATTATAGTTTTCATTCTACCATGCTCCTTTGATAGTTACAAGTTTTCCTGAATCCAACCCCTATTGTTATATCTCTATTTCTGAATCTCATGTGCCCATGAAATTTATTATGATACATGCATTTGCTAGGAATCTTTTTAACTTGTGGTACCTAGTACCCTACACTTTACACATCCTTGCTCATCTTACCAAAAAACAAAAACAAAAAACCCTGCAATGATCATAGGAATGTAGGGGTCAATATGCACTTCAGAAAAGGTGAGAAAAATCCAAAAAGCCTCAGATGGCAAGTAAATGCTTATATGGTCAGACTGTAAAGGTTTGGATGATGGGAAACTGCATGTCTATCCGAACTTCTTTCTGGAAATGTAGCTAGAAATCCTATGAGATCAGGCTCTCAAATGCAATTTCCGGTTGTAGATGAATCTTCTGCATCTGGGCTGGCATACTATGAAAAAAGGCTCTATCACATGATTAGGTTGTTTAAACATTTGTCTGAACCCAAGCACCACAGAGGTCTTGGAAAATGTAAAGAAGTTTGCTGATCTTTCATTGGATTTCAGAAAAGATTCCAGTTTGGTGTGAATTCTGGGACGGGGGTTAGTTGGTATTTTTTCCCCTCCAAAGCCATTTAGCAATCCCTAATTGACCTAGTAACCATTAGAAAACAGTTTTCACAGTTCATTCATAGTCACCTTTCTGACATCAGCACAGTGTGGATTAACTTTCCAAGAATTCCCAAAATCAATTGGATCCACTTCAAGAGGCATGCTGCTGCTGGTCAAGTCATTGTTTTGGATTCCATCAAAATTCCCACACAGACCACACACTTGATCCTTGAAGGGAAGAAACACAAACATGTAAATCCTCCACCTTAGACTGACATGGAGTTTTGTTAATGGGCCTTTTTATTCTAGTGCTCTGCAGGTGCAAGATTAAACTTTGCCTGCCCCTGGCAGGCTCTCTACTGTAGACAGAGGCCTTTAGCCCCCATTCCCCCATACCAACACAGAGAGGAGCAGGAATAATCTGTCTCCCAGCACTCTAGGGATAAAGAAAGGGATATTGGCTATCACTGCCTGTTCTGACAGACTCTGCTAGTTATGCATCTGGGAGTCATGGGGTTAGCTATGGGCCCACTTCTCTTCCTTCCCAGGAGGGTCACTGGGCTGTGGGGAACACTAGCAAAGCCTGTTTAGCATTGCATTCCCTCCAGCTCCCAGAAGAAATTGTCCCTTTCAATTGTCCCCACCGAGCGCATGATGCCACCAGGTACTGCAGTGCTCTTCCTCCCTTTCTATCCCCGGCACAGTTCAGCCTACCAAGAACCATAACTGAGCCCTTAGTGTTGAACCACTAAAAAAAATATTAGTCCATAGTGTATTACCAGAGAGCCCTTTTGTTTTTAAAGAGAGTGGGCCTAATGTTTCACATGAATCTATTAATGTGCCTCCATAAGAAATACTGATTTCCTTCCTTGCTCTCCCTAGAGGGATCTGTCTAGGTGTATTCAGTAGGGAACAGTCCTGTTGGGATGTCTTTCCTAAAGAGAATGAGAAGTAATCCAAAAAAGTACTTACTTTGAAATGTCCTTTTAAGATAACAGAGAGACCCAAGGCCAGATCCCAGGTTATAGAGATTCCTTTGCCCAGTAAGAGGATGTAATAGCGTCCGGACTTCAGGACATCAAAATTGGTTTCAACCCTAAGAGGCTTCTTGATATCCACCTAAACATGAAAAACAGTGTGCGCTAGCAATAGCAGTTCTGAGACCATGCTAAGGAGGTCACTGTAACTTCCCTCCGTACTATGTGTGCCCACTAAGGAAGGGCACTGTAGAGAGAAGTGTTAGGATGTGGTTAGCTGCCTGGTTAGTGAAATCCTACTGCTGCTGTGGAGTGCCCTACAAGAATGCACACATGGATAGCAGACAGCTTTGGGCACAGAAACCTTCCTGTGGATGAATTATTCCTTTAACGTAATAACTTTGAATGGCACAGGGAATTGGGATGAAAATACATTTGTTTTGTTCTGATTGACAGTTCTCAGTGTTCTGGGTGAAGCAGAGATGGAGCTCCCACTGGTCACTAGGACAGATGCACAAAGGAATCACTTTTAAATGGAAATAGCAATGGGGTTGGATTTGCTAAGAAAAGGATGACTAGATAAGTTCAGCTAAGTCCATTACTGGCCATTTAACAAATAACTGACAAACATCAGTATCAGTCTCCTTTTTTTTAGAAACCATGACAATCATCGAATCCATGATTCCTGCAACAGCAGTAACAAGAATAAAGGCAGCCTGCTTATCACAAAGTGCAGGGAACTCCTTTCGTATTAAACATTGGAATCAAGGCGCAAGTTCTGACTCAGAGCTGTGGAAGATTTGCGTCCACTGCCATGTAAAAGGGCAGTCCTCACCAACTCTGAGGTCTCTGGATTCTTTTATGTGTCAGTTAACTTTTCCATCACTAACACTTCCCCCTACCCTCTCTTTCGCTAGTTTTCTGTGCTTGAGACCTTGTTCTGTCTGCATTTGGCTACAATTTCACAGCCTCCAGCTACTAATAAGGTGAGAGATTCATTTAAAATGTTTCTTCTCGTATTACATTTCCTTTTCATTGGGAACCTTAATGGGATTATTAGCCACTGTTTATTTATGGTGTTAACTCAAAAGGTTGAATTAGGAAGAGGTGGTGAGTCCTCCAAAAGGGGGTTAGTGTAAGAGAGGAGAAAGCATACGGCAATCCCAACAGAAAAGGGAAAGCTCTCCATCCTCTCCCTAGCTTGGGTAAGCACTGCTTCCCTAGGGTTCCAATTTCTTGGTTGGTGCAGTGGGAGGTCCCCATCTTGTTTCACGCTACTTCAATCATGAGCTGTAATAAAGGAGCACAGACCTTCAAAGAGGGCCCAATCCTGCAGCCATTAAGGATCTCATGAACAGGGATTCAACATCCTCCAGGGAGCATCAGATAAAACAAACTAGTTCAAGGACACTAAACTTTTGACTGGTGGATTACAAGAAGAAATTAAAAAGAGGGTGGGGGGAGAAGGAGGAAGCTAGTCACAAAGACCTTAAAGCTGAAAGGACACTGATATTCTTTAAGTCAGCAAAAAGGCGACTTAGGCAACCCATAAAATAGTCACAGAAGGCCCTAAACAAAGTAGGAAGCAAGAAGGCAAGAAAAATTAATAAATATGGCAAGGTACAAGAAATCCTTCAAGGGTAGAAATCCAACCCAACTGAAGCCAACTAAAAGGAACAAATTAAGGCAGGCCCTCCTCTCCCTACATTGGCCCCCAAAGAGCACTGCATCGAGGTCAAGGTGAAAAGGTAACAGTGTTTTTCCTTGCCAGAGTGCCATTTGAGGAGATGGCTGCCATGCCCCAAATTCTTAACCATTTGACCTGGCTGATTTCTCCTTCTGTTGACATTTCCCATGCTCTTCTGCATGCTTCTCCTTGAGTTACATTTTTATTCACTCAGATGATTCTTTACCCGGTCTGTTTCTGCTTTCTCAAATATGTAACCTCAAGAAGATTGAGTTGCATGGTGTTTTCTTTGTAAACAGTGGAAATTTGAGATAGTTTGAATTTTAAATCTTCTCTACATTGTTGCTCTGCTTCCAGATCCCTCTTCCAGGGGGGCTGAGCCAAATACTGCCAAACCTGCAGGTGTCTGGGGCCCAGTCATAGTGTCCCTACACCAGGGATGAGCTGAAATAATCTTGCATCATTAGATGGTTCTACACAGGCACTTCAGAGTATGGGATGCTTGGTGCTAACCAAAAGCTCTCTGGTGGCGATAACCTGAAGCCTTTGAGAAATTGGAATTTTTCCCCACTCCTGCTTTCCTTGATGGAGCAGATTCCTAGCCACGCAGTTTAACAGGAATCCTCCATCTACTATTCCCCTCCCAGCCCCACACTCCACTTCTGGACACATAACTTATTGCCCATATCCAATAGGTCCAAACCTCCCAGCATAGAAATATAGGGCAGTTAAGAGTAGGATAATATTATACACTGAATCTGGAGACAGTCTAATGGCTTCACAAAGCACCTCAGATTTGCTGGAACTGGCTCTTCTTCATAAGAGGACTGGCCAATTGGTGTTATTCCAATCAGATCCCTGACTAAAAATTCCTTAGCAGCATTGCCTGAGGAAAAATACAGAGTCCATTTTATTGGGTGGCGTGGAGCATAGGAAAGGAATTCATTACTGGCCCAGTCTGCTGAGAACTTTCTGAAAGGTCCCAAGTACTTTTTGTTCTCTTTGAGTTCAAGATGAGTTGACAGATCTCAGCACTACCTCACAGGGGGCACTCATTATTAATAGATAATATCAGCTAATGGACTGCACAATGGAAGCCATTTGCAGTGCACAACAAAAGCTGTATTGAACTTACAGATGTATGAATAATACCCTGTACTTACATGCAAAGAGATGGCACTCTATATAGATTAGATATCTACATTTATACAGATGCTACTACTTTTATTATATAGCATTCTCATAACAAATATTGTGCAAGATTGACCCTATCCCAGCTCTCAGGTTTAGTCCAACATTTAGATGGATGCACAAAATCTGCCTAGTGTTTGTTCTCTTTTCTTTTTACCAGCCCACTACAATTTGGACCTGGCTCAACCAATCCTTTTCCTCCTCCCCCCATTTTAGCAAATGGAGGTCACCCATCTCCCTCACTGCTCCACATATTGTTTTTTTTTTTTTTCTGCTCACATTTGGGTATTTTCTCTTCTAAATAATCACAAAATCAGCCTCTCTTTGTCCTTCACAATTTAACCAAAGACCCAGAGCTGGTCAAAGTAGAATTGGAAGGTTAAGCTAAATCACAGATTAATTATGTTTATGGAGGCTCCTTGCCCAAACCATGAAGTAGCAAACTTCTGACCCTGAGAAGTGGCAGATATTGGTTGTTTCAGAAGAGGAATATAAATGACCTCATGCAACTTTTTAGTTGTCACACCCAGATACCTTGCATAGTTCTTGGGCCAATTAAAACTAGAAGCTGCCTTCAAAACATCATCTTCAAACATGATGCAACGTGGAAGCATTTTCATTTCAAAAGAAAGGTGGTGACCCCACTTCCCACATCCAATTCCCCACAGCAATCCTCTTAAATAATTCTGGCGAGAGTGCCTGTCTAAAGGTCTTAATTATGGCTTAATTTTGCTCAGTCTTTCCTTTGGTTGTTACCATCCCTAGAAAACCCTTCCCAGTGTGTACTCTGAGTCCTGTGCATTCTGAGGAAGAATGCTAAGAGTGGAGCTGTTCGGGTTCTGACAAAACCTTTTTAGCTGGAAAATGCCTATTTGTCAAAATACAAGCTTTTTGCAGAATGAAGTCAGTTTCGACAAATGTTTCTATTAAAAAACGTGTAGGAAAAAAGTTTTAAAGTTGCTGAAACAAAATGTTTTGACATTTTCTAAACACAAGCTTCCAGTTTTTTGTTACTAGATTTATATATATATATAAATTTTATATATATATATATATATATAAAATTGTCAAAATCAAAATGATTTCAGTTGTCCCAAACTGAATTTTTGGGAGGATTTTTGGTTCTCAAAAACGTTTGAGATTTTAACTGTTCTTCCAGATTCAGGACTGGAAAATGTTTTGATGGTTCACAAATTTTTGTGGGACAGGAAAAACATTTCCTGCCCAGCTGTGGTTGAGAGTTTAGTCAGTGTTGTGTGGGTAACCCTGCAGTACAGATATGATACTTATGGGGGCAGATTTTCAAAAGAATCCAACACCCTCTTTTTAGTCATAATGGTTGCTGCTGGATACTTAGCTCTTTTGAGAAATCTAGCCATGTGTTTAGGTGCCTAAATGGAAGTGGGCCTTTTTTGAAAATCTGGTGCTGATTGTCGGCGCTCAGCCCCCTTGCAAATTCTGGCCCGGGTGGCTGACCCCTGTGCCAAGAACAGCCTGTTACTTGCGCACACCCAAGGGAGGTTTCCTTTAGTTGTAGTAAGTCACAGGACTGTTTTGAGAGCTGAAATGTCCTGTGTTCAATCCCCACAGGCAACCCTTGTGTCTGAATGGACCATATGCTGCCACGATGCAATACACAGACATGACCAAAAAAGGTTATGGTTTATGTACCCAGTGCTTTGATGTAAGCACCTCCCAATAACTTGGAACATAACAGTTTGCAGGTTTAAAGCAAGTGAAAAGCTGGTTCAATTTTGTGCATTAAACCCAAAACAATGCAAATTTTGTGTGGTTTCATGTTTCTCTGTGAACATTTTTGCAAAACTCTACTCTGGATTCCAGGCAGAGTACAGTACTTCAGAAGTTTCGGTAATTGTAACACTATAACTCACTGGAGATCTGTAATGTATGAACACAGAGACATTCCTGGCTGTTACAACGCCCAAGGCAAATAGCTGAACCCTGCCCTCTGGAAAGGTTATTTCCTGTCATGGAGTGGGGTGGAAGGTGGGAACGGTTCCTGGTCATTTTTTGACAGTGTGTAGTGAAGGGGGAGGAAGAGGAATCCAGTCATCTGGATTTTCCATCTGACATTTGTTTTAGCCTGAGGAAGGAAGCTGACATTTGCATCAGCTCCTACAACAAGTCTGGTCCTTCAAATGACTAAATTAAGTCCCAGTTCTACGAGGCAAGGGACAGACATTTCTTGCAATAGCTATGCTTGAAATAGATTTATACCATAAGTACGTAGAAAGGCAAAGGCGCTACAATTCACTGCTGCCCCACTCAAAAAAAAAAGAGCGCGAGAGAAAGCAAACAAAGTAAAAGGAAGTGATCTCCCTGCCATGTCTCTGTGCCATTCTCAGCTTCTGTGTAATGGCATGTAGCTGTCCCAAATGAAGAGCCCATGACGAGTACCCAGGCTGCACCGAGCATTTTCCAAATAAAGGACTCAGAACAAGCAACAGCAGCTGCACTCCATTTAACAGCCCTGGCAAAGGACTGAAAGACAACAGCAAAATGCCTTTAATTTGCTAGACCATGTAGAGCTATGGTTAGTTAGAGAGCCCCACTTACGATTTGCTGTATAAGTGACAGCACTGCAAGTCAAGACTGGCCGAGATTCATTACAGCAAAGAAGCACGTTTAGCCTGACAAGTGGAATTGCATCACATACTCCCAGACAATTCATCACATTCCCACACACCGTGGCCCTGGCATGTTCATTCAATTATCTGACTCTTCAGAAAATCAGAGCACAGTAGAAGGTCCATCCCTCCTGTTACAACCCATCCTAAAATACTGGCAACCCTTTGCAGAGGAAGAAGGAAGAGAAGCAGAGGAGTACATACATTTCCATTGAACAGCTCTATCTCCCCACTTTCAAACAGAATGGTAATCCTTTTAGTGCACTTTTCTCCAGTGAAGCCACATCCTTCATTTGAAATGAGAACCCGAAAGGTTCCAGACTTATTCGCACAGTGATCCTATTAAAGGGAAACAAACGCAATGTGCCATAAACAACAGGGACATTTGAAACATATCTAAAAACACTTGGGGAATATGCAAGTCTGAAAAGCTGAACTCTTTCATGTACTGTGGAGATGCTCAGAAATCTGTCAGTATGCTAGTTTCTCCACTACTCATACATTTTGTCCTGACCATTGATATTTGTGCAATCCTGCCAGAGGGAAACAAAGGCACACTTCACCAGCACGTTACGTTTGCACAGATACTTTACAAAGAGCTCTTTAAGAACAGCGGTTTCTGCTGCAACGTTAACTGTGATATCTTAGGGACATACAATGGGGTGTTTATCAGTTTTATGTACACGAGTGAAAGCAAGATGCCACAATTCATATAATGAAATGAAACGAAGCCACATCTGGGTTATGAAGTACATTAACTTCTGTAAATACAAGAAACATGGTCTAGTGTTTCAGACATCATACTTGGACACTGATGATTGGACTTCTAATTTTTGGCTCTGCCACAGGCTTCCTTTGTGCTTTCAGGCAAGACCTTTCTTGTCTTCACTTCTCAACCTGTACAATCAGAATAATAATGCCAAAGTACTTCACGAGGAGGTGCTTGGCTCAGTTCATTAATATTTGTAAACACTTAGATTCATGAAGGGATGGTACTATGGAAATGCAAAGTATTGTTATGTATTAAGAATGGATCTATTTAATATTGGGCCAGATTTTCATGTGTTGCCCTCTGACACGGGATGGATCACTTGATGATGACCTGTTTTGTTCATTCCCTCTGAAGCACCTGGCCATTGCCACTGTCAGAAGAGAGGATATTGGGCTAGAGGGACCATTGGTCTGACTCAGTATGGCCATTCTTATGCTTTTGCAGGCACATGCTTAAACACACAGGTATTCACACGTGTAGCTGAAATCTTCAGGTCACTTAGATATCGAAGTCTCTGATTGGTGGGAGCAAGAAGAGATTTAGACGTGTGTTTACACACACAAAGAGAACCCCCAGTAAATAAATTGTTTCAGATCAGCCTGAAACAACCTGGTGACTTGCAAATGTGAACAAATTAAGTTTATACTCTAGAGGCATTGAGATTGAGTGTAGTGAATGCCTGTGATCCCGAAAGGTTTGAAGACGACAGCTGGCCCTGAGAGAGTGCCAGTCTTGTAGAGATCCTGTAATTCACTTTGTGGGGCATCAGCAAAAGGGAGGGGACTTTAGAGAAGGGACCTCTGGAAAGAGAAGCCTCCTTGAAACAGTTAGTGGGTATTAGCTTGTTCACTAGTAGGTATGAAGTTTTCAGTGCTCCTATTTTTTCCAAGCCATGTCACCTATTTAGAATAGATTAGTCTGAGTATAAGTCTTGAAACAGGACTGCATTGTTTTTCCACTGCTGTTTATAACTTACAAACAAAGTATTTTTTTTAACCTGACATGTCATTCTAACAATGAACAATAGTCTTAATTCTTACCTGAACCAACACATATTGACAGTCCCCTGGAAACGTATATTTCAGTCCATCAAATGTCAAGTAATGGGCTGTACCAATAACCGAGCAGGTGGCATCACATACATTATCTGTGCAGTCCCACTTTCGACCACGGCACACACTGCAAGAGAGGGAACAAAAGACCAGTAGTTATTACTGTTTCTTATTTATATAGTGCCAAGAGCATGAGAGGCTCTAGTTGCACAGACAAGGTCCTTGACTCAAAGAACATAAAACCTGAAGAAACAATACTCAGAGACAAAGAAGACAGGAAAAGAATACGCAGCAAGCAGAGAGAGAGAACATTCATTGTGGCTTGAATACTTATTGTCAGTCCATGTTCTCTCTTACTCATGATTGGCATACATTGACCAAGATTTTCTCAAGTAACCAACAATTTTGGGTGCCCAACTTGAAGTACCTAAAAGGGGCTGATTTTTTAGAATGGAATTTTCAGCACTTTCTGAAAATC
Organism: Mesoclemmys tuberculata; assembly: GCA_007922155.1. NCBI lineage: Eukaryota > Metazoa > Chordata > Testudines > Chelidae > Mesoclemmys > Mesoclemmys tuberculata. The sequence goes on from ML675619.1 coordinate 4,309,320, forward strand.
AGGACCTGTTAAGGAGCTTCAAGTCGGGCAGCCAAAAATGGAGGCATCAAAAATCATGAATCGCTTGTGAAAACTTTGACCAACATAACACTTCCCATATTCATAGATTTTAAAACCCAAAGGAACCATTAGTTCATCTAATCTAACTTCCACTATATCACAGGCCATAGAATTTCACCTCGTTAACCATATACTGAGCCTTATCACTTGTGTTTGGCTAAAGCACATCTTACAGAAAAACATCCAATCTTCTGGTTTCTCCACCCCAACTCCTCTTTTATACTAATTCTGGTACTTTTCTGAGCAGTGAATGGCAATGAATTAATCATATGGTCATTAACGGAAGTGGGCAAGTTGACGGATTAACGGTCATTATGGTCATTAACAGAAGTGGGCAAGTTGACGGATAACCGGAGGGGGTGGGGGCTGGGGAGGAGGGTAATTTTAAATTTTAAGTGAGGAAGAATGATATTTCAGTTTCACTTTCTTTATTATTGTCCGTCTTTAAGTTTGGTATCAAGCGACCAGAGACCTGTGTCCTACAAAAGGCTTATGCTCTGGTCATCTATGAATAGGACTTCCCTTATGTGCTTATCTGATTATGAACCAGAGCAAGGAATCAAAAACTAAAGCTCCTGCAGAACTTTAATATCCTCAACAAAGAAAGAGGTTTTTAGGTATATACTACAAAAACCACAGATAGATGTAATTTCAATATATTTAAGGAAAATCTCTCCCATATCCAAAATTGGTATAAAAAGATCAGATTCATCATACATATAAATTGCTATGGCAGGGATCACCAGTGATACTTGTGTGACAGTCTCTCTTTCGAGTTACTGCTTGCTTGGCCTCTATGGGTAAATCTATACTACAATTAGACACTCATGGCTGGCGAACGCCAGCTGACTCAGGCTTGCAGGGGTCAGGCTGAGTGGCTGTTTAACTGCAGTGTAAATGCTGGGATGGGGGACTCTCCCAACTCACAGCGTCCTAGAGCATGGGCTCGAGCCCAAACCCAAACATCTGCACCTCAATTAAACAGAGCCTTAACCCAAGCCCCGGAAGCCCAAATCAGCTGGCTTGGGCCCGCGTTGGGTTTTTAATTGCAGTGTAGACATACCCTCTCTCTTCCAACACTGGGCAGTCACCCTCCAGGCTCTACCAGCCATTTCAACCCTACTTGTTTGGCATGTGCATAGCAGCACTCCGGTGGAGGGAGAGAGAGGCTTCTACCTGCTCTCCCCCGCTGTCCCCTCCTTCCCCCCTCAAAAACTGTCCCAGGTGTAAAAGAATGCTAAATTGCATTATACACTTAGCCACTAGGCAGCGCCGCGTGTAAAATACCTTGTTTAAGCTAACCTCAGCCACACCTGGCAAAGCGCTGGAGGCTCTTAGAACACACACATCTGGCGCGTATAAGCAAGCTCTGTGCCCAGTCCACAGCTGGTACAGAAGTACATGACACTGGGCTCAAGCTCACCCCACTTCAACTGCCATGGAAACCTTGGAACTCTCCAGACTGCCCCTCATATCCCCGGAGCAGCTGTTTTGGGCTCCTCTTTTTTAAAAGCTAACAAACAAACAAGCATCATGTGACTGCTTCTGAGCAGCCAACTTGCGCTCCTCCCATTGCTCTTTTGACCCAACAGCCTCCAAGACAAGTGGGGCATTACACAGGCAATAACTTTGTACAAGTATGCTGACAGAAAATTAAATTTAAACGCTTCACCCAGCCAATACATCTTACAGTAGCTTAATTTACCTCGGAATGACGACGTGGGTAAGGCTCGTATAGCCAAGAAGGGGGAAAGTTGGACATTTTCTCAAAGACTAATACAACTGTCTGCTCCTTCCCTAAGTGCCCAATACAGAGCCCACTGAAGTTAATGAGACTTTCCATCCCCTTCAGTGAACTTTGGATCAGGCTCTAAATTGCTGCCTCTCTCTGAGAGATTCAAAGCACCAGTGGGTTCTTCAGGGCCTCTGCCTAAGCTGAAGAGTTACAATAATTCCAGTCAGCAAACGAAAACAATACCTTTCAATTTATGTGACCAATCTCAGCCAGCCAATACAGTCTAGATTTCAAATTCTGAGTACCAACTATTCCCATTGATTGAGTTCAATCCAGAGTTTAAAAATCAAAACAAAACAAAAAACTGGCAAATCGTTTGTCTAGTAAATTCAAACAACAAGTACATTTGCAAAAATCATCATCGGCTCCTGCATATTTTGAGAGCAAGAAAACAAATTGGAATATTTCAAGTAAATTATTTGCTGCAGATTATTTGCCCAAACCTAGTGATATCCAGCAAAGTAAAAAGAAGGTGGCGTTATTCCTCCAGGCATAAATTCACTTGTAGGCTGCATGTAGGAGCATTCACTTACTCGGGATGAGAATCCTGGACTAACACTTGATTCATTTAGCTTTCTGTGGGCTAGATTGGAATCTTTTTCTCCCCATCGTGTCTGACCTCCACAATGAGAGGAGCTCTCCAAAGGGGTTGAGAGTAGGCCATACCCCACTGTGTGGTTGTTTTCAACCCAGACACAAGTGCAGCCTGATTAAATTACTGCATAACTCCAACGGTGCAATACTGGAAAGGAGTAATGTGACAAATGAAAAGTCTATCACCACTATGCCATGCCCTATGCGGTGTTTCCCAAACTGGGGTTTGTGTTCCACAGTGGTATGTGAGTTTGATGATCCATCAATCCACCTCACAACAATATTTTAAGGAGATAGTATGTGAACCAATGACGTTTGGGAACCACTATAGGATCCTTTATGAAAATAAAGAGATCAGAGGCAAAATCCTATGTTGCATCCCCTATGCTTTGCACCCTCCCAATCCCAAGCTCTTCCAGGAGCTGGACAGCGCCCCCCCAATTTAACTGAGATACCCCTAGGGTCTTATCTAAGTTATAGCAGCCTCCCAAGGCCACGGTACTGCTTGGAATCTCTGCAGTGCTCTCTGCTGCAGCCATAACTCAGGCATGCCCCCTGCGTTGTGGGTTGTAAGCAGATCCTGTAACGGGCAGCCTGTGGCCGTCCACCTCCATGCCTGTACTCGGGGAGCCCTCCCCCAGGTGGATATAGGACTTTTAGGGCCACTTTACACTACTCAGGCCTTTTCCCTTTCATAAAGAGGCCAGAGTGGGAGGAAGAATCTCCCTCATTACCTTTAAATCAATGCATTGGCATGGATAGGTTATCTCTTCACTTGTAGGCTGCATGTAGAAATAGGTGCTTTCCTGAGCTTCCTTACTACAAAAAGTGGGCAGGGCAGAGCGTGCTGGAATACTTCATAATGCTGTTAGTATCTGATTATGGATTTCCTGCTCTGCTCACCATATCCTTTTACAAAAACACTTTTATTATCCTCCCAAGACCATTATATGTTAAATATGAAGCGTAATGTGACTGGGCCCTTCATTTATTTGCGATAGTGTCCCTTTTTCCTCATAGGAAGCCAAAATAGTAGTAGATTTAATATCAAACTGATGCCAGAGGACATGTGTTTACTCTGTTTACTCTAGTGACCAAGTTTGCGGACCAAGAAACCAGGCCTGAATTCAGTCTGCCAATGGTTTTTGTTCAGATTGTATTACTTAAGTATAATACCATCCCTGTCCAAAGAAGTCTCCCTGTTCTTAAATGAATTTCATTCTTAATGGTATTTTATCTGACCCAGCAATCTGAGACATTACCTCATAGTCTGACAGAACAGTGCTTTGAGGGATGCCACTGGGCAGGACAGCCCCTGGTCAATTCTAATGTGGTGCTCAAACCAAACAAGGAGATAGACGGGCTTCAGACTATCCGGCCTACCACAGGCCACACATAGTAAGAAGCCAGCCAACCTCTTTCATGCTGCAGAGGAGGAGCGGAGCCACCTCTTCACTGTGCAGTGAGATTGGTGGCTCAGGAAAAGGAGTAATATGGTCAAGTTAGTGATTTGGGATCATCACGCCTCACTGCTACTGTCATAATTGAACTACACTGCTAATCTCATATAAAAACAGACATCATAAAAAAAGAGGCAGGAAATATTCTTTTTTACTTTTCTCCATCTTACTCATATTTTCTCTTTGTCTTTTCTTCTCACTGCCAGCTGTACACAGCCTTGGAGCCTGCTCTAATGAATCCATAATGCAAAACTGCCTAATTCTCTTAGCTCGCTAGTTTTACAGAGGCGTAATTTCACTGGTTTCAGTGAAGCTACCCCCATGTATGTGAGAGGAGAATAAAGCACTTAAGGTGATTTTTTGGGGTTTGGGGTTTGTTTCTTTTTAGCATTAATCATGCCACTGGGCTAGCTATGATTAACGTTATCCAATTAAGGGTTTCTAGATAACACAAACCTTTTTGTTGTACTGACTAAAGTAAAATAATACTTAGTCCTTATGTAACACTTCTCATTATCAGTGATAATATACATTAACAGTATCATTATCCCTATTTTATATGTGGAAACTGAGGCACAGAAAGGGGAAATGACTTACCCAAGGTCACCCAGCAGACCCTTGCTAATTCACATTGGTAACTAGATGATCCATAGGTCCTGATCCAAAGCTCATGGAAGTCAATGGGAGTCTTTCAACTGACATCAAAGGACTTTGGATCTGGACCACAATGAATTAGTGAACGTTGCTAATTAACAAGAAAGGGAATAAACCCACATGAAAAAGCAAGGATAATACACCATAGCTTTAGTCCATTTATTTAATTAATTAATATTTATTTGTGTTAGAACAGTGCCTAGAGGCTTGCTTGAGAATAGGGTCCCATTGTGCTAAGCACTCTACACATTTTACGAGACAGCCATTGTCTCAAAGAGTTTACAGTCTCCATACACATGACAGGGAACAGGGAGTTTTATCCCTATTTTACAGATGGGAAAAGTGAGGCACAAAGAGAATGAATGACATGTCCAAGGTCACACAGATAAATTTGTGGCAGAACTGGGAATGGACCCTAGATCTTTCCCATCCCAGCCTAGTGCCTTAACACGAGACTAACTGTAATTTAATTTGGATAACGCTTCATAGTACAGTAAATATTGTACAGTACATTTGGTGAACACAATGACGCCTCAGTAATATGAAACTTCAATAAAATATTTACTCTTAAATCTTTGGTTAGAGGTGGAAAAAGATCAACAATTTTTGTATAGATCATAGTGTGTGAATTAGCAAATTTCAGATTAGCATGGTACTATCATAGAATGCTTCATAAAGATTATTCCAAATTTTGCACCAAGCTCAAGCACAACACTGAATTCCCAGCACATAGCATAACAAAATGTTTGCCACTGGCTTAGGGTTAGAGCCATTCTGTTGCTCATGAACTAGGGTCTCCCATTTGTCAAGCTGAATGTAAATGCCAAATCTGACACCTCTGGCTCATAAATTGTGTTTGCAGGTGTTCACATCTGGCTAAGAACAACTGAGAATGAGAACTCCTCCAACAGCAGTATAAAAAAGTGAAAACAAAAGAGAGGAGGTTTTGACTTCCAAAATGCAGACTATCTATTCTTGGATATTCTCAAAGTGATAGTAATTTCTCACATTGATTCCTAAATAATGTTTAATTTGATGTCTGCTGAGAGCGGTCATGCAACTTTACAAGCCCAGTATGTTGTTCAAACTGTACTTTTCATAAAATTAGACTTTGCTTTCCAATTTTAGCCAAAAATAATAATTGAAATGAGATGCAAACATGAAAAGCTTCACACTAATAGCAAAACATTATTAAATGGATTTTCTCCCATCCTCCCTTTCAGAAGAAAAAGCATTAGTATGTCTAGGTGAGCTTTTGATAAGCATTTTCATCACTACAATTTTGCAAATGTGACAGAAGCAAAAAGTAAAATTGCAAGAATGGAGCAATTCAGCATATTGTAAAAATAATTGCAAAATCCAAAAATGACTTAAAATAAATGAAATGACCATGGAAATCACCAGGCACTGTAATCTTACAAAACTCAGGGGGTAGAATTTTGCACATAGATTTTCAAAAGAACACAAAATCCACACTGCTATGCTCTTGCACGGTGGAACTTCTGCCTCAATAAAGTTGTCAATGTGGTTGACCTCCTAAATCATCTCAAATTACTATGAACAGAAGCCTGAAAGTAGGTTGTACAGTTTAAAAAATAAATAAAACCCCTGAAAAACCTCTCTTTCCCTCTATTCCCAAGCATAACATTTCAGATCTACAATGTAGGAACCAGCTGCAAAAGAATCAATATGTTGGAAAGTCAGTATTTCGATATAAATAGAGGCTACTGGAGACTGGGTTCAAGTGAAACTTATATCCGTTAGGAATGTAAGACCATGTCCCAATTATAGAAACAATAGAGTTAAATCACTGTTGTTTAAGGGGCCCTACAAGAAAAATCTTTGTTGTGGAGCTGAGGTCCTATCATGTAGCTGAGAATGAAGCATGAAAGCTGGTACAGAGTTGAGCAATAAAATGTCTTGGGTAAAATTTATGGAAGAGCCTAAGTGACTTAGAAGCCTAACTCCTATTTTGAAAAGTGACTTGGGCAGTTAAGCACCAAGTCTCATTGAAAGTAAATGCTTCACAGTCTCCTCAATCACTTAATCTATGTCTATTTTTGCTGACAAATTTGGCAGCAGTCGACGGGAGATACACAAGCTACAGAAAGTAGCTTGCGTATCTCCTGTCGCCTCCCTGACTTCTACTTACCGCATTGTCTTCAGTTCACTGCGCTGATGGGAAATGTGCTCCCGTTGGCACAGCATTACTCCACCTGGCAGAGGGATTAGTAGCATTGATTTCCAGATCGACTGAGTAGGTCTCTGCTTCTGCTTGATCAATCCGGATAAATCGATCTGATGGTGGTGAATTTGCTGCCATCAGTGTGGACATAGCCTTAGTTTCTTTTGAAAGTGTTACGCCTTAGTTTGCATTGATCTTGTGTCCACTGAAATATGGAACTGTTTGTTAATTGTGTCAGGGAACACAATATCTGGTTCCCCAAACCTTGTCAGAATTACAGCACAGAGGGATCTGTAAGCTAATGCACAGCTTTCTAGCTTTATTAGCAGGGACTCTAGAAATTTGTTCACCATGGAAAAATACAGAATTTGTGTTTTTACAAAAAATCTTTCATTTTTACATTTTGTGAAAAAATAAAAACATATATTACCTACTGACTAAATGTTACTGAAAGTACCAGGGCCACTTATTCAATGCGTGCAAGTTCCCCCTCTTGTGGTTGATTTTTTAATTCATTTTAAATTTACATAGCTAAACTTACTCCAATAAACTGCTTCCGGCATATAGAGATTACTCAACAGCATATAGGGTTTCATGTTTTAATGCATCTCAAATTTCACAACACCCTCCAGATGTGAGCAATTAAAGTTATGAAAACACGCCGAAAACTTTAAAAATCACCCCTAAAGACCATGTCACTGAGTTTGGCAAGGAGAGATTTCATGTTGCCGGTAATGTGCTTTTGTGGACTGTATGCAGCAAGGCTGTAGATTATGTCTGAAGGCAGACAACTGTACAAAACATGGAAAGTGCTAAACATAAATGGATTGAAAAGAAATGAAAATAAGAGGCTGAAACAGTAGAGCTATCGACAACAGTAAGGAAACAAAGAAACACAAAGAAATGGTGACTGGATCATTCTATTAATTTTATTTTAGTATAATGATTGATGGCACTAGTGGCTTTGAAATTGCTTTAAAATTGTAAATATACCAATAAAACATCATGTTCAACTGATATCTATATATATTGTGGCTAAGGAAACTGAAGTTCAGTGTTTCATTTTAATCGCAGAAAACCATGGTTTTTTGTCAGAGAATGTTGTGGGGTTTTTTATCATGGAAAGCCAGCATCCCTGTTTATTATCAAAGGGCAGCTACTTATTAAAGAGGAGCCCAAAAGAGGAAAAGGAAAGGGTACTGCAGATGAATCATCATTAAAGAGCATTGAGAGATTGGGGAGGATTCTACCAAGTCTACACACAAATTTGCTGTAAAATAACTACACAGATTTTTAATTCACACTGTCTGTTATTTTGACACGTCAGTTTGTGGACATGATTATTTTGAAATAAAAGTGTCCTTTTTCAATTCAGCCTTTACCATTTGGAAATAAAAAGAATACTCTTTTATTTCAAAATAAGCATGCCCCCACACAGGTTAGCAGGTGTGAATTTAATCTTATTTAATTATTTTGGTGCAAGTTTGAGTGCAGGCCAGGCCTGGGACTAGAAGAGTAGAGGGTGCACAGAAGGTTAAGGTTGTGTGGGTTGAGATTTATGGATGAAAAGTGCTACATAAGAACTAGGAAACATTGCTATTATTAGTGCCTTGGCAAAGCAGTATCTGGAAGCCCTCAGGATTAGAATAGCAAAGGGATGCAGTAGGTCTGAATGTAAGTACATCAGCAGATCTTGGGGGGGCGGGAGGGAAGGAGCATGCGAGTGTCACAAGGCTGGAATGACAGACAAGCAATGCTCCGGGCAAGGAGAGAAATGCATTGGTAGAGCTGCCTGGGGACATGCATGTCCAGTATAAGTCTACATCAGGCCTGCCTAATGGCAGACCACAGGCAAAAACCTTGACACCACTGATCACACTAATGACACTTACCTCCTAAGAATAGCCAGCAATAGTTGTAGCGCTTAGTGTACTGTTCGTGCTAAGGCACACAGGGCCAGGGATTCTCAGGAGCAAGGGCATTGACACGAACTGCTACCAGCCTATTCCCGCTACAGCAGCACATGTGCAGTGCTCCCTCTAGGGCCAGGATTTTCAACAATAGGAGCCTAATGGTAGGCACCGAAATCCATAAGGCAGCACATTATTAAGCAGCCTGATTTTCAAAAGTGCTGCCCAGCCAGAAACTCCCACTAACTACAGCAGGGACACCTGGGGCCTCACCACCTTTGAAAATCCCGAGCCACTAATGGTTAAGGTGACCATATTTCCCAAAAAGAAAATGGGATACTGTGCGGAGATGACCCAAGCCACTCACCCTCTTCTTCACCCCCACGTGGGGCAGGCCCCAGCCATTCACCCGAACCCCCTGATCAAGTTGGCAAGAGGAAATGAGACATAGGTCCACTTTTGCCAAAAAAAATGTCAGGACAGCTGGGAGAGGGCTTAAAAAGGGGACATATGGTCACCCTACTTATGGTGGGGAGAAGCAGAGCGGGTGACTGTGCTTGGGATAAATGGAGGAGACCTGGGTGTTGCAAGAGCAAGTTACTGTGCCTGCAGAAACACGGCACTTCTGGTGCTGCAGCTGTAACTGGGAGCAGCCCCACCAGGAACAAGCCACAGGAATTGCACCTAAAACTTCTTGCACAGAGAGAAAACTTCTACCACTCGAGCTAAAGGGGCAACCCCATTCACTGCTGGCAGTAGTAGATCCTACGTGAACTACCTACTTGAGAGGAACAATAAACCTTTAGCTCAGGAATAACGATACTGACCTCCTTTGTAAAGGTCTTCAGTGTAGATGAAGGGAGGAGGCAACAGTGTACTAAACTGCTTGTTATCAGTCTACAGTAGTTGTATATGACATAAAATATATCTTATGCATGCTACACGAACAATTATCATATACACGTATAATACTTCTTATGGAGGAAGACTGAGGAGATGCACAGCAAGGCCCCAGAATATCACAGCCATGGGTGAGGTTCTATGGCCTGTATTACACATGAAGTCAGACTAGATGAGCCTAATGGTCCCTTCCAATCTCAAAATCTATGAATCTGTAACACAACACCTGCCTCTTATACAGCACTTTTTAACCAGATCTTAAAGTGTTTGGCACAGGATGGTTAGGTATCATTATCCCTATTTTACAGACGGGGAAACTGAGGAACAGAGATGTGATGTGACTTGCCCAAGGTCACCCAGCTGGCCAGCAACAAAACAGGGAACAGAACCTAGTTCTCCAAAGACCCAGTCTTGTGCGCTATCATGTAGACTGCCACTGCATCCCCTACACGTAACTCTATGAATAATCACACTCTGGACCTAAGCAGATGTAATCATTCAGTGTTGGTCAAGATCCCGTCTGGCTAGTAGGCCAACATTTTAATGCATCTTCTTTCCTCTCCCCACTTCCCTGAGTAAGGGGGGGCGGGAAGGGGAGGAAAAATTGTAAAAATCATCATTACTACAGACCTAAAATACAATGCAAATGGCTCACCAAGTGTTACAGTCCTTGTTCACTGTCTCTCCCGGAACATATTCTCTTCCATTGTGGAAACATGGGCACCTCTCAGGAACAATACATTTGTTTTGATGTCTTACCTAGAAAGAAATAAACCCCACACATATTTTATCAGTGGTTTGGCCCCTGGATATCTGATTGTATGAATTATCAGCGCACTAAAGGAAAACAAACATGAGAAAGTGCACATGCAAAAGCAAAGAAGCCAAGACTATCTTGAACAGAGCCAGAGATGCATGAAGTGCATCCTCACCTCCATTGTGGAGGAGAAGGTGGAAGGGACTGGACATCTGCTGAAGTTGCTGAGAGAAACTGGAGCAATAAGATCAAACAGACCACAAAAGAACCTACTGATGAGGAAGACTAAACATAGGATAGCATGAAGGATAAAGATAAAATGGAAGAATGTGGCTAGCATGATGAGTAGAAGGGAAGCATACCGAGAGCTATTCGCCAGCCTAGAAGGTGATTGTACTGTGAAGAGGCCCAAGTAGAATTAAGGCAGAGTTGCAATTCAAGGACAAACCGTGAAAAGGAACCCCCAGAAGAAGCAGTATCTAGTGAAACAAACTAGTGACCACAAGCAAAGAGCATGGCTCAAGCCATTTATAGCACTAATGAAACAAATGTATTAGGATGATGCCAGGAGATGTGTCACTGAGGGCAAAGAAAATCCTGAAAAATGCTGTGAAAGTCCTACTAAGATGTACTTCCTGAAAGAGCCATGCACATAACTGGTGAAAGGATTCTGTGTGGTCAAGGATGATTTGGGGGACCTGGGAAGAGACATAAAATTGTAGTTAACTCAAATGTTCATAAAAATAAAATGGAAAGGGAGGGATTAGTTTCTTTAGTCCAGCACCCTGCCATTGCATTGGAATTTATAGTATTTGCCAGTACTCTGCCAACTGAATATTAAGGACCTAAGGAATAGTTCTCTTGAAAGGGTAATCCACAGACTAATAGATGTTATGATTGGGGAATGTCATTATATTCAGCCTACTTTTTCCTCTCTTAATGTCATCCCATTATTTGTAGTTATAACCCCTCCCCTTTTATAAAATACTAAACTTCTCCCTCTTCAAATACACACGCATTTGACCAAACATGGTTTTTAAATCTCTTTCTTGATTAGTCAATCCTTTCAGACCCTTCAGCTATTTCTGTTCTTTCCTCTGAATTTTCTTAACTTTATTACCATCTTTTCACAATAGAGATGCCCAGGACTAGAAAGTTGGGCAAACACAAGCATGGGTTTGGTTTTGGCTCTGGATTGATGGCCTATTGGAATATGGAATATTTCCCCTCACCAAGGCCCAAAATCCCATCTTCTCAGTTTTGACTGTCCAAGTGAAATGATCACTTTTGCCTCCTTCATACTTCTGAATTGGAACTGAGCCCAATCTAGGCTGACTGCCAGGGTGAGTCAGCAGAATATCTCTGAATTTCCACACAAGGTCCTAGAACGTGGCATCTGTTCAATGGATCAGCACTGGCCTCATCTAGTCAATATTAAACACAGGCTCTCAGACTGTGTTCCATGAACCATTAGAAGTCCACAGAGAGCTGGCTGGTCACATGGGATATGTCTACACAACAGCTGGGAAGGTGCTTCCCAGGCTCGGTAGACAGACATGCACTAGCAGGTGGCTGCTCAGGTTAGCGACTTGAGCGTCTATCAAGAAAAATGACTGGAAGACAGAATATTTTCCTGACTATAAGGGAGGCCAAATGAGCCAAGTTTTCTCTTTCAGTTTGCAATGGAGGGGAATGCACTTTGAATATAGTATTGTCCATGCCAGTGGAACAGAAATGATAAATAATATATTTGAGAGTCCTGTAATAAAGTCAGTGCAGCAGAAGGAAAAAGAAGCTGAGATATGGGCAATAGGGAGGAAGGTATCCCACATAACTGCATTGAAAAGAGAGCTGGCCATCAGACAATATCATCAAAATGTGGTTCACAGTATGAAAAGGTTTGAGAACCCCAACTATAAAAATATACTGAGATTTTTCAAACCTTGGTTTCAACTAGCATAGTTCAGTTTATCCTCCCTACAGTTTTTCCAAGACACGATATGGTTAAAACACTTTCTGAAAGCTGTTCTTAATACTAGGCTGTGACCTACTCTCAAACAGTTTTCAAAATCACGTTTTGTAGTATAGACTGGCCCCAGAATAGGGTTGTTGGGTTTTTTTCAGTTTTAGTTTGGTTCCTTTTAAACACAGGATACCTGGAGGTTCTGGAGACAGCTAGTCACTCAGTAACGTGCATAACTCATACACAAGGCTTTATCTAGCCTGACGCACTTCTTGGCACTTACATTTTGTACAACAGCTAACCATCCAATACCAAAATAGTAATGAAAAGCATTTTACGTTACAGAGGGCCTTTTATCCACATGTAGCGCAAAGTGCACTATTTTGAGAGCACTATTATGCTATGTAAACCCAAGCCCATGGAAGCCGGGTGGGGGCAGAGGAGCACTTCCCCAGTGTGATGTCCCGGAAGTATTGCATCTGACTCAATCTCCATGCCTCCAGTAACAGAGAGGGAGTATAGGCCCGAAGAAATCCAAGTTATGCCCTTAGAGAAGATGCATCATTTGATTTCTTTCCGTCTTCCCTGCCTCCTGATGGTGCACAGAAAGACTGTGTCCATAGCCCCACTCTAATCCCTCCACTTCCCAACTCTTCTGTAGAACTTAACACTGCTGTCAGCACTGGGCTTGAGTAGGACCAAGTAGGACCTATTTGAGTAGGACCTCCTTGGGCATAAAACTGGGATTGGTCAACAACGAAGGGGTTAGTGGAAGGAAGATCGCTGCATCTTCTCCTTGGTTCCTCGACCCTTCGCACACTCATACAGAGCTATTCGCAATCTAGCCCTGGCAGTACAAGCTACACAGAGAGGAGTCATTTTGCCCAGCACTAACATGCAGCCATCTCTGGGGAGAAAAACAGCAACTGTTAAATCATTGTGTAGAATGCAATGCACTGTTAAAGGCAGGAAGTGAAGAATTCCTTATCCAGTTGAAACTGCAGGCAGAGAATTAGAGATTCAGGAATATTAATAATTTTGCCCCCAAAATCACATGATCAGAAGCTCCATTTTTATGTCCCATTCTGAAGCTGGCAGCCCAGTGCCCCAACACCATGCTGGGTCTCAGGTTTGTAATGACTAAAAGAAATGTCACCACCTCTCTGGAAATAGTTGGATTTCTCATGGAAGTCTTGAGTCCATTCTCCTGTTTGGCACAGGAGATCTAACAGTCTCCTAGCTTAAGGTGGCGTGGGCATGATTGCGTGGGGATGTAACCACAAGAAAGGTCAGCGGACTGTAATGAGAATAACTGCTGTTCACACCATCTCACATCCTCATTAGCAATGCTCATGGGAGAGCATTCATAGGATTTATGGGCCTGACTGGCTGATGAAGGTTCCAGCTGTTTGGGGATCTTCTAAAAACACCCACCATTTGGCCTGGTTATTGCTTTCATGTCCAGGTCTGGTACAAAATTTCTCAAGGCATTGTTAAAAATTAAAAATAATATTTTAGGCTTCCAACTGTTTAAGGTTCCTCAGTCCTATCGTCCACTTTTTTGGGGTGTAACTGTGATCTGCTCTGTCCTGCGCTTTCCCTCTGCCCATGGAACCTCCGTTTTTCTCATTCCACATCTCCGTAAGTCCTTGTGCTTCAAGTGGAAAGAAGAAGAGTGCCTTCAGAGGCCTTATTTACACAGGGAAAGTGCATCCTGTTGGAATACATTAACTAACATGTTTTTACTAACACAACGCTAAACACGACTTTGCCCTAAGCATGCATACAGACAGTCACGTTTACAAATACACTAGCTGGGACAGGCTAGCATGCTTTTAAACTCCAACTGTACAGGCCTAATTAACCAATTAAGGAGCAAGTGGGGAGAGATGTAGGCCACAAGAAAGCCCTAATTAGAGAAACAGGATCACCTGTGCAGGAACAGACAGGGCCTGCATAAAGCCAGGTAGCTGAATGCAGATGGGAGCTGCAGGAAGGCAGGAAAGTAGATCGCAGTTACGCTGTGAATGGAGGGGGGCTGGGAGGCTGGGAAACTGAGAAACCAGAGGAGTAGGCTCAGGGAAACAGTCACAAGGAGTCAGACTACGCAGACACCGTGGCTGCTTGTTATAGGGTCCCCTGGGCTGGAACCCAGTGTAAAGGGTGGGCCTAGTTCCTTTAGCAGCCACTGGATAGTAGTACAGAGTCCTGGAGATGCCAGGCAGACAGCAGGTCTGGAAAGACTTTCAATTCCCCAGAACGGGAGGGCCTTAGTGATCTGGCTGGAGGATCAAGCCATGAAGAGGAGACTGCGGATCTGGGAGTGAGAAGAGCTACAAGGCAACGCAGGATGGGGAGAAGACACCACTGGTGAGAGAGTGCAAACTGGCAGAGCTAATCCCCAGGACAGCCAGCTGGAAGTGCTGTTGCACTGAATGCACCACATGACAATTCCTTTAAAAAATGTTTGGGAAAACCTTTTCCAAATTTTTCCATGGAAATGTCAGACTTTTCCATGGATTTTTTTCCAAATGGAAGCAACATTTTGAAATTAACTTTTTCATTTCATTTTCATATGCTGAAACAGAATGAAGTTGTTGTTGTTGTTGTTGTTTTGATTTAAAAAGTCATTTCATTTCAATTTTTGGAAACAAAATTTTTATTTTCTATTTTGTGATTTTTGTTGGTTTTTTCCCCCTCTCCGTCTGCTTTTTATATTCCTCTTTCTTCCCCCCTCACTGGAGTGGGGAAAACCCTACTTTTCACTTTTTTAAAAAAACACCACATTTTTCTACCTGAAAACAGTTGGCAAAGCCATGAGCAAGTAGTTTCTATTTTTTTCCACACTTTTTCACACATACATATTGTTTTTCAATGTTTCCAGGTAGATAACTGTAAAGCTGTGACAAGTGTGAAAGCTTCCGTTTCCCCAAAACAAACAAAAATGGTGGGGGTTTTGAGGCTATTGTTGGCCCAATTTTTGTTTGTTTGTTTGTTTGTTTTTTGTTTTTGATTCTTCCAGTTGGAAAAAAATATTAAAAAATTGTTTAAACCAATATTTCCTCTTGGAAAACTTCAACTTTCATGAAACCATGTTTTCTGATGGGATACTTTTTACATCTAAAAGTTCAAACTGTTCCAATTTATATGATGAATCCTTATCCAGTGTGTCCTTTTTTATTATTCAGATAAGTTATTCACAACTGTTCAATGAACAATTTGTGTTAACACATTACAGATTGTGCATTGTTCTGTGGATTGTGGTTAACCCAGTTAGCACATGTTTAAGTATGCCTTTGTCCATGCTAAGGGCAACATTGAATTTATCACCATGTGTTGCAGTAAACATTTGTACTTTGTGTTAAGTCATTGATCACATAAGCCAGTGGTTCTCAAGCAGGGGTACGCATATTGCTGGGGGTACACAGATCTTCCAGGGGTACAGCAACTCATCTAGATATTTGCCTAGTTTTACAAAAGGCTACGTAAAGAGCACTAGCCACGTCAGCACAAACTAAAATTTCATGCAGACAATGACTTGTTTATACTGCTCTGTGTATTATACACTGAAAGGTAAGTACAAAATTTATATTCCAATTGATGTATTTTGTAATTATAGGGTAAAAATAAGAAAGCAAGCAATTGTTCAGTAATGGTGTCCTGTGACGTCTTTTGTATTTTTATGTCTGATTCTGTAAGCAAGTAGTTTTTAAGTGAGGTGAAACTTGGGAATACACAAGACAAATCAGACTCCTGAAAAAGTCTGGAAAGGTTGAGAGCCACTGACATAAGCAATATGGGTTTGTTTGTTTCTTGATTGGATACCTTGGGCTTTAAAAGTAAGAACATTTCCTCTTCTGCTCATGAATTATCTGTAAGCATTCATAGTTGTCTGATTAATCTGTTGTTCAAATAATAATAAGAAGACCTTTTCAAAATGTCCACAAGTGCACTTCTGGTGATACTTGTGCAAATATTTATTTACACTAGTATTCGTGATACTTTTGCTTCCCACGGACATTCCTGCAAACAACAAATTATTCCCCTGAAGGCTCGAGAACTGAAGGGGTAATGGGATACCAGCAAAGTGAATTGGCAAGTCTCGTTTGCGAAAAGTATTCACAACTACTTTTTTGTTGCATCTGCTCAGCTCTACTCCTCACTAATCTGGAAAATACCAAGACCAGCAACATTACTTAATTTCCATCCTATCCCTGTATCTTTAGTGACACTCTGGAGAAGAAAAACTGGAATCCAACAAAATTACATGGCTAAAAAGGAGCATTTCACATCTGAATGATATTAAAATCTTGTCGCCTGTGGTGAAAACGGCTGTGAGTACAAGGTTGCCAAACATCAGTTTAGGAATGAATCTTCCCTGAGGCTGTTTTGATTGAACCTTGCGGGTATTTTGTCTCATGTTGGAAAGTGTTCATTAGCATCAAGTGAGCATATCCCACACAATCAATTTCAGGGGTTCCCCAGTGTCAGAGGACCTCAGCCCTTTCCATTTTCTATGCCCAGGTTCCCAGCGAGAAGGGGGGGAGATCCCTGAACCCTGATACTCTTTTCATGGCAAAGGCTACAATGAAATCAGTAGGTCTTCAGATGTTGATAGTTCGGAGAATGGAGAGTCTTGTGTGTTTTCTCACCTGCCAGAATAGAATTGAGCAACAGAGCAAGCAACTACTCAAGAGATTATTTCACCAGTAGATTGATCTATACTGCCATCTCGTGGATTAAAGAAGCAATCCTTATTTTACCAGGTTTCAAGGGACGGTCCTAATCCCACAAATCCTAAATTTGAGCGAATCAACTCACTGACCTCAATGGGAAGTTTGCATGAGTAAGGGATCCAGAAATGGATATCAAATTCCAAGAGCTGCCTCTTCTGGCAAAAGTCTTAGGGTATGCCTGTACTATGGAGACCACACTGGGTTAGCCATGGTGTCATAGCCCCATTGCATAGTAAAGGGGATTTTTCATTAGTGCAGGAACACCACCGCCCCACACAACATTAATTACACCAACAGAATCACTCTCCTACTGGTAAAGCACCATCTATATGGGGGTTATGTCAGCATAGCTATGCCTTTCGAGGGAGGAGGGGTGTTTCACACCCTGGACCAATGCAGCTTGCTGATATCACTTTCAGGTATAGACCAAGGCTTATGTGGTGGATCAAACCAGTTCAGAAAAAATAAGAACCTGTGTAGTAGCACTGGTTCAATAAAGACATTGTGAATAACATTCGGCAAGGTCTACAATAGAAAATTAAGTTGGCTGAACTATGGTGGGAGGGGTGTGAAAAATCCACATATACTTAAGCCAATCTAACCCCTCAGTGTAGACAGTGCTAGGTTGATGGAAGAATTCTTCTGTCAACCTAACTATTGCCTCTTGAGGAGGTGGATTACCTACTCTGACAGGAAAACCCTTCCTGTTGGCATAGGTAGTAAAAATCGAAGTGGTGCAACTACGCTGCCGTAGCATTTCAAGCAAGCATAGACAAGCCCTCAGTTTCAAACATTGGCATTTTTCCCCACTGAATAACTGTTACTACTTCTTTTGTTATTTGAATAGCTCTACTCTGGACCTTCACCAATTCCTGGAAGCAAACCCAAAATCTCATATTCATTGAGCAGATCAGGCTAATTCTGAGACTTTGGCATGAACCCAGACAAACTGCACATCTTTGGGAGGTTCAATTTCCATATACTATACTAAACAATCACCTCCCCTCCCCCCAAGAAAATCAGTGGAATATTTTCAGCATTTCAAATCTGAAAAGTAGTAACCGTTTTAAGATAGAGAAAAATGAATTATTCCTGTAGATGAATAATTTGTTCATGAACGTATTGAGGGGTACTCTCTCAATCAGGGTTTTGTATCTGCCACAAAAGAGTGCTATTAGAACTAGTCCGTTGCTGACACTAAAAGACAGCAGCTGGAAGTACAAGGAGCTTTGCCCATCCTAGCTACAGCTCAGTCTCAGCTGCTGTCAGAAAACATTTGTATTTTGGAGCAGAATATGCCCCTACAAATGTCTGATTAGTACCATATTTGCTGATAATCTTCCCAAAAAGAATGGAGGGGTGGAAGTGATCCTGGACATTACTGTCTAATAAGCCATCTAGTTTCAGTTTCTAATGCGATACTGGAAGAAATTCTGATAGAGAAAAAAACTATACTCACCTATAAGAGAAAAAGCACCAATGGTCTATAACATTTTAGAAAATTCAAAGCTAGTCAATGAAGTGAATTCTTGGGGGCTGTTCAAAAGCCTTTTCAGTGGAAAACTGTTTTTTGTCAAAATGAATTTTTGCCAAAAATGTCTGCTTTCTGTGGAAAATTACCATTTTTCATTGAAATATTAAATGCCTCAAATGACCCCAGAGCTGTGAGCAATCCACATTAGCCAGGAATCAAAGGGTGTGTCTACACTTGAAGCTGGGGCTATTCTTCCCAGCTTGAGTAGACATATTCATGCTAGCTCTTATTGTCCTCGACGGCAAAAAATAGAATGTAGCCACAACAGCACGAGCTATGTCGTGCCGAGAATGTGCCTAGGGTCTCGGATGGGTATGTACTTGAGATGACAATATTGCCATGGCTGCATTCTATTTTTAGCATGCTAGTGCAAGGACAGCTAGCACAAGTATGGCTACTCAAGCTGGGAATTGCACCCCTAGCTCCAAGTGTAAATGTACCCTAAGGAGAAAGATTTTCTCTACCATCTCAGAACATTGGTCCATCCCGTCTGGTGTCCCATCTCCAGCTGTGGCCAATCTCTCATGCTTCAAAGAAGGGCAAAAATAATCTGGCTAATTGGGCATTGGAGAAAAAAAATCCTGCCTATAGGTGACCAACTGAAATCCTCTCTGTGCATTTTCCCTTCCCTATACACTTGCTCTGGGGCAATCCAAATTTGGCTGTTAGTGCTAAAATATTGTGCTAACTATTGCACAACACACTGCAACCAACCACGTGGTTTTGAACAGCAGGGAAGCTGTGGACAGGAAAAACGAAAGCAAGGAAATCAGGATGATGGACTTTCATTTGCCGCAGTTAGTAAACGTAGCAATTCACAACCTGCTTACCATTCCTTTGGGACAGAGGCATCCAGATATGCAGCCATGGCTAGCACACTCTAAATCATAGTTCTGGCAGGTCTTGCTACACTCTGTCCCTTGAGCTCGTGGATTGTTTGGAGGACACACAAACTTGTCCATAGGGGCCCGGCATTTCAAACTTCTTTTTACTTGAAGAAAGAAAAGTAAAACAATTGTAATTAAGAACAACATTTCATTAGGACAGCACTATTCCTAGGGGGCTGTCCACATTTTGATTAGAAGCTTGGTTTTGTGAAAGGACTAATTCAGAACAGAGGTTCCCATGCCAGTGTGGCCAGAGGATGACATTTCTAAAAACCCCAATTGAAAGCCAATGGGAGAACCCACAAAAGCTGTACTGCTTTATCTCTACTGATATAGTTCAAGCAGCACAACTCCTTAGCGTGGGCACAGTTATACGAAAGAAAGGTGCTCATACCGTATAGCTGCTGCCCCTTAAGGAAGGGGAATAAGCTATACCAACGTAAAGCACTCTTATACCAGTATAATTGCATCCCCACTAGGCTGGTACAACTATGGGTATGTCAATAATGCACACTCCATTACGGCAACGTGTTGAGTACATACACCACACACTCTCCTAGCAAGGGTATAAATAGCAGTGTAGACAGTAAGGCTGTGCTTAAGATTAGTAAAGACATGCCAGAAGCTTCGGGTATGCTGCTGCTATAGTTGTTTGTCCTTCACATTCAAAGATGACCAAGACATCACTGGTTGGTTTGGTTCCTGGGAATTGGTTCAAATTGGAGCTTTGAACTGGCTGTGGCACACTGAACAAGAGATGCCGCTATGGGTTACTTGATTAACAGCGGACATGCTGCTGTTGCGAGAGGGACGCTGCTGGCACTTTTGCAGTGCCTCAACAGTTCTCCTCCACTCACAGACTGCATCTCCGGTATGGATGAGGCTTCGCCAGGCAGATCGATCACGAGCGAGATCTTCCCAAGGCTCTGGGTCAATGTTGAAACACCCCAAAGATAACTTGAGGGAATCCTTGAAATGTTTCTTCTGGCCTCCTTGAGACCATTCCCTGGATGCACCCTGTGCAGCTCTCTACATGCCCAAGCAGTCTCTCCCCCATCTGTACACTGCTATTTTTAGCAGCAGAGCGTCCTGCTGCCTCCCTACAGTGGAGCCTTTCCCAGCCACAGAGCAAGACTCCAGCAGCAGAGATATGCTCTGTCAAGGAGAGGCACTAGGGAAAGTCTCTGGCAGCTCCAAGTTGCTGGAGCCTTTCCCCATTGCCTCAGCCCTGACAGGGGTCTGTAACTTCTGCATGTAACTACATGGCACAGTGTGGACACAATCTGCTTTTCACTGCAGTGTATAGCTACCCATATTCTACATGCCACCACTGGTGCGGTGCCACATGGACATAGCCGATATCCATAACAGAAAATCACACTTCTGACCAACATAGTTATAAAGTTACCAAACTGCAGGGGAGGTTCTGTTTTTTTGATGGAAAAAAAAAATCAATATTTTCCAACAGCTCTTGATATATTTATTTTCATTTATTTCAAGATAAATAACTAAAAAATTGCCTATCCAAGGCCCAAGGTGCCCTAACACACCATCGCACAATACCAATAAAGCTCAGCAGCACTAAAATAATCAGTTCCATGGGAATTCCGCCAACTCTATCCCTTCATGGCACTTTGTCCCTCTCCAATCCCCCTCTCAGACAGGTGTCTTTTGCAGCTTGCCCAGAAAGTCACTACATTTGGGCTAATTCTGACAAGTGTTACAACGAGTTCCAGAATCCCAGAGCCTGCAAAGAGAAACACCTTGCCAGCTGGCCCTCTCTTTTATAACAAGGGGGATCCAGCTCACATGCCCCTGCTGGCCTCAGCTCTTGTAGGCTGGTCCTAGGCCATTCAGGGCTGTATAGGTCATAACCAACAGCTTAAATACTACTGGGAGACCAATGGCAGCCAGTGCAGGTCCTGGAACACTGAGGTCAGGTGCTCCTAGTGAGATGCCCCACGCAGTGAGCCAGCTGTTGTGTTTTATACACACTTTGGTCTCCACGTGGTTTTAAGGGGTAGCCTGTCGAGTGCATTGTGATAGTCTAATTGCGAGGTGTAGCAGTGGCAAGGTCCACATTGGAAAGAAAAGATTGCAACCTCCTAGCCAGGCAAAGATGGTAAAATGCTGATCAGGTCTCTGCTGTAATGTGATCATCCAATAGCCATGAGGGGGCAGGGGCTAAAATCACCCCTAAGTGCTCACCCTTCATCCCTTTAGCTAAAGGTTAGCTGTGGCTAGTTGTAATTACTTTAGGACCCAGTCATGACTGGTGCTTGACATCTCACTTCAATGCAGCGAACACCTTCAGGTTCTCCTGCAGAGGTGAATGCACCCAATTCTGTCCCATGGCAGGCACTGGTTCCTAAACACACTCCCCCCACCCAAGCACCGCTATTGCATCCCCCCCCCTCAAACCACGTAGCAAGGTACTGGAGAAAAGACTAAACACGAATATACATTGAACGCATACTAACTTCTGGCAGATGGCTGATTGTCAAAGAAAACATCTGGCAGGAGGGCACCGGGGGCTCTGTTTGCGGTACAGTGCATGAAGCCATTTTCACAATAGCTACAGAAGAAAAAAAATTAAGCAGCTATATTTAAAAACAAACAAATAAAAAAAACAAATAAGCAGCTATATATATATATATATATATATATATATTGTGAGAGATTGTTTATATATGCGTGTGTATATATATATATTTTATATATATATATATATATATATATAATTGACAACTTTCGCTTGCATTGTGGTTTTCAGAGTATACAAGAAATGCGCCATCCCCACTGAAAGCAACTTTTTTTTTATTTTAAAGCATGTAAAGGTAACAAGGCTGTAGCTAGCAATTTGTATATTCACTAGGCAATCTTCAGTTCCATGCCCACTCTCTACCTTTAACTTAGCCAGGCAAACTTGCCTTTAAGCACACTTTGCTACTCATCATTGCACTACTCACATGTTATGCTGATGTAACAGCTGAAATGAATGGAGCTACTCTGGCATAAAATGGACAATGAAGAGGTGATGTAGCCCCCATTTGCTGCAATGTGGAGGAGGAGAAGTAGCCTCTTACTGATCTCAATGTGACCTCTCTAGTTAAGGAGAAAATGAGAGGATATTGTTCCAGAAATTGGGTGGGTCAGGAACAGTTCATCAATTAAATTCCTAGTTGCCATTTAATAATTACAGGTGCTCCTTAATGGTAGTATTTTTTCAATGGAGATAAGTAGGTTTTAAGCATATTCAAAAACATATTAGTGCACATTGAAAGGGCTACTGTAAGCAAGTCATTAAACTCCCATTTCAAAGTGGCAGAATGTTTTGGAGAAAAATGTGGTTTAATATGCTACTTCCTGATGCAGATGCATTTGATACGCCATGGGCAAAAACTCAACTAGTTTAAATCAGCATAGCTCCATTGACTTCAGTGGGGCTATGCCAACTTACACCAGTGATCCAGCCTCATTATCTGATGAGGCTTGTAAAAAACGTCTCTGTTGTTTCTTTACATTTAAAGATCAGTTGCGAGTACTGCACTTACCACATGATGTAATGATCTGAAAAGATGTCATCTGGTTGGAAGATCTCACCATCATAGTAGCAAGAGCACTGGGACTTTGGTACACAACCTCCATGCTCATCAGTATATTGTCCATGTGGACAATAGCAGCCTTCCAAGCAGAACTCATTGCAGTCTACATCTGGGTAGGATAGAGATCGGCAGGTCTGGTTGCACGGAGTTCCACATTGTTGGTAAATTTGGCCT
This sequence comes from Mesoclemmys tuberculata, assembly GCA_007922155.1. Lineage (NCBI taxonomy): Eukaryota > Metazoa > Chordata > Testudines > Chelidae > Mesoclemmys > Mesoclemmys tuberculata. Next base: position 4,332,534 of record ML675619.1, read on the forward strand.
TCTGGACAATTCATTGCTGTTAAATAATACACATCAATGAAACCAGAATGAAAGACCCACTGTCCTGTAAAAGTCATGTAATCAGTGGGGAACATTTTCACGCTAACAGGTGTGTTGTGCATGGGGCTGATCCAAAGCCCATTGAAATCAATGGACAGTCTCCCATTGGCTTTAGGTGACTTTGGACCAGGCTCTAAATGAATAGCTGTCAATTTTTGGACTGGATTATTGGGGGAGAGGAAGTTCGGAGTCTCACGATTTTACTATTCAATCTTTTTATCCTAACAAGGAGACCATTTCAAAGAGCACTGAAGACCCATCAGTGGCACACCAAGGGCAGGGCTGGATTTATACCTTACCTTCCCCTAGGCACAGCATCTTCAGCACCTCCCCTGCCCACAGCTGACCTTCATGTTTTCCACATGGAGGGGAGAAGGGAGAGAGGGGCTGGTTGGGCCAGCTTCACACAGGGGGGCATGCGGGAGGGAGAGGGGCTGGGGAAACTAGCTCAGCCAGCTCCGGGAGGAGGGAATATGCTCACCCCTGGGCTCCAGCTTCTGGCCTGGCTGGGGGCTAAGGGGGAAGAGGAGGAGCACGGTAGTGGGGCCCCTGGAGAGAAGAGAAGGAGCAGGGGGTGGGGCCAGAGTTCCAGCACTCGTGAGGGGACCTCAAATTGTCCAGGGCCCCTTGGCATGGGCTTACTGTGCCTAATTGGAAATCCAGACCTGATCAAGAGCCATATCCTGCTGGCCTTGCGCATGCACATAATTCCACTGAAGTCAATGGAACTATTTGTACAATGTGAGCAAGATACAGCATCAAGCAGATTCGATAATGCATGTTAGAAAAAGATTGCCACAAATGGGGAAAAGGAGTAATAAAGACAGCATCCAGTTTCTGCTGTTACTTGGATCCAAAAGGCATGAGAGAGTTACAGGTTTACAAAATAATTGTTCTATCTGTACTTTTCCTTCTTTTTACTTAGTTTTCATAAGCAAAGCAGTTTAGGGCCAAGATTGCCAAAAATGGGCACCTAAAGTTAGGGTCCTAAATCCATGTATAAGTGGCTTGATTTTCAAAAAGTATTGAGCACCCAGCATTCGACACTTTTTACACTTCTTGAGGAACCTAACTATCGGCTTCAGAGCCCAACTTTGGTGTTCTGGTTTTTAATATCTTGGTCTACTTCTGTAAAAGGTTAGGGTTGATTTGGAGAGAAGTTTCTTGGTTTGTACCTGCATCCAACACGAGGGGGCAGCAATGACAACAAATGTCATGTAGTGTAGCTGTAGGCATGTAAATCATCTCCTTTCCACAAGGGGAGGGAACAGGCTGCTCTCAGAAGTCATGCTATTTCTGCTCAAAGGCTGTATTGTTAACCAGGATTTTCAGAAGAATTCAGATTTGTAACAAGCTTCTAAAAAGCAGCAGGGTTCTAAGGTGAAGAAGACCCTCTATGGAGTGAAGGCAGCAGCTGCAGATCAGATTTTGCAAGCTTCGGTCACACTAAAGCTTAGATCAAGGGGGGTGCAGGAACCTTCTCGGCGTTCTACCACTGCAGAAAGGCCAGAGAATCCCAGTTCTTGTTTTCCCTGAGCACAAGGCTTGGAGACTCTAGGGCTCCTGGCTCTCTCTCACCAACAGAAGTTGGTCCAATAAAAGATATTATCTCACCCACCTTGTCACTCTAATATCTTGGGACTGACACAGCTATAGCTACACTGCACTGAACCGCTTGACAGGAAAAGCTGAGGAGCACTTTCAAAGATCTTCATTACTAAGGGCACGTGCAGGCAGGAGGGTTATGGTGCCTCAGCAAAAATTATGATTTACTTTTGAATTGCCCTTGGAAATGGAATTGGTTTGGCAAACTAAATCCAGAGGGTGTTTGAATCCAGACACCTCTTTGTTTGAGCCTCAAGAAATGGGATGGCTTAAATACATTATTTCAGTTCTGTCCCATTTCTAATTATCCAGCAAATAGCTACACTCCCTGTCTCTAGTAACAATGCCACAGCTAGTCCTAATATTAGCTGAGTCATTATAACACTCCTTAACTGAACATGCCCTTACTAAGGATTTAAAAGCATCCTCAGTCCTCCACTGTGGCTGTCCAACTGTCCAATGACATGTGCACATTCAAATTCAGTTATACTGCACCGACACATGCAACCTTCTTCCCCTAAGAACTTTTTAACAGCAGCAACTTAGGTCATGGGAGGTGGGAGGGAAAAATTGCCTTTATGCTTTTAATTCATGAAGCTAAAAAAACCTTGTTGCCCTGGAAGGTTGTGTGGAAACTGAAGGGAAACAGATGGGCATATGTGACCTCTAAAAATGCCTGCTCTAAACTAGAATAGCTAGTAGCTCTACATCAAAGTCCATCCTCAGCTTGAGTTTTGACTTTAGGATGTGTCTTCACCACAGAGTTAACTTGGATGATCAGCAGCCCTGTCTGAACACCTGGGTTAGCCTGGCCACCGGGTGTGAGCAGCCACACTGCAAGCCCTACCCATGTGTCCTCACTGGTGCTGCGCTCAGCTGTCTGTGTCATTAGGCTTCTGGGGGCACATTTATTGTACCACAGTAAGTTGAGCCATTCTGATTTTTTTCCTGGTGAGTTGTGAGAGAACTTGTCTGTCCTTCTGAACATATATGGGGAACTGTGGGAAAGACACTGGAGGACTATCAACACTCAGCTGGTTTAGCCAGTATCCTCACTGCAAAGTGTGCAGGTTACCAACCCAAGAGAAAGTGGAACCTGAGCTCTATCTTATAACTCCAACCAAGTTCTAAATCACTAGCAAACTCATGTGAGAGGGTTTTGTGTGTGAACAGGAGGAGGATTAGGGGTAACACCTGAGTAAGAGCCTGGGTTAACTTTGTCGTGAAGACATATTCTCCCAAACAGAAATCCCTTCATATAAGTCATGCAACAAGGCCACTACTGCAGCCAATTTACAAGGCAGGAGGTATACTGGTCAATAGGTCCCTAAAATCTGTTGGTAGCCCTGAAGGAGGAGTTAGTGACCCAGTGGCAAATACATCTGCTTCTAGTAGGGGAGATGTGGACCTCCATTGTGAACACCATCCTCCCACACACTCCCACACCCCATGCAGCACAACTAGTTCTGCTGTCTCTCAGGGTCTCTTGCATCCACAGAGAACTGTAGGGTCTGGATTTCCCTCGCAGACAAATTAGAATGAAGCCACAAGCATTTTTAAGACTTGTATGTTGGATTCGTATGACAGGCTCTCCTTCAGTATTTAACAGCCAGAAACACCATGCGACATTAGCAGCACAGTAAGCTGCACCTAGCTAGCTACCTTCCGCTGATGAACTTCAGATAAAGCAAACTGCTTCTGCTAAGTCGTTTGCTTATGAACCTGAATTTCAGCCAGAGAGCAGAGGAGCAGCCACCGCCAGTTCAATACATCGGGCCATCAGCACAAATTATGCAAACGGCATATTCACGTCTCCACCCCATTAAAGGAGTGATTGTTCTCCTTTGTGTGACAGGAGATGTCTGGAGCAGCAGGATTATTTAATGGGGTCTGATGGATCTGCAGTCAGAGAAATCTGCACTTGGTGCAGGCACAAAGTGCTCCGTAATGCACAGAGAAGAGGAAGCAGTGCTGCACTATTAAAGATTAATTGTGAAAATTGACTTGTACAATTACAGCAAGAATGATGATGCATTATTGCTGCTCTCTCTTTCAGCCTCCAGACCTGGGTGCTTTTTTTAAAAGGATTTTTATTGAATTACTGTTCCACTCTCTGAACATTTACATAAATTAGGTCAATATTATGAAACTGTACAGCATAATCCAGTCTTGTTCTCTCCTTAGTAAATATTACCCAGCCTCCAACAGTTAGAATCACTGAACTTTATTGGTTACAGATTGTATCAGACAGAACTCCAGTGACCTCTCACTTCTCCAATAACTCAGTTTTTCAAATGGACCCCCACCCAGCTACTGTTTGGGAAGGAATAATGGAACTGGATTGGAGTGCAGCCAAGCATACGTGCTTTTCCCCAAAATCCCTGATTGTCTACTTCCCTTAATAGTTAAGCTATTTTGGGAAATGGAGAAGTCCTTTGCAAACATTTGTGGAGAAAATTATTTCTATTTTGCATCAAAATTTAAGCAGAAGTTTTCCAACCATCTCTGCCTTATAATGAGATGAGAAAAAGGGAGACTGTTTTTTGTGGGTTTTTTTTCTGTTCCAGCCTCTTGCCAGGCTCTTCATACACAGTGTTGGTCCATGCAAAATCATCCTATTATTTTTGTCATGCCATCTTCCCTCTCTACCCCACGGTCTGCCTGTTTGTTTCAGCCACCTGTTCTGCCCTGCCTTTTAGATTGTAAGCTCTTTGGAACAGGGTATGCCATTTATGGGGAGTGGGGGTGGGGTTCAAACAATGCTAAGGCAAATTCAGCCCTCAGATCCTGTTAGCTTTTAGTGGAAGTTAAGCATCTAAGGGCTCGTATATACTAGAAAATTAGACTGACCCAGCCATGTCACTCAGGGGTGTGAAAAATCCACACTCCTGAGCAATATAGGTAAACCAACTTAAGTCCCTGTGTAGTCAGCAGTAGGTCAATGGACGAATTCTTCCAATTGACCTAATTACCGCCTCTCGAGGAGATGGATTTCCAACAATGATGGAAGAACCCCTCCCAGCACTCTAGGAAGTGTCTATACTGAAGCGCTGCAGCGCCACAGCTGCAACTGCACCACTTTAAGGGTAAACATAAGCTAACTCCTTTAGATTCTTCTGAAAATCCCACCCTATATATCTGTACAGTGTGTAGCACAATGGGGCCACAGCCGGCAGGAGGGATTCTGTGCACTGCTTGAACAATGATAAGTAATCATTGTCTTGTCATGCCTTTCTCAGCCTCAGGGTCATATTAGAATGTATTAACGATGGAGACAAAAGGGATGAAACATAACAGCAAAATAGTGCTCACATATCAGAAAAGTGGTGCAGGCATTCTAAGAACCAACTTGGATCTTTCCTTGGGACCTGAACTAAACAGTCTGCTAGATTTCTACTGGGACCAGAGATCTGAAACAGTGCTTAATACTCAGATATCCCTTTGAAGACAACAGCAGTTGAGGGGATCAATGCCTCACAGGATTCGGTCACAGAAAGGAAGTGTCAAAATACAATGAAAAAACCTGTTGCCATAAACTTCATGAGAGACTTTGGATAGCGCCAGCCCAAGACATTCAGAACATTTTGATAGGCCACCAAAGTTAGCTGGAGCAGAGGGTCATCTGAACCAAGCCACCAAATCAACTGAGGTTTGCTCAATAGGAGCCACTTTTGCTGAGCACCTTTTGTGAAAAACTGAGTACCCTCCACTCTTAACTGAGTTCAAGGCAGTTGAGCATGTGCCACATGTCATGGAGGAGACACTCACCACCTTGCAAAAATCAGGTCCTTTAACCCCTTCTGCATCACAGCCCTTGATGCTGGACACCATAGAATCAATGCAGGAAAGTAGTTCTTTGCAGCATTCACTTACAGCAGAAGTCTGGTTCCCGCCACTTGACCAGAACGCCTTTCCTGGCACATGCAGTGGCATAGGTAGAAACAGCAGAGCACAGGCAATCCTTGCCATCAGAACACGAGCAAACATCATAGCGGCAGTTCTTCACATATGGAGAAGGGCTAACTTCATGGTGGCAAGGCTCAAACGTGGACGACATCAGAACTGAGCAGGAATCTTCAGCGTACTTGGCTAAAATGACAAAAAGCATTTATCCAGACACTTCACACTAAAAGATCGGTGACTGTCAAGAGAAATAAGAGTAATCAGAATAAAGGTTTGTATACACTTAAAAGGCTGCAGTGCCACAGCTGCATCATTGCACCTGTAGCACTTCAGTGAAGACGCTACCTACTCCAACTGGAGGGCTTCTTCCGTCAGTGGCGGTAATCCACCTCCGCAAGAGGCAGTAGCTGTGTTGATGGAAGAAGCCCTCCCATCAACATAGCACCACTACACCAGGAGTTAGGTTAATATAACTGCAACCCTCAGGGGTGTGGATTTTCCACACCCTTGAGCAATATAGTTATAACCAACATAAGTTGCTAATGTAGACCACACCTAAGCAAACTACTTTCCGTTTGCTTTGCTTTACCAGATAAGTGACCTGAAAAGCAAAATCTGATCCGCTACCTATAGTGCTGGATTATTTCCCATTAAATAACAACAGCCCTTAATGAGCAAAATAAACAGGAAAAACCTCAAGTTGTCTGTTTTATTCTCACAGGCAGAACTGGTAGCCCCACCTGTAGCTAAGCTTGTCTGCCACGTCATATCATAAGGCCCGTCTTCAGCTGCTTATAATTTTGTCAAACAAACTGATTGGGGTGAATTTTTTCATGTGCCATCCCCTCTTAGCTCATGTGTATGACTGGGCTGTGCATGCGCCATCTCCATGGAGCGACTGAGCATGCTCCATCCTGGGGCTGCAGGGGCTGAGCAAGACTTCTGTTACTATTAGTCTTTCTGGACACCAGAAGTGAAAGCCGAGAGACCATCTCTCCTGTACTCTCAATCCTCTACAGTCCTAGCAGCATGAAGGCAGGGGCAGCAGCTGCAACACTGGAATGCAGGGGAGGGAGGGATGGAAGGGGAGGGAAAGATGAGGGACAACAGGGTTGGAGGAGCCAGAGGGAGAAAGGGTCAGGACTTGGGGTGGAACAGAGGGGGAGAGAGCCAGGAGCCTATGGAGAAGTGGGTTGGATAGGCATAAAAAGGGAGGGAAGGGAGGCAGTCATCAGAAGATGAGGGAGCAGATAGAAGGAAAGAAGCAGCCTGGATGGCAGAGCTGGAGAGGCACAGAGAGGAAGAGATCAGAAGCTGGGGTAAACAGGAGCAGGGGGAAGGGGGCAGAGACAAGCTAAGGGCCTGGGGCAGAAGGGTCTACAACCACTGGCACACACTCCTCATCAGAACCTGGAATTAAACCCAGGAGTCCTGATCTCTATATTTCCAGTCTCTCAGTGAATAGCTTGTGAAGTGACTTATCTCCCTGTAGTGACTGATCCACATAAAGCATAATAGCCTACTACTTCTACAAATAACTCCATTAGCTTAAGTTTGTGCTGTAGCTCTAATGGTTCAAACCCTTTCAATGGCCCAAGTTTGGAGACAATATGGTTCCCTTTGAGGGAATTTCTGGAGTTCCATGGTGCTTTTTTTCCCACTTGACCCCTGCCTCATTCAGTGCACAGAGAGGGGACAAGGAGGGGCAGGTCCCCAGGCACTGGCCTGTTGGGGGGCACCAGGCTGGCCCTTCACAATGTGAAGGGGGTACGGGGCTGTGGGGCTGGAGTGGCTGGTAAGTGCAGGGTGTCGGGCTGGCCTTTCACGACAGGCAGGTGGAGCAGGAGGCTGAGGGGTGGCTGCTCTGGCTCCTGCATCCCCCCTGCATGTTTTGAAGGGCCAGCCGGGGGAGTGAGGCAGCCCCCGTCTGAGATGGCACTGGGCAGCGGGGCTAGAGCGGGAGAGGCAGGCACTGCGCAGGGGGTAAATGCAGGGGGAGAGCCAAACTAGCATTTGCGCCCCTGCCCAGGCTTCACCCCCACACAGACACACAGGTACAGACCCACCCTCCCCAGGGCAGCTGGGGGGCGGTGCCAGGACCCCTCCTGCCCTGTGCTTGAGGGGAGGGGGATGGGGAGGAGGGGGGCAAATGCAGGCTTGGCCTCCAGATACTGGTGACCCACAGTATGCCACTGAATGGAAGGCGGTTTATTTATTTCAGAGAATCTAGCATGATCCTGTTCCCAGTACAAGAAAGTTTCTCTTTAATAGGATGGAAGATCACAGGTTACACTGTACTATATATTATGTGGAGGACAAGTTTCAGTACCTAAGCGAGGGTTGAGGCTACAGGAGTCACTGTCTTGTTTTAACAAGTCTTGGCAATCTCCGTTGAGCTTCCAGGCATTTCCAAAATCTTCCACAAGGGCTTCCACAAGGCCAGAGGGTGTCAGGAAATCGTCCCCTTCATTGCCATTGTAGTTTCCACACAAACCACAGATTCTTTCAGTATACACTGGGGAGAGCTTACAGACAAAAGGTTAGAATGGTTTCTCTTCAGTACTAGTCCACAGTTTCATGGAAGGTTTTTTATTGGCCTATGTAAATTCCTGAAATATATATGAAAAGAGCACCATCAACTTAAAGATCATACTTCTGGCTGAACAGGTTTTCCTGGTTGTGTTTTTTTATTTTTGTTTTTTTGTTGTTTTTTTTTACATGTAGTAAAAATGTACAAGCAGTGACTATTTTTTAGCCACTACAATTATTTTTACCTAAGTAGAGAAAAAAAATTCTGTTTTTTTCCTCCAATGTATTTACTTTGTGTATTTAACAGCCTTTAATGTCTAGTCCCTTTCACTTTATTAAAATAAGGAAAACAGTAAGATCTTTAAAGCTACTCTGCCTCCTGGCATACAGAACTTCTCCTGGCATATAGCCGTCCCCAGCCCCTTTTCTACCTGGCTTCCTGCTAAGGACTGAAAGAAAGAGTACAAACATTCTCAAAGGGCAAAAATCTGCCCTGATTTACGCCCATAAAGACTAATGCAAGAGATTAAATGTGGCCCTAAATTAACATGTAAAAAAGCTACATATTTAAAGAACACCTGAGTAGGTAAGTAGTAAGGACAAATCTGACAGGTGGCCATGTACCTGCAACATCCAATCATTTCAGCAGGAATTGCCAGAGCCCATCAGCATCCATAAGGATGTGGTCTCTACGTGAATATTGCCAATGATGCTTGGAGGCTGGCCCAATGGCCTAGTGGTAGAGTAGCTCCCTGTAGGCACAGACTAAACTGCTGACCCTTGACACCCTACTTGGCCGGGGTAAGCAGCGATATAGAGGCAGGCTGAAAAGTGGAATATCTTTCACAGTTATTCCTCTGGCTAATAAAAGATCATTGGTGAAGGGCTCCAAAGGGAAGCCAGTCCTGTTCTCACTGAGAATAGCAGCTATGGGGTAAGGAGAAAAAAATGGAGCAGTCAGAAAGCCTCAAGGAAAGTGAATTCCTAACATTTCTGTAACCAAGGACACCACCATTCTTCAAATACAGAATGCCTCATGTTCATCCAAAATGCCATATAAGTTTTGGAAACTGTAGACCTTCCCTGAAGGGGTCATATAAAAAGCTTTCAGAGGTCACCAGAAGGGTGTCTCTTCTTAATTAGAGAAGCAGAAAAATCCAAACACTAGCTTTTACCAGAAGTGTTTGCACAAATCAGTGGGAGTGGATCACTTCCCCCAATTGTCCAATATGTTTGGCAATAGTCAGTTCATTTATAAGACATAAATTAATAACAAATTCTCCAAAGGCAACAATAAAGCTGACATCAAGGTACATTGATAGGAAGGAATTCAAAACAGAAAATAATAAAAAAAGACAATGGGAGAAACATCTAAGACACTAATTGGCAACTTTTATTGCTGTTATGAGGAAGAGGTTGAAGTTGAAAATAAGGCTTTTTAACTGCGAGGCAAGAAGATAGTCAGGATGCAAGGGTTTAAGCCCTGGCAGAAAAGGCCACAGATACAAAGAAAAGCCGGATATCCTGAGAGGTGCCAATGCATTGAAGTAAATTATCCTCAACCCTAAAAACAAACCCCTTGTGTTTTGTTATTGTACATCTAAACTAGGACAAAATACAAATTGCTGCATCCACATTCTCAAACCCTTCCTGAGCTTTCCCTCCTGTTACAGTGTTTTTTCAGCTGCTGAACATTTACATTGAACTAGCATATTAAGCCCCCTTTTTGTGCTATTATGCAACATTTATCCAGAATTCATGGATAGCAATGGTGGGTGCAAATATATGCTAGTTTTACAATATGGGCTTTATGATGTCTCTGAAAGGCAGAACCACATTAGGTAGAGGGGAAGGCCAAGAAGAAAGAATATAGCCAGAGCAAGAGCTTAGATGCACCATGCTCAAGCAGTGAAAGGGCAGATAAAGGGTCCAGTTACAGAGCTCTTACACCGGTAAGCTCTTACTCACATGACTATTCCTTTTGACAAGAATGGACCTGCTCATATGAGTAAATGCTCACCAATGCAAGTAAAGGGTGAGCAATCAAGCCCATAACACCCTAGTGTTGGAGGGGAGTGAGGTTAGGAACTGCAGTCAGAGCATCTGTTCCACACTTGTAGCCTGGCCATCTCCAGAGGGTAGCTGAAGGCCCATGTCCAGTGGCGTACCATGGGTCTCCAGTGCCTGTGGACCAAGGCTACATTTGTGCCCGTCCCTCCCCCATGCAGGGCAGGAAGGGTCCAGTGTTGCCACCAGGTACCCCAGGGAGGGGGCAGTCTGTGCCTGCTGAGGGGAGGAGGGTGTGAGTCTGGTGGAGGTGCAAATGCAGGCTTGGCTCCGCTGTACCCCCCACACCACACTTACCCATGGTGTCCACCTCTCCCACTCCAGGCCCAAAGCCCAGTGCCGGCTTGGACAGGGCAGCCTCACCCCCGGCCTGGGAGGTGGGGGAGTGCACACCAGGCCACCCTTCGCAACCTGCAGAGGGCACAGGAGCCCCCCCTCTTTGGTTTGCCACTGTCTTTGGGCCTCTTTCCCATTCTCCCCCATTGGCAGCTACAGCAGCAGCACCCCGAATGGGAGGGAGGGGTCTGTGGGACTGTTTCCTGCTGTCCCACACTCCTCTCCACTGTGGGGTTGGTGGGGGTGGCTAGAATCCCTGCGGGGGGGAGAGGGCTGATGGGCTCTGGTCCCCACAGCTCCCTCATTGTGCCCAGTGCAGGGGCAGAGAGGTCTGGTCGGGAGAATGCAGCAGGAGCCCTCGACTGCCAAGGCAGTGCCAGAAACAAGGACCTATCAGACTTTGACCCCTCTACACCTCCCCTTGGTACGCCACTGCCCACGTCCATGGGAACGGTGCCACAGAAACACCTGTACCACCCCCTTTTGCCTCTTCCTGTCCCCTAGGAGGATTAAAGGCCTGTGGTCAGCACTGACTAGTCTCCCGCAGCGGTCCTCAAGCTGTAGTAACCAAACAAGGACAACCTCCTGTTTTGGCATGCAGGGTGGTGTGACGGGGTTGCCTGGGCTCTCTCCCCATCAAGCTCACCAGGAAAAGGGTAGCCATATTTTTGGCCCTCAGAATAAGCACAATATACTGTCCAGTTTGCACTTTTCATAGAGGAATACCTTGAAAAAAGCCAGAAGGGGCCACTGTGATCATCTAGTCTGACCTCCTGTATAACACAGGCCCGAAAACTTCCCTACAGGAATTCGTCTTTGAACTAGAGCCGGTCTCCTAGAAAGACATCCAGTCTTGACTTTAAAATTTCCAGTGATGGAGAATCCACCACACCACTTGGCAAGTTGTTCCAGTGGTTAATGACCATCACTGTAAAAATATGCACCTTATCTGAAGTCTGAATTTGTCTAGCTTCAACTCCCACCATCTTGTTATATCTTTGTTTGCTAGACTGAAGATTTATTATATAGGATTTATTATAGGAATACTGTTTAGTCTTATTTTTTTGTTGGATGCAAAAATAAATTATTGACAATCAGTTTCCCTATAGAATACTCCACAATACAAACGTCTTCCTTTAAGTTGATCTGGAATGATCATAAATATTATTCTTACTAGGAGCTGCATGCTGTGTAATTAAAGTGATTTTTTCCTTGAACATATGAATGACTGTATACTATGGCCAAATTCTTCTTTCATTTTCACCTGTGCAATCCTATTGACTTCAGTGGGAATGGACAAGAGTAAATGAAATCAAAATCTGACCCACAGGGGGTCTGCTGTACAGAAAGCAAAGCTAGTCACAGTTAATGTTTGCTGTTAGTGTACAGAAAAGAAAGAAGAAGGGGGGGAAAAGCTGTTGCTGGGGTGCAAATATTTATTTGTAGAAAACAAAAGGATCAGTATATTGTTCTGAGGGTGGAGAGGGAGAATGGAATTTCTAACATGCAGCACAAAGCAATTTCTCACATCAGACAAGAAAGTCTTTGTGTGTGTTTGGGTGAAAGATAGGAGGAGAGAAAACTACCTTCACCAGGAGTTTACCACGACCATCCCAATCAATCTGTAAATCTTCCCCATAGGTGAGGCGAACTGAAGACAGCATAATGGGCTGGATACGGAGGCCACCTCAAAAACACAGCAGACAAGTTTCAGATAAGACAGGATGCATTCTGGTATCACCCAGGACGACACAGATACAATGTCCTCATCAGTCATCTAACCAGGGGGTGGATCTAATACACAGTTAAGGCTTGTCTACACTATTTGTTGGGGGGGGGGGTTGCACAAAAAAAGTGGCACTGATGCAAACCCCTAGTGTAGACATACTGATTTGTACAGTTTGATTTACCCCAGGTACAAATGGAACCGCAAAGGCAGGGCTAGTTTAGCACTGCTACCTACTGGTCCTAGGCTTCCTGGAAGGCTCAGAGGTAGGCAAGTGTAGAACATCACCCACTCCATTCAGGCCAATCGAGCTGGCACCACACCTCAGGGGAAGGGCACCGACTGCACAATGTTAAAGTGGGGCATAGAAACCACGCTCCCCTGGGTGCTGTACCCCACTTTGAGACTCCACAGGCATTGTACCCATTGGTCTGGTGCATCTCTGCACTTCTCCTTACTATGCCTGATAACGTTGAGAAGGGAGATGCCTTTGGGTATGTTTATACTGCACACTAAGCATTGATCTGTGGAACCCAGCCTTGTGGACTCTGTTTCCAAGCCCATGCGTCTACACTGCATTGAGCATCTACACTGCATTGTAAACCTGGATTTAGAATTGCTGGACGCTGGTCTCAGAGCCATGCTGACATGTCCCTACAGCGCTACGCAGACCGTCTGACTTGCAGATGCAGCTTGACCGTCATCCACACTAAAAATGACAGGTCCTGAGTCCCCGTGGTTCTAACCCACCCCTAGCAGCATCCAAGGACCAGGACCTCAGTGCTTGCGGACGTGAGACAGATTGATTTGTTTGGACAGAAGGGGGGCTTGGACTCAAACCTGAATCAGAGCCTGGGCTTAGCATACAGCGGAGACACACATTTAGTGTGTGGTCTGAATGGTTACAGATCACAAACATACCTTGTATCAATGGAATCTGTATGTCCTGCCCATTCAGAGAGATGCCGCCCCCATGCTTCATTTTGATGATGCTGTTCTCCATGTCCTGGAGTCGGATGGAGGCTGAGCGGGTGCACACTGCATCAGGGTCATCTGCACACTAGAAAAGAAGCCAACATTTCTTATAACTGTTAGGTTTTCACTTTATCAGTGGCTCAGCTCCTCCAGCACGCTGGGCCAGAAGTCCTCCTGTGGCTGTAATTTTTGTGTCACAGATGCAGCCCATAGAGCTAACTTTAGCTTTATTTTGTTTAGCAGTAACACAAGGAACCAGCAGGCCTGTATCCTGTAAGACATTGGCTTCAGCAGTTAGCATAAGGCTTGAGGCCTATGAGCTTTTAGCACAGATAAATGGCTCAACCGTCATCCCTGAGTTTTGAGGACCTGGGAAATAGAGTGTTTAAGGGGAAAGTTTGTAAATAACAACCCCAGACAACCATAGAAATATGAACTAATGCCAGCTTTTGGATATTTTAGTATAGGAACATCTGCAGATGTGCAATAACAAGAGTTCCATGGCAATAAATTAACGTATATGATAAGAGGAGATCATTATTATATACTAACCTATAGGAGAAAGGCACCCAAACCTTACTAGGGTGAGGAAATACACATAAGGAAGAGGGGAGAAATCCCTACTGACTATGCATTAGGGATAGAGACCTCAGCTTAACATATTGTAAAAGTTGCATCCTTCTGTGCGCAGAGGGAGAGAGAGAGAGAGAGATGTAGCCCCTGGGAAGTGCCAGGATGATGGTTACTGGTGATGATGAGGAAGGTGTTGCTGAGGAGGAAGATAATGGCTAACGTTTCAGGCTGCTCTGCAAGAGATGGTGAGAGTACAGGGATGTTCAGGTGTATATTCTGTATCATCTCTATCTAAATGGACTAGAGCATTTGTGACTGCTAAATGTATTAATAAAATTTACAAAAACAGAAGGGATCCTAAAATGTGAGTGCTGCAACTGTGCACTTTGGGGTTCTGAACTGAACTGAACAGTCATTTCAGTAATACTGGGCCTGATCCTGGGATAAAAAAATACCCACCTGTCAAACCTCAGGATGATAACTGGGAATTCTTAAGTACTCCGTATAATAAATACACAATCCATAGATCAGGCTACACATCTGGGAACTCTAGGGCAGCGTCTGTTCTCAAGGGCACTGGAAAAAGAGCTATGGGGCTGTGCTGCACCTACGAGACCAAGCCCGCTGGGATTGGGCTACACTGTGTGATGAGAGCGCAGCTCCCCCCGACTGTTCTGTCTGGTGTGATGAGGAGACACTTCACAAGCCTGTTCAAATGGAGGAGAACTAGAAGTGCGCAACTGTCTCGCTCATCATTTCGGGCACTGCTGTTATTTGGTGTGAAGCAGGGCAGTAGAACGCTCCGCAGACAAAGAATGGTGACTCTCAGGCTCCAGCCTTCCCTCCTCAGTTGGGAAAGAACAGTTTCAGTTGAAACCAGTTAAGCCAGTTCCACAAGCTCTCAGATCTGTTACGTAAGAGGCACAAACGCAATAGTCATCACTGGTATTCAAGGGGGTTGTGGGTGGCAGGACAAAACCCATTTCCCTAAAGCAGGTGAGGCTTCTGTGCTCGCCCTCTTTAGGGCCTCTCCGCCATCCCTAATCTGACCCTGCTGCCTTGGAAAGGTCTTCCCTTCTCTGCCCTGTCACTGTGATCTTCCTGCAGCTTCAGCTGCCTCCCTCCCTCCTTCCTTCCTTCCTTCCTTCCACGGGGCAGACCGATCCTTCCTCACTCCCACTGCTGCAGCCCTTTCTCCCTATCTTATCTCTCTGCCCTCCCTCAATTAGACACCATCAACCCTCCGTCTGCAAACTCCTATACTTTTCCTGCCCCTGCTTCCCAGGCCCTCAGTTCTCTCACCTATTCCCCTACCCATTTTACTGCCCCTTCTGCAAAACTCCCTCAGGAAACTCTGATGGTGTCCTTCCTGGGTGGCCTCTCCCTGCCTCCATATGCTCCTCCTGGCTCCCCCTTCCCATTTCTCTCCAATTATCTCCATTTCCTGCCCTACAGCTGGGTCCTTGCCATTCTCTCTATGGCAGGGGCGTGGGAAACAAATTGAGCCTGGGAGTTGATGTGCTAGGGAGCAATGTAACTTATTAGCCAGTGTGACCCGGTGAGAAATAACTGCAAATTCTATTAGGGTAACAATATGACTCCATGTCCTTCGGATTGTGAGCAAGCACATGCCCAGGGCAATTTCTGAGGAAGCAGCCTAAACAGTTAAGTGCATGGGGCACACCCTCCCCTGTCTCTTGTATTTATATGCTAACTTGGCAAAACTCCAGAGAGACAATTCAGTCTCACTGAATTTGAGTTGAGGCTTAAGGGAGTGGCAGTGAGAAGAGGCAAAACATGTTAATTAAGAAGAAAGATTCTAGCTAATTTCATAGGAAAACTCCATTTATGTGCAGAGGAAACTCTAGTCATTCACTCCTCCAAAACACACACACACACACACAGGAAGGGTCGGGTCACGGGTGCTGCTGTTACCTGGATAGTTTCGATGATGACAGAAAAGGAGTTCTCCTCACAGTCTTTGGCAAATAAGTATTGACAAATCCCACTGAAGGTGAAATACTTGTTGTCAAAACTTTTGAAATGGGATTGGCCGGTGACAGAGCATTCTCCTGAAAAATGCCAAGGGAAGACAGTCAGATCATTAAGCAAATTGTTGGTTTTTCTGAGGCACTCAGAGAGAGGGGGAGCAAGCAGGCCATGCCAGGCTCATCACAGTTCCTAAGGTGGCAGAATAGCTTATCCCACTGATGAGTCCTGGAAGGTATTGCCATTAGAAATGATGACTCAAGCCGAAGTTAGGGAGAGCGTACCACAAGATTTCCTCACACAGTGAAATTCACCCTTGCACAGAAAACCAGTCCAAAATGACTCTTAAATAAGACTTCAATAAGTGGGGCACAGGCCTTGCTCTGGGTCTCGCACAGGAGTGAGGTTTACCCCGTAGTAATATGGACATCTGCAAGCAGTCCCAGGGGCTTCAGTGTAGTTACTGAAGATTTATTCGGTCCTGGTTCACACACAGAGTTGCATCAGTTTACCTAAGCAGCTTATTTAAACCAGTGCCTGTGTGAACATTCTTTGACTTTGTTTGTACTAGCAAATTAAGTCAGCTCAACTGTATTGCTTAGGGCTGTGAAAAATCTACACCCCTGAGTGATGTAGTTAAGTCAACCTAAGTCATCATGTAGACAGCAAGAAGCTGACAGAAGAATTCTTCCATTGATCTAGCTACAGCATCTTGGGGAGGTGGAATACCTACACCTATGGGAGAACCCCTCCCATCGGCATAGGTAAGGCCTACACTAAAGCATTACAGTACAGTAGCTGCCCTACTGCTACATTTCAAGTGTAGACGAGCTCTTTAGAGTTCAAAGTGCTTTATGTAGGAGATAAACATCATTATCCCCATTTTATAGATGGGGAAATTGAGGTACATGGAGGTACAAGTGACTTGCCTAAGGCCACCCAACAAGCCAGGGCAGAGCTGGGATAACAACGCAGGTCATTCAAGTTCCATTCCAATGATGTATCTACTAGGCCATTCTGCCTCTAGATGTCCAAATGGGGGATTACAGCAATTTAACTAAATCAATTTTTAGAACCAATTTTAGTTAAGCTGGTGTGATACCTCCATGTGGATGAGGCCTAGGTTGCAGACATGGGCCCTCTACCAGTTAAAAATGGAACACTTCTTGTTCCCCCACCCCTGCTCTGATCTTCTTTTGTAGTGGTGCCTAACTCTGGATCAGTGTTACACACTTGGGTCTTGGCAGCTTGGGAACATTGTCTCTCTAGAACATTACAATGTGGCCTTGTCATGCTCCATTGTCTGAAAGTCTGTATCACAATAGCCCTATTTAATACTGAACAGAAAAAAAGGGTCGGTTGCTTTGTTGCGCTCCCTGGGACTTGTTAAAGTATTTAGGTAAAAATATTTTCATCTTACGAATCACAAAAGGGATAAAGAGCTGAAAGGCAATCGGACTAAGATATAGTTAAGTGTTTCTTACACAGACAGAACTTCTGGTGGTCTTTCCTCCTACTTTTAGTTTATTTAATTATCATTTTGCCAGAAATAAAGCCACAGTGTAACAGCTAAAACCACAGCTCTTACAAAATATATCTGAATTCCAGCTTGCAGTCCTTTCTGCTGTAAAAAGGAACTATTGAAATATAGGTCTTTTTAATGTCTCTGCTCCCAGGGTGTATGTAGAGGGTTATTATTTGTTCTCTGGTGGCACCGCTCAGAGGCCACTGTAGGGATTGAGGCCTCATTGTGTTAGGCACTGTCCAAACATATAAGAAAGGCATGTTCCCTGCACCAAAGAGCTTACAACCTAAGCAAGTTATTTCATGTAGTCAAGGCCCAACACCTGCATGGAGCTCAAATGAAGTCAATGGGTGCGGAGCTGATGACGGGGGGGAGGGGAAGGAGGGCATTTGTACCAGGACCCCAAGGTCAGGGAGGCCCCCAAAACGTCGGTAACATCTGCGTAAAAAAAGCGAAATGGGAGGGATTGGGGCCCCAGTGAACAATGTGTACCAGGGCCAGAATTTCTCTCTATGGTCTACGCAGAGATCTGCCTGCACTGAACAAATTGCAGGTGCTGGGCCTAAAACAACAAGCTACATATAAAGAGTGAAGGAAGAGGGCTACCTTCACAATAGGTACATTCTGAATATACATTTTTATACAAGTAAGTGACCACATATACATTAGCTACACCTGTCTACCCCTCAGCCTATCCTTAATTAGCTGACTACTAAATTAAATCTGTTTGCTGAAGGGACCAAAGCAAGCTATTTTTCATTCCGGTTTGCCCTACAAAGCCAAATCAAAGAGAAGGAACTGGATTCTATTCCTTCCCGTGCATCAGCAGAATTTTAAACTACATTCTAACTGCAGGCCTATGCTCAACATATATCAATTCACCCATGTAGATAAAGGGGCTGAAACCAAGAACAGATTTTGGCCCACGTAAATATTTATTACCAACAATGACAAAGACTGAGCCATAAAGATCACAGTTTGGGATTTACAATCCAGGTTGAATTTGCAGTTAGAAGCAGAAGCATTTTTCACGTGTAAACTGCTTGCATTTGATCTAGAGTCATGGGACACAACAAACATGGAACCTCATGGGGCACTCTTTTTTTTTTTTAATAACAACAGTCACTTTGCTTAATTGTGCTGCACTTGGAGAACTCTCCAGGGAACTAGATAAGAATAGGGCTGGATCGTGCCTGTGTCTCACACAGGCCTGCATGAAATTTCTCATAAAAAAGTCTCCCTTTCATGGTCAGTGATTTTACACCCCTCAAATTGCGCTTTCCTCTGAAACTTTGGCGCAACTGCTATTTCCATTTGAAGCAAGGGAGATTTTCAATAAAGGAGGGCAAGCCAGCTGAAAGTCAAATCATAGGCTTTTTGATGTACACTTGTAGGTAGATGTAATTCCTCTACTTTGGTTCTGTCTTGATCTCTCTCTTTGCCTCTGAGATCTACAGGTGTTCTCCATTTTCTGATCTCCCATGTCCCCAGAGTCCCTCTGTCATAGTCCCCCTCCTCTCACATGTCACAGCACTAGGGAGGTGATAGCTCAGGGTAGGCCCGTAGACACTGATGATCGGGACAAGAGGAGCCAGCACTACATCAAGCCAGTGCCACATTCCTCTTTCTTTGCTGACTGGAGTGCTCAAACTGAAGATGGGCCCCCAGGGCAGCAGGTGTACATTTCTGGAGAGGGGAGTGGGCCGATGGAGTGAAGAGTGTGACAGGGACTTTGCTGGAACAGTCATATGGCAGGACGAGTGACACTCCATCATCTCCTCCAGGGTGGGCAAGTAGCCAGGATGCAAATGTCAGTCAGCCATTGCAAACAGGTTGTTCTAGGGGAGTTTAGGAGGGAGGCCTTCTACCCCAGTGTGTGACCATTAATGGAACACAGGCCTACTTGCCTCTCCCCAGCCATGGCTCTATTTCCTTAAACAGAACACATCACTTAGGGCACAAGCCTGCAAACACTACTGAATGTCTATACTACAATTAAGCAGCCTATTAGCCTGAGCCTAGTGCCATGTCTAATTTCAGTGTAGATATACCATTTTTCAGACATAAAGTGGCCTTAATTCAGTTTAGCTTGATTCACTTTTGAAGTGAATTAAGCTAAACCGAATTAAGGTCAATTTAATTCTGAATAAGAGTGCACAAACAAGGGGTTTAATGTGATTGAACTAATTCACTTTAACTACAGCTCTTTCACAACATGGCAAGGAAAGCAACAAAAAGGGAGCTTGTGCTTTTTTCCCCTAAACAGGATTTACGTTGCCACACACAAACCTTTCTGCACAGTCTGATTTATCACGTACATTCCTGAAATATCATCTTGGTGCTGGCTATCAGCTAGAGCTTGAAACAAGGACAAAGACAAATCCCCGCTCTGTGCGTTCACCCGTGCGTGGGACTGAGCTAGGCAAGGTTTACATACTTTTGGGGAGCTATAAGCACAAGAATCAGCCTACCTGGGCATTCCTCATTGCTGCAGATCCAGAGGCCACGTCGACAAATGCTAGGGAATATATGGTTGAGAAGTTAGTGAACATGATTTCACACCTCCTACCGCAGCATGTCTCAGAGCAGTTGAAAGCTGAGCTTTCCCTTCATAAAAATTAAACCAATCATGCTCCCAACTTCCCTGAAACACATCCCCAATACTGCTTCTTAACGTCTGCACCTTGTGCAAACACTGCCTCCAGCTTGCCCCTTGGAAAACACAGTAATTTGAACAGTTATATTGTTTTCCTAGATGATCTGCTCTAGGAATCATTTTGAGGAAGTTCTCTGGCCTGTGTTATAGAGGAAGTGAGAAATGATGGTCCCTTCTGGCCTTGAAATCTATGAATCAGCATGGTTATGCAAGTACAGAACTCTTTCTCCTTTTTCCCCCCAAGCCATCTGTTTACTTTAGCTGTAACGTGTGTTCTTCTAAAACTGAATGGGTTTTTTTTAAATTCCTTCAGTGGTTTCCACTGAAACTGTACCGCTTGCAGTCTTAGGCTGGGTCTACACTGAGGGCGGCAAATTCGCTGCTGTCAGATCGATTGCTCTGGATCAACTGAGCGGTCTGTGTAGACCCGCTCAATCGATCCAGCAAGCGACGCAGGGAAACCACCGCAGTAAGTGGCGTAGCGCTGCATCAAAGGGAGCGCTGTTCCCTTCGGCACAGTGCAGAGTGGACGCCGTGCAGAGGAGACGCCGCAAAGTCGAGGGGAGATACGCAAGTGATTTACGTCAATTGCGTATCTCCCGTCGACTGCCGCCGAATCGCAAAGGTAAGTGTAGACCGGGCCTTAATGATGACTAATCCTTCTTGTGTACAAGTGGCAGAGAGAAAGAGAGAGAGAGAGAGAGAGAGAAATAATATTTCTTTCCAGGTCTGTGGATGGGAGTATGGATTCAGCATCAACTCCTGGAGGCAGTAGTAACATAGTCAATGCACACCAGTGGCTGTTGCTGTCACACTTGGGCCTATATGGCACAACACCTGCAAGCCCCACAACTTTTCAAAGAGCAATGTTTTTTAGAAGCTCATGGAGCGGATTCTCATTTTATCAGGTAACCCATCCCTTGTACATCCTCTGAAGCAAGTTGAATTACGTTGGGTGATACAAGCTTGGTTCAATGGTACAACATTCAGCAAGAGAATATTTAGGCTTAATAGCAGGATGCATTTTCTAAGGATGAACTCTACTCAGCTGGACTAGTCTCTCAAGGGCAGGGTGATTTGGGTGATGCTGTCAAACCCAGAGCTGCAGAAGGCCCTAAGGTCATGGGGCTCCATCTCCTCAGGGAGAGCTAAGGAGCTAATGTGATGGTCACGGCTCATGTGTCATTGCTACCTGGTGTGGAGGCTGAGCTGCTTCTCGCTGATTGTGGTGATACACAGTGCCTCCCGCTTCGTTGCACTGGGTCACGTATCAGGTTTCCTCTCCTGTTGTCTGACTGGCAACATCTGACCACTGTTTCCCTAACTCTTACACTTTCACACTTTCTCTCTCTCTCACACACACACAAAGTTCAGGATACATTGCTCATTCCCTTTCCTCTGCTTCGGTAACAACTCCCCTTTGGGATGGCATTTGGGGTAAAGGTAAAGGAAAAAGGCTGCATGTTGAATCTAGGACTACAAAGCTGGGGAGGGGCAACATGACGGCTTTGCAAAGGGGGGCATGAATTTGTCTGACCTGGCCCTTCTCAAAGGAAATTTTAAACTAGGTTTAAGGAAGTTACATAAATGTAGTAAGTCAAAACAAAACTCAGCTGTCCAAAACTCGATGGGACTGGGAGTTTGCAAGTTTGTGTTATTTAGGAAACAAATATTTTTCCACTGCATGAAAGACTATGACCCCCACACAATCTACTAGATCAAATTTTGCTATGAAAATGGAGTTGCTTTAGTCTTGCTTGTTCCCGGGAAGATGTTGGCACTTCCAAATCTGGGGCATTTGCCAATTAGAAGATGAAAAAAGGGTCATGGAGGAGGACACAAAACAGAAGAGCAGGACTTATCTGGAGCAGCCTAGATCACAGCAATTGCACGGCATCACTGTATTTACCATGAGTTGCAGCCCTGGGAGATGGAGGAGCCAGGAGGATGACGCATGCCAGAATGTATGCAGGAACACTCTGAGTTGTCAACACAGCTACCACCATCAAGTAGCTTCCCCGCTGGATGGTTCAGGGCGGGTCAGAAAACAAAACAAAAAAACACATAAGATCCACGCTTTGCATTGTCTTCCAAGGTCGGATACACCCACAGAGCTAATTGAAAAGGGCTGGGACGTTCCAAAGAACCTCAGGGGAATTGATGATGAGTTTAATTCAAATGCTGCTTCTGCCCATGAATGTGCTGAATTGTGCATTTCTGGAAGTCCTGTGGACACCCATTTAAGTCACTTTGCACAATCAATCACTGGAGGGGGGCTCTAGCTAGAACCCTATACCCAGCCACCTCTAATGTTGGGTGTGGGAGATGGGGAAGAGAACTGAAATCCAGGCCCAAACCTAGACCTGAATGTTCATGATCAGGGCTAGGCTGGAGACTGTAATCTGAATGTAACAGGCCATGGCCCCATATGTACTATCACCACCGGGGGATATATCCCAGGAGCAGGGTCACAAGCCCTTACCAGAACTATATATACCAAGGAGTTTCAATCTGGGGTTTAGGAGTCAATAGATGGGGGAGAGGGTGTAGTGACAGCTGGGGAGGGATGAGTGAGGTAGGAGCTGGAGGATTAAACAGGTGGACAGCAGGAAAACAGGGAGAGCCTCCATGGTGGCTGGCCAACCAGCACACGTTCAGCAGCTGCAGCTTTGCTGGCTGGCCAAGATGGGAGCTGCAGCTGCCTTGGTCAGCAAGCAGTAAAAGGAAGCTGCGTGCCACAAGCAGGCCTGTGAGAGGAACAAAAGTCAAGAGGCAGAGTCAAATTCATTCCCCCTTCACTCACGCAGAAAATCAGGCATGAAAGAATTAAGTCTCCAACAATCCCTTCAAAGACCATTGTGCCCAAATCAGAGATGGATAAACTGAAGCACAGACAGATTAAATGATTTATCCAAGGTCACACAATGAGTCAATGGAATAGCCAGGAATGCAACAAAGTGTTCCTGGCTCTCAGAACCCTGTGCTCACAACCAGACAACACCCGTTCCCTACATTTATCCTCACTTCTGAGAAGTCCATCCCAGGGAGAAATTAAACTGAGATGTATGCATGTAAAAGCAACAGAGCTCTCCAAAGAGGAAATGGAAAGTCTGTCTTTTCCTGGCAAAAACAACTAAACATTAAATATTAAAACAACTATGTGGTGCCCAAGTTGAACTGGCTCCTTTTTCTCTTGGAGCAGAGGCTGGTTTAGAGCAGGGGGAAAAAAGTGCTGTTAAAAGCTCCTCAAACTCCATCTTAAGCAGATTGTCCACTCACTTTGTCAGTCTTCCTTTTCCATCACCAACACTGTATTGACACAGCAGAACACATATTTTGAAATATTTCTTCCTTTTCTCTCCCTGACACTCAGGTAGTTACCCTACTTGCTTCCCTTTGCTATTCTCTCCCTCCACAGCATCTTTGCAGCACCCTTCCCATCCTCTTCTTACAGCTCCATTCCTCTGCTCTCTCCCCTTACATTTCTTCTGACCTGAGCTGACCAGAGCAGCTATTTGAAACAGCCAGCCGTGAAGCAGGATAGCAGGAGTACTCCACAGCGGATTAATTCCACTCTCTTGGCTCTTCTCTACCCTGTCCAGATTTCGAGGGGATGGGAGTGAGGTGAAATCAGTCAGCTCTGAAGTGATTTTGCTACTATGCTCCAGTTTCAGTTAGCTGTCCAGTTAACATTGCTATGGTGGTATGGGCCAGTGTGTGAGGGCAGGGTAGAGGGAAGAACATGGCTGAGGAAAGAGTCAAAAATTTCTGTTGCTCTAAAGAAATAGCCTAGTCCAGCCTTGGCTTTGGAGGGAACCCATCCAAGCACTAATCAGGCTCAGTCCTGCTTAGTGTTTATAATCAAATGCGATCAAGCATATTCAGGCCACCAGTGCCCTGATTTTCAATCCTCCAACTCCTGTTTCTCCACTTGCAACCTGTGCAACGCTATGTCTACACTACAAAAATTTGTCGACATAAGCTATGTCGACATACAGCCACCACAGTAACTAAAATGCTCTTGCGTGTCCACACTACACTCCCATGTTGGTGGTGAGCATCCTTACCTGCACTGCTTACACCAATGTAACTGCCAGTTTGAGGCATTGTGGGAAGGCTTCTGAAAGCCAGCAACAGTGGATCTACACTGACACTGCATCAACCTAACTACATCAACATAACACCTCTTCTGGCGGTGGAGTTAGTAAGTCCATGTAGCGGGTGAGTTACATTGGCGGGAATGATATCTTAGCGTAGACACTTACAGAGTTAGGTCAACGCGTCAACTAACTTTGTAGTGCAGACCAGGCCCAAGAACACTCTGGTAACCTGCTGCAGCACATTATCCTTTGAGTTTCTTACACAGTTGTCTTTGGAATTGGACAAACCACGCTGCAGACAACAAAATGAAAAGTTCAGAAGCACTGCTGCTGCAGGCAAAGGGTAATATGGAGGACACCATTTTTAAACAGCAACTTCCAAGCTGTCTGGCGTAGTGGGGAATAACACATCTGAAAATGGGGTCATGCAGGGAAAATGTTTGGGAACCGCTCTTCTAAGACAAGAAGGGGCATTGGGATCATTTAGTCCGACCTCCTCTGTAGGACAGGACATAGGATTTTGCCTGTTAATTAACTGGCTCACAGAGACATTTAAGCTCTCCCACCAGGCCACCTCCCACGGGTGCCTTCCCAGGCCATTCCACATAATAACAGTATATACAATCAACTGCAACCTAATCAGAACAATATTAAACTATAAGTGGCTGTAAAAAGCAATTTAGACCAAAACAGTAATGGCATCCCCCAACTCTAGCATTGTTGGCACTACCATGCCGTGAAACCAAAGGCATATTCCCAGTATGTTAAAGCTCACTCAATTACATGCAGTGTCTAGTAAATTACTACAAAGAGTTACACACACATCTTTGTACACATCAGTTAAGTCTACCCTCTAAACATGAACCACAAGGCTAGTCCCACTTACAGAAGCAAGAGGAGGGAGAATATGGTCTTTGCAGGCAGAGATAAAGCTTTCTTCAAATGGCAGTGATGGGCATATTAGAGAAAGAGGGGGGGAAAGCACATAGATCAAGTTCTGCTCAGCTTAGTCATGCAAGTAGCCCCACTGAATTCAATGAGATAACTTGCATGAACAAGGCAGTAAGAAGAACTCAGCCCATCGTTTTAAACCCCTAAGGCTCCTCCTGGATGAAATGTAAAATAGTTTCCCTTTTTGCTTTAATAAACCCACTCAGTATAATCTTCTCACCTTTTTCCTCTGACAGTTGGACTCCTCTAATGAGAAGTAATTCAGAAGAAACCTGTAGATTTGTAGGCATCACATGGTGCAACCCTAGGCCTGGAAGTTGTTCCTACAGCACTAACTGGTGCTGATGTTCACAAAGACCTTTATTTTTTTCATTGAACTTAAATAGAAGTCCTTTCATAGAGCAAGCATACAGGCAGTATAAGAAACTGCTCTATTCTAGGATTTACACAAAGAGAAGTACTTCTGATTTTAGGAACATTGGAAGACAGACACTGGTTTTCTTCTTCTCATAAAATAGGTAACACCACTGCCAAATGTTTCTCTGTGTAAATAAATCAGTAAATAAATTACCAGGGCAGCTGCAACCATCAGCACATTGTCCTTGACACACTTCATTGATATTCAGACTCTGACAGGTTTTGGCACAAGGAGATACACACTCCTTATACTCCATGCCAACTGGACATCTTGGCCCTGAAACAATTAAATGAAATTAGACATACATATCCCTTAATAACTGTTAATCTCTTAAATCATCATGGAACAAATGACAAGGGTCAGAGATGAGGTCAAATCCTCTCTGATCAATTATTTCATTTTCGGGAACAAAATATTTCATAGATGTTAATTTTGTTGCTTAATGTGCCCATTGCATCTGCCCACTCTTTTCTATACAGGAACAAGAGCTCTGTGAAAGTTTGAAAGCTTGTCTATTTCACCAAACAAAGTTGATCCAGTAAAGATATTACCTCACCCACCTTGTCACTTTGCTCTATAGACATACTTAAGGTTTAAAAAAAGGGGGGGCGCGGGGGTTCACAAATCACGTATGATCCACTGAAAGAAAGCAAATTACGTGACAATAATTCTAAGTGGAATCAGTGTGAGAGCCATCATTGAGTAAAGCCCATCAATGATATCTAACTACTTCTGATACACAAATAGATTATTTGCCTCCTAAGGACACTCACAGTTATACAACTCATTCACTGTGTCACACTGATGTCTTGTACTGCCAGGGAGAAGTGAATCGGGTGTGGACATGGAAATCCCATAATATATCCTGAAGCTGACCCAGCCTTAATGTGCATGTGTTCATGCATGCACACATCTCCTCAGTCCCTTATCAATTATCATCAGATTTCCTGTTAATTCAGATTCCCAATGACTTTACTCATGGAACACACACAGCATGATAGGAACAATTTTCCCCAAAATGTGTGCATTAGAAGGCCACCTGGTGACAACCACGTTGACTGATTTGCACTGAACAACACTACACCATGCAAGTAGAGGAATGACAAAATTTCTTTGAGCGTCAAGATGCTTCAGTAAAAGCTAACACAAAAGAAAGCAATGTCCTCATGTTAGGATTAGGATACAGTGTAGGCTCAAAACCTGATTCTGTTATATTGATTCTATGTGAAATACTCTTATTCTTTTGGTACATGACACACCACCACAGCAGTTTCTGTGAGGCTTTGCATTTTGGGTATGTAGGGTGATCTGTTGACTATCGATAAGTTGTCTGAAACTAATATCTGGTCATTGATTATCCGGTTTGTAAAGTTACCAAAGATCATCCTGTGAAACTGTTGCTATTGTTGAAGTACACATGTTTAACATCACTGTTTAAAGTAACATCAGCCAATGTTCTAAAATAAAAAAATTCAGTGTTAAATAATGGTGTTTTGTAATAGTAGTAAATATTTTAAATTAAATATATATATATTGTTTTTGAAGGACACTTGCATCTTCCAGTTACAAGTTTTATGTAAATGTTAAAAAATTAAGGTGTAAATAAATAAATAAGTGATGTGTGTATGTAAGACCAGGGAGTAACAAAGAAAGGTGCCAGCCTGGAATCTTTAAGGGAGTAAAAACAACTTTTTACTCCCTTAAAGACCAAAGACTGCCCACCCTGATGACCCTGGAATCCATCTCGAAAGACAAAAACAAAATGGACTGTAATAAATAACAATGGTCATGCTTGCAAAATATGTGTAATTAATAATCACACCAGGACGCAGATGTGGCAAGACAAAGCAAAGCCCATAGAGTGACATAAGAGCTTGCCACTAAGAAAAAGGAGACAAAAAGATGAGGACTTTGGGTTTGGTTCTACAATCATCCTCCAGGAGCATCGGTACGCACTGGCAGACCCCTGCTCCCTCCCTTGTGTCTTAGCCATGTGGCCAGTGGACTAACATGAGCAACTAAGGCTGGCACCTATACTTCATTTTTGTAGAACCCTGCGCGTTCATGAGAGAGAGAAAGAGAGAGAGAGAGAGAGTGGGCAATTGCTTTTGAACATCTTTGTATTCACAGTAAATGTGGCGACGTACTGCCTTGTCCCCCTGAATAAGATCCTGCTGTTTATTTTATAAGCATAACAACAGGAAGTGATTACAGAGTGGTCTCTTTCCCAGGGGCCCAAACATCACACACAGGCCTCATGTCTCTGGGAAACAGTATAAGGTCTTCATCAGAAAGAGAAAATAAATCTCAGCTTGTTCTGACAGATATGACACTATCCTGGACAATCACTGTGGAATTAAGATAAAATGTACCAAGTTAAGTTTAATGCTTTCAGGATCCATTATATTAAAAATGCAGCTCTGTATCTGTTATTGTAAAATTGTATATAATTTCTCTAGGAGACTGACTAATGCAATTTCTAGGAAGGATTAGAAACTTCACAGGACTTTTAGGACAATAGTGGATTTAGGACAAAAGTGGATTTTCTCGGAAATACTTGGTGTGAGGACAACGTAAATGACTCACCTCGGAGTCTGTTCTTTTGGAGCTGTGCCTTGAGAACAACCCATTGTCTACTAATTAGCTGCTCCTGGAAATTCCAGATTAAAACCCCTGAACCCATATAAATGGTTGACTAAAACTTTTCATGCATGTGCTAGTTCTCATCCGAAGCTCTTTTGGACTTGTGACCCAGGAGAAACCCCCTTGGTGGAGTTTGAAGGACTAATCTCCTGCCATGGCTCTTGTTGGAGTTGTGGTGATCTCTGGTAAGTTTATTAGCCTATGTGTAGGTTCTTTTTTTTTGGTTTTAATATGTTTTCCCAACAGTGCTCAAGAATAAAATTAGCTTGCAGAGAAAAAACTTTATGGTAAATTATAACTATGGGCAGGTACACTGTTATTAGTCTCTGAAAAGTGAGCAAGCAGGGCTGTTTAGGCAGTCTGACTGGTGGTGAATTCGCAGAATAATCCAGGAGCTATGCAACCTGGAAATGCCTGGGTCAGAAAGGAAAGAGATGGGGGTCTCTGCCCAACAGAGGTGTCGGCTGAGCAGCAGGAAATGCGAGTGGGTATCCATGCTGAGTGGGAGTGGCCTAAACTGTGCCACTTGTCTCCTCCCCCACGGAGTAAACAAGAGAGCTCCCTTTCGCTATAGGGGAAAACAAACGCAGCTGGTCCACGGGTTTGACTAAAGCCACAAATGAAAATAAAGCTCCCTTCCTAACAGGATGGAGAACAGTTCTGGCCCTACCCACTGGCAAATTAGGAGCTCGATTTTCCCTGCTTCAGGCCTTGTGTAGTTATTTCTATCCATGCCAGGAGAGTGCAATGGGGATGTAACACACCACCAGCTCAGAACGGCAGCATCTTACACACACTTTGTACTAGTGTTAAAAACTGCAGAAGCTGCAGGGCAACAGAGACTCATGCCCCAAAGAAGTAAGGCTACCTCATTTATTACTCCATCACCCCCTGACTGGTGGCTCAAACAGATTTTCTGGAAAAGGGCACATTCTCATTTCTTCCTCCCACTTTCTGCACACACAGACTTTTAGCTACTTCTTTAATGTGCTGAATATTGGGTATGAACACAGTCACTTGTCCCCAATATAAGTGTACTTTGCTGGTCAAAATAGGGTGATCTGGTCTTGATGCACATCTTATTCTGGAATCTTATTGGCAGAGTTGGAAATAAGCCACTCAATCTCAAAGCTAATTGCTGGCAGCACTCTACTGATAACGGAGCCAATATCATGGATAGAAACTTCAGTAGAGTAGATTCAAGCTAGTAAAAAATGAGCAAACAAAATAATCATACTTGAGAAATCAGGACAGGAGTGAAAGCTTTTTCTGACAGATCCTTTCAACTGCAATGTGTAGATCTGTGGATTAAGCAATAATAGTCTTAATGGGAAGCTTTGGAATCATCATGATATAGACTTACTACACGAGCTCTCATTGGGCCATCCATCCACAATCACTCCTTGCTGAGCGCAGCTCCTGGCATACTCTAGGAAAGTTGGACAGTGACAGTGCATGTCCTGAGCACACGTGCACATGTCTTCTTCACAGAGACCAATGAATGGCTCTGGATCAACTTGATAGTGGCATTTGGAGAACACGGAAGACGTCCTTAGCAGCTGGCACCTTTCCATGACGTCCTGCATAATTAGAACAAGAGAGAGAGGAAAATCAAAATATTGGTTACAAACTGTTTAGACCAGTGTTCCTCAACCAGTGGGTCATAATCTGTAGGGAGGAAGGGGGGGGATGAAAGGTAAAATGGCGGATTGTGAGGTTTTGAAAATGTTAATATAATCTAAAGCAAAAGAAATCTCACTCCATTCTACACACACTTTTGCCCTTCAAGGTCAAGTATCAGTGTCATCACATCATAGATTTTTAAGGCTAGAAAGGAACCACCAGATCATCGAGTCTGATTTGCTTTATATTACAGGCTAATAAGCACTGCCTGGCCATCTCTACACCAAGCCCAACAACCGGAATTAGATCAAATTATTGCTTTCTTCAGGAGACTAAACTATTCTGTGGCACAGGCAGGGAACCAAAAGGACAGAGGTGCATCAGTGTATCTGTGTTAACCTCTGAAAACACGCACACACACACACACACAAATAAGTTATAAGTGCTTCTTGTTATCATTGATATGTTTTCTTTAGTTTTATAGTTAAAAGTACAGTTGCAAAAAAATGTTTACTTCAAATAAACTTGCCAACCTGAAAATGTTAGGAAACTATGGTTTCAATTCTCTCTTCATATATCTCTGCCCCCTGTGGCATAGAATTAAAAATGCCCAAATAAGTGTCTACGCTTCTAACAATGACTCGCCTTTAGCTCAAACGATATGGCTGAAGGAGGCGGCTCTGGCTTCCTTTCCCAACTGTTACCAGGAAACTCCCCATGGCCATGATGTGCAGCACAGTGAAACCACAAAGCTGCTAAATGGCCACCAGTGCGTAACAATTTTAAACAGAGAGGTCTTAACCGGATGTTCCCTTAAAAATTATGGACCAGGTCCTTGGCTGGTACAAATAAGCATAACTCCATTGACTTCAATGGCATTATCCCCAAACTCAAAGTTAGGCATGTGCCTATGTCTCTTACTGAACCGGGGCCAAAAGGCCTGATAACGCCCATCAAAGTCAATGGAAAGACGAAGCACACCAACAGTGCTATACAGGTCAGTGTTCAAGGCTCAGGGCTCAAGCACTCAAATGCAAAAATGTACTTTCCAAACGCAACAAATACCTCAGCCAAGTTAACAGGACAATCATTGTAATGTCTGTACCGTGCCAACGGAAAAAGATCTGTTAATGTTTATTATTATTATTTTAATGAAATGTTTGAGTTGATCTAAGTTCATACTATTATGGCATCTGTATTATAACCTGCTAAACCAGATCTCAGTGATAGAGGAGGGCTGGGGAGGATGGCTGTCTTGTATGAACGTAATTATAAATTACTTTTCAGTGCCCCACTTAAAAAAAGAGAAAATCAATGAAGTCAAATGTTAACAAATCTGTAGATACTCAAATTCCAAGGCCAGAAAGGATCATTATTATCTATTCTAATATTGCCCAATTCTAATATTTCTAGACCCTGTTCTTTCTCTGCAGGATTAGGAGATGAGTAAGTGCACAGAAGTCCTGGGCGTGATTTTCACCCTTGAATTTCAATAACAATGTTTGACGTAATGGCTGTGGGCTAACTGAAAATAATGTATGGGTATATACCAGGAAGCAATAAATAAATAGTTAATCTGATCTAGTTAAATGTTTAGCTGCTGGTGGCGTGAGAGAGACTAATTTAAACTGCCCAAGATGTTCCAAGTACCTTATTCGACAAATTAGAGCTGATTTTTCCCTTCTTTTGATATATCTTGTCAGTGTATCAATACAAAAGTCGATTATTGATGTTTAAATTTGAAAATATAAACAACAACAAGCATAGAATTTGCAGAATCTAGCAGAAAAGTAATCCAGCTGTGGGAGTGAATGATTCCCAAAACCCTATTTTCTGAATCACCGTGAGTTTGTAACTAAACTTTGGCCACTTAGGAACACTTATTTGTAACTACCCTACATACCATGACCTCTCAGACATTCACAATGATAGCAGGATAAGAAAATAAAGCCTCTAGCTCCCAAAGCCCTGCCCCCTACTATTTGAGCTAAAGGATAATATCAGTTAGGTGTCGCCCTAGAGGGCCTGTTTTACACTGGCAAGTTGTTCTTTGTGGGTGGAGATATGTGCCTGCATGGAGCAACTTACAGGATGGGGTGGTTATACAAGTCAAAAGAGCCAGGGATTTGCAATGTCTCTGTCCTGGCTCTTAAATAAAGCATTCCCTTTCCTGCTTAATAGACCCAAGTTGTGGCTTTTCTCTGTTCAGAGGAATATTACACAGCCCAAGATACATACTGAAGCAGTTCTGGTTCCATTCACTAAAGGCAGTAATTAGAACTGACAGCATTGGGGCCAGCTGCCAGCAATACAGCTCAATGGCTAGAACTAAGCTGAGGGGGCCAGCAGGTGTCAGAGCCAGGTGTCAGAGCTGGATTCAGAAACCAGGAGCAGGGTAGCAGCAAGAGTGACCACAGCTGCAGGCTGAAGCACTGAGCAACCAGTGAGGAGGTGCTGCTGAGTTTAAAAGCAGGCCTTCCTTCAGCCAATGAGGTAGACTCAGGAGCGCTGAAAGAGAGCCACTGAACCAAACTGTCAACCCTATACAGAATGGAAATCACTTCAAGCCACAGCATGGAGTATCAGTTCCAGTACGTATGGGTGGACTGGCCAATGAACCCATTAATCTGCCTGGAGGCTGGGACAGCTAGTCCTCAGGTTCAGCTGAAGAGGCAACATCTTGATAGACAAGAGACCAACAATTCCGACACTAAGGTTTCATAATTTGTTTTCACGCTTCAGATGTTTTCACAAAAACCTGCATGTCCAACACCCAGGTTCCAGTTCCTGTTGTGCTTGATTCAGAGCAGAGATTTCCTCCCAAATCACTGTCAATCAGGCCAAGTAAGGACTTAAACTAGTCCCTCACAGCAGTGCCTTAATTGCCCAGCCAGAGAGAGTCTCTCCGCTCTCTTTTCAAACTTCCTGACAAAAGTTTAATGGAAACGGATATGAACCCACAAAACATTTTGGCTTCATGAAACAGCAGTTTTTGCCAAAATGCATTTTCAAAACATTTTCACTGACCAGCTCCAGCAGTGAGACGCACTGGTCAGTTCATTATGCTATTATTTAATGACCATCCTTCCCCTCAGGTTAATAACATATACATTCTTTTATCTTTCAATGTAGTTCAGTTTAAAGATGTAAGGAATTGATAGTATTGTTCCAATATAAATTTAAAAGGCCACCGCTGTAACGTTTTGGTAAATTACACATGATTGGAGATGGGACAAGCCATAAAATTTTGACCTGGATTTTGAATCCCTTCCTCCAGTTTCAGGAACTTTCAGCTGTCGGGGTATAGTTTAGCCAGATGCAAAATTTAGATCTGGACCCCAGTTTGGATTCTAAACAACCTTCAAGGCTGGAAACGTTTGGATCCCAGAATTTTAACCAAGTTACATTTCTATGATACCGTATTGCTATTGGAGTGTAAGCCTGAGTGGAAGACAGCATCTGCAAATGTTTAATAGGACATTGCCAACTTGCACCAAACACTTTTTAAAATAGTTTATTTTGTACATTTGATGGCACCCCACATATAGTCAGCTTCACTGCTTGCTGCTCTCTCATTAATGAGTTTCAGACGCACTTTGAAAGGTGATTGCTGATTCTGAGTGCTCAGCATGAGATGCCACAGGCCTGATTTTCAGAAATGCTGGGCCACAAAACTTCACCTGGAGAGGTGAAGAAACAAATGGACAGAGCCAGACGGGAACCCAGAAATCACCTACTACAGGACAGACCCGACAAAGAAAACAACAGAACACCAGTGGCCATCACATACATCCTACAGCTAAAATCTCTCCAACACATCATTAAGGATCTGCAACCTATCCTAGCAGATGATCCCTCATTTGCTGAAGCCAGGGGAGGCAGACCTATCCTTGCTTACAGACAGCCCCCCAACCTGAAGCAAATACTCACGAGCATCCGTACACCATACAACAAGAACACTAACCCAGGAACCTATCCCTGCAACAAACCCCGTTGCCAGCTCTGCCCGCACATCGACTCGAGTGACACCATCACAGGTCCTAACCACAGCAGCCACACCATCAGGAGCTCATTCACTTGCACATCTACTAATGTAACATATGCCATCATGTGCCAGCAATGCCCCTCTGCCATGTACATTGGCCAAACCAGACTGTCACTACACAAAAGAATAAACAGAGACAAATCAGACATAAAAAATGGGAACATCCATAAATCAGTCGAAGAGCACTTCAATCTCCCAGGAGACTCTGTAGCTGACTTGAAAGTTGCCATTCTTCAACAAAAAACTTCAAAAACAGACTACAGGGGGACCCATCTGCAAATCTGACACAATCAAACTGGGTCTGAATAGGGACTTGGAATGGTTCTCTCAATACGAGAAGTAATTGTCACTGTTCACACATTCTCACCTGCTAATCAATGGTTGTAAATAGGCCTCAGCTACTCTAACTGAATGGACTTTGCTGTTACCTACACCTCCATTGTTGTTCCTTACTCTTGGATATATATATATACATATATATATATACCTTCTATCTGATTTCTATTCCTTACATCTGATGAAGTGGGTTACAGCCCACAAAAGCTTATGCTGCAGAAATTAAATTTGTTAGTCTTTGAAGTGCTACAGGACTCTTGTGGTTTTTTGTTTTGTGTTTGTTTTTGTTTGGGGTGTTTTGTTTTGTTTTGTTTTTTGCTGTATACAGACTAATATGGTTACCCCTCTGGAACTGTTCTATGAGACAGTGGTCCTGGCTCTCTCTTACAATTACCTCTATTTCCTTTATGTTTGCAATCTACTGTGCATAAATAAAGAAAATAGTTTCTATATGTCATCTGGAAGGGATATGTTTTAGGGGTCCAATGTTTCTGCACTTTAATTTTATCTGGTTTGCTCATGGCTCCCCTATCAAGTAAAGAACATTTAGGATTTATTGTAAGCAGTTAAAGTAGATCAGGATAGCCTGGGGAAATAGCCAGATTTGGTAATGGTCATCAGAGGTCGGGGTTTTATCATTGCATCATCTTGTGCTGCAGCAAGAGGAAGAGAATGGGGACAAGGCAATACATGTATCTAAAGGGAGTTCAAGTCTCCAGGTGGGGCTGTAGCCATCCAAGCAAAAGCATGTGAGGGTGTGCCTGGGTGGATCAACCATATTGCTGGTGCTTTCCATCCACATTTCTAGCAGGATGGAGAACGTGGCTAGAGTGGAGAATCCATAGAGATTCCCAAAACAGATAAAGATGAGGGCTCAGGATGACCCTTCCATGGAACATTGTGCAATTCCCTGCGTTTGACAATTTAAAGACATGTCAAGACAGAGATTTTATGCAAAATCTACAGAGCTGGAGTGTGCACTGATGTGGGGCGGGGAGGGGATGGTATCCCAGGAGATGAAGGGGAGGCAGCAGGAATTCTCTCTGTTCCCATCTTCAGTGGAGGGGAAGGGTAGATAGCAGATAGGACGGACCTTCCTCCGGAGAAGAGGAGGTATATGGGGTGTCACAGCCAGCGCACCGCTTCTTCCCCCATCAGCTTCTGTTTCACACGCCGTCAGGAAATCTTAGGCGCCCCAGAAACAACAACTAGTTTCTCCTGCTGTTCCCACTTCAGTTTCTCCTGCCTAGGGAGTGCTCACCTCACTAGCCAGAGCAGACGGGGGATCTAGGAAAGCAGGGGGAGCTCTCCTCCCCCAGTTCTTCTTATTATTACCCCTGCAGCCAGACAGTTTCCGTCAGATACTTCATCTTGCCATGAGAAATCTGTATACAGGCAGAGGTTTTTGCTTTTTTTTTTTTTTTCAAACCAATACAGGGAACTTTTTATCATACTAAATGCTAAACTCTTATTGAAGTCAATGCAAGAGCTCCAGTTTTGCCTTTGGACCAGGCCCATGGAGCTGTCCATCTTCAAAGCATTTGTTAAACAGGGAGGCATCTCTCTACAGAGACATGATTTGGAACAGCATTCTGTGGGGGAAGAAAGGACAAGGAAAACTCCAGATCTAGATGGGGGAGAGTAATGAAATGAACCAAAGCTATTGTTTTCTTCCCCTACCAGCTGACTGCCTCAGATCCAAAGGGGCTAAGAGATGGGGGAGATTTGCATTCCTGATGCTGAAGCTAGCAAACAAAGGAATCTGTTTCTTGATTGAAAAGTTCAAAATTATTCAGCAGGCACTCACTTTTGCTGGACTTCTATTAATAGTACAATGTTTATTCATAGCAGTGAATAAATTGAGCCCATGCTTGTCAAATGCCATGAGCTCGTGAAGTCACAGAATGG
Organism: Mesoclemmys tuberculata; assembly: GCA_007922155.1. Classification (NCBI taxonomy): domain Eukaryota; kingdom Metazoa; phylum Chordata; order Testudines; family Chelidae; genus Mesoclemmys; species Mesoclemmys tuberculata. The sequence continues at coordinate 4,368,502 of ML675619.1, forward strand.
AGGAGATCATTTCATTGGCCTGTTGCACAAATGTTGTCTTGCAAAGCACCAATATTTAATATGATTTATACAGAAGCAGCTGTAAATTTTAATCCACTCTCTGTAAACTGCGTTCATTCTGCTTTTGAATCAAGGCCAAGGCTGGGTGATTGCTGTGCCCTGGTCTACCATGGCAGAAATTTCCAACAAACCCAAACTGATTTTGACAGACAAAGCACTAGTGGCTGCAACAAGTTATAAGAACTGTTTCGGCCTTGTCCAGACTGCAGCTCCAACCAGTTTGAGAATGGGTTTGCATTTTTGGTGCAGCCAAGCAAACCAAAGCCAGCAGGTTTGGCAGAGCCTTACCACCATAAATAAGGCATATTTCTAGAGACTTGGAACCCAAAGTAAACTCTCCGTTGACCTAAACTCAGGGTCAGGAGAAAGATGTTCACTGTCATTACCAATGACTATGAAGGGCCACTATGATTGATAATGAATCATCATTGGACCAGAGAAAGGATTATTCTAGAGTCTAGTGGCCAGGGTATTCCCCTAGGATGTGGGAGATCCAAGTTTAAGTCCCTGCTTGAATGTCTAATTATTTATAAGGAGTGGAACAGCTTCAATAGGAGAGATTGAGACTCAATCCAAAATATGTCATAGTCCAGGGGTAAGGCACTCTCCTGGGAGGTGGGGAACCCCTATTCAAATCCTTTCTCCACATCAGGCAGAGGGGGGAATTGAATCCAGGTCTACCACATCCCAGGTGAGATCCCTGACAGTTATAAAGGAGGTCTCCTTCTCCTCTCTCCAAACCTTAGCACCCCAGTCCTGAAAAACTATTTTGAATAAAACTACTGTATTTTTAGCAAATTTACGTCAAATTTGTGAATTGTTTCAGGTCAATCAAAACTGTATTTTTCTGGTGAATAACTTATTAATCTGAAAATATTTGCCCAGCTCCAGATGATGGCTAGTTCAGGCATGTATTCCCGTGCCACCATCACACCTCTGATTGCAGTGAAGACATACCAATTGGGGCAAGAAGGATTCCACTTGCACCCTTCATTAACAATCCATTTCCAGAGCCAGTTCTCTAGATTCTAGGGACCTGAAGCTACAAGCTTGGGGTTGCAAGTACATTCAGATGAATTTTAGAATGCTTACTATGAATATTGCCATTCAGAGGGTCAAAAGGGTTGGGGGGTTGTGTAAAGAGCCAAAAGCTCCTCTCAACATAAGTAAGCTCTCCCTCCCTGTGCCTGAGTAATGAACAATCAAATATCCCCAGAGCAACAACTTCCTACATAATATAGCCTCTATCACCACCTTGGGCCTAACGTAAGAAAACACTGCTCTGGATTAGCCCTGTGTTTTCTGCTACTCAGCCAAACTCATCACAGTTATACCACTGTCAAGCTAGAGCATTGCCAAAGTCAACAGGGTTATTCGGAAGTCACACCAGCATACACGAGATCAGCAGTAATGGGTTAAAAATTGGTTTCCCCCTGACAATCACACTATGTAATACTGTATGCACAGCAAGTGAATTCTTAAATAGCTGGTTTTTCTCTACAGCTGTGAGGATTTGTATGTATTTACTGTGTGCCTAACGGAAACAGAGGGCATATTTATACCTGCCGTGCAGAGGCAAAAGGACAGATGGAGCCCAGGAGAAAAATCCTTGGCTGAGTCGCAGCATCTTTGCACCACTCCAGAAGAGCAAAGCTATTCTAAAGATGAATAACTTGAGGATTCCCCACCCTTGCCTCGGGGAATCCTTGGGCAACCTGGAGTCACCACAGCAACTGCTAAAGCAGCACGTGTTGCAGCAGCTGAGGGAAAGGAGCACAGCTCAGGCATTCTTACTCGTTGCTGATCTCCAGGTACCAGAATATCCCAAAGTGCTCTTGGTAGCTGGTGGAGTCTAGAGCAGCCTTCAGGCAGCTCTGTTCAGCATTGGACAATCAAGGAGGCACATTGCTGGCTCAAGATCAAGGTGGGGTATAAGTGGCTTCTATGGCCACAACTCAGGTTTTACCTGCAGGAATATTTTTCTGCAGCCTTCAGAGGAGGACGACAAGAGAGAAAGAGAATGTTTACTAACTGGGGATAAGCTGTACTACTGTGACAAAGTGGTGACATTCTTGGGGTTTTCTCTAAGTGCTGTGGGTTTGCCTCAGTTTCCCCCATATGTTACTCATGTATTTCAGTGATGGGAACTGGGTGTGTGATCATTGCAGAGGTCACTAGAGGGCAGATGGGCCTTCCCCAGAGGCCACCTTGCCTGGGAAGGAGACAAGGGGATGGGTCTGGAGGGTGGCTGACTGGAAGAGGCCTATCACCCATGCGGGGGCAGGCGTATAGGGCCTGAGAGTATGGGCTCTCTATTTGGTCGCTGCTGTAACTTCTAATTAAGCAGCTAACAAAGTCTTTCTACGCTGTGATCCTGAGAACTAATAAACCCTTCTGACTTTCACGCTGGCTGTGAATCGCTTCTGATTGCAAGGTAGGGAGCATGGCAGAGCTCCCCAGGGTCTCATCAGGGGGACCCACAAGAGGAGTTTAAGCAGAGCAGGGATGCTGAACCCGCCCAAGGCCAGATTCAGGAGACGGCTGCACTGGTGTGGAGAGCCCAAAGGGGCAGACTCCAAAGCACTAGAGTCCTGAATGGCTGCGTCCCAAGTGCCTTCAGAGCGCTGTTCCTGGGGGACTCCATCACAACTACAGAGGTGTTTCTGTCCCCCCCTCCCCATGTCCAGATGTTTGTCAGAACAGAACTGTAATATGAAAATCTGAGGGTTCCACGAGGTCAGTCTCTATCTGCATTCAGCACTGCAAACAGCAGAATGGTCCTAAAAGTCTTCTCCAGAAAATGTCACTACTAAACCAGCTAACAAGCTGATCATGCATGATCAAGCAGCACATATACTGATGACAGTTCTTTTATGACACATACTGACTTGCACTGTCCCTGTATTGAAGTCCCAAGTGCAACTCATCCCAAAACTATTTAGTAAGAATAGGCTTGATCAGCTGCAGATTTTTAATGGTAGGAAACTCAAACAATAAAACATTTCTGTTCATCTTCCAAAGAAGAGCAGAGCAGAAGCAAATATTATGGGAATGTGCATTTCCTACCAATCAGATGCACCCCTGTTGAGATGGAATTTAGGCAATGTCTTGTCACCCCAATAAGCTGCCAATTGATGCTTGTTACATCAGTGAACAGGAGTTGCTAGATCAAAGGGACACATCATATTAAAAAATACATTTTTTTCCCCAATACCAGGCCTGACCCTGCAATGAGATACCTGCAGGAAGACCACTGGCTCCACACAGACTTGCCTGTATGCATCACGAGATCAGAACCAAACCTCTTTGCCTTCATTACAAATTACACTTCAGATAAGGCCTTCTGAAACATTTGCATAGTACAGACCCACATGACACGGCAGAGATTGTCTCCTGGACACTTCCCCTCCTGGTCATTATCGTGCAGCCAACCATCCCTCCTACTGGTGATGACATAACATCCTTGTGGTAATTGCCAGTGTGGATGCACACTCAAAGGCCAAGTCTACAGGACACACCTACTTTGGTATAACTACGTCACTCAGCAATGTGAAAAATCCACATCCCTGTGCAAAATAGTTATGCCAACCTTAACCTCCCATATAGACAACACTGTCGAATGGGGAGCTTCTCCCAACGACATAGCTACTGCCTCTCCAGGAGGTGGAGTAACTAAGCATTTGTAGTACAGACCAGCACTTAGACAAAGGCCTGAGTCAGTGGATAGCTCCACCTACATAGAGTGGTGCTGTAGTACTGGGAATATACCACTTCTGAGGCTTGATTCAGGCTATTAGGGCCTAACGTGTGTTGTTAAGCATCTGAAACCTCCCCTGAAGTTAATGGGAGCTGAAGACTTTGCAGGATCGTGCCCTACCAACTAGTTTTCCCAGGAATAAAAAACTATTACTGGCTTCAATGGGTCCAGGACTAGACTTACAGTCTAGTGGTATGGCACTTACCTTATCTGCAAATTTGGATGAAATATTGCAGGTGTTGCTTGGAGCAGGCACTCTTTTGCATCGCTTATCTTCACTGTGTAATGCCCAGGAATTAGCAAAATCATAGCTGTTTATGACCAGAGTCCCTGGAAATCATGAAAAAGGAGAAGAGACAGGTGTTTAGGGGCCAGAATAACAAAAGACCAGCACTGACTTTGTGAATGGGAGACGCTCATGAACTGTGTTTTTAATCCATCTACAAAGTTAAAGCATTCCCCTTCCAAGTAACAGATTGTTTATGGAAAACTACCCAGAGCAATCAGGGCTGACTCCAGCATGAAGTCCTTCTAGAATCACCTCCCCACCCAATGAACGGGGATGACGGAGATGAGTGCTAATGTCTGTGGGAAGCAGTTCCCATCATTGCTCAACTCTACAAGAAGAGATTAATTATTTAACTTGATTCTAGATGTTCTTTGCTGGTTAGATAAATTCTGCTTGGAGCCTAAGTGCACTGGGATGTTTTTTGTGGGGGGAATTTGTTTGGTTGGTTTGTTTTTTAATACAAATAATAGAAATCAGAGATAGAAATAAAATAATTAAGTCATCCTCCATCCCCAGCCAAAATAGAAGTGTTCCTGACAGCAATTGGTTCTCATTCCCCCACCACCTCTTCTACAATCATTTTTTTAAACCTTCCATATCCCATAATTCTTTGGGTTATTGTCCTTTGAATGATTTGTGTGTTTATTTCACCTGATTCTCACTGCTGTCTTGTGTACCATATGCTGTCAATTCCACCTGTTTAAAAATATTATTTTGATTCAGTAGAATTTGACAATGCTTTGCTTTGCATTGGCATGATTCTGCAAAGCTGTGGGGAGTTAGACCCACTGGCTGCTAACTACTGGGAAAAGGAAGATACATCCCCTCTTCTTCCACTCCCTCTTGTTGACATGGGGACTTATTTCATGCCTTCACCATTCCTTCCTTCTCCATCTTCCAGCCATTTACGAGGGAAACACCAATTTCTCTCCACCTCTCACTGCCGTAAAATGGTTAATTTCACATAGCTTCCAGTCAGTGTGGCCAGTTCTCCAGTACAATTGTGAAGCTTGCAATGTTTGTTGTTTTCTTAAAGGTTCAACTCCTGGAGTCATGAGACTATGTGAGAATCTCAGCTTTTTCTTTTCTTTAAGTTTCTAGCCCTCACAAATGAAGGCAAAAAAAGCTTGAAAATATGATCCAAATAGATCCAATGGGAGCCCAGCATTTATTACTTTAATCATCTTAGGATATTTAATGAAGAGATTTCTGAGGTCTGATTCATGCATTTTGAATGTTTGTGGTTTGCCATACTGTGCTACTGGGGAGGCAGGAGGGATTTTTCAGGAAGTCAATTTCCCAGTCTGGACTGGGCAAATACACGCTTCTCTGTGTTTATGGGACAGGGCGATCTGGTTTCAGACACAGTAAGCAACATGCCAACAGCCTGCCAGCTGGGAATGGAGAGCAATGAAGGCTCAGAGGCAAAATGATTGCTCTCTGTAAATACAACAGACAGGGTACACACCGGGAGGGAGAAGAGCTATTTAAGTTAAATGAAAATGCAGTCATACAGACAAATGGATATGAACTGGCTATGAATAAATTCAGGCTGGAAATTAGACGTTTTCAAGCCATCAGGGGAATGAGGTTTTGGAACAGCCTTCAATAAGAGTAGTGGGGGCAAACTGATTTAGCTTTAAGATAGAGCTAGATTAATTTATGGCTGGGATCGTACGACAGGGTTGCCTGGGGAGATGGGAAACTGGGCTCAGCTCAGCAGCCTTGGGGGTCCATTCCAGTTCTATGTCTTACGTTCCTAAATCTCATGCTTCAGCTAGTTATCTTCAGGTGTGATGAAGGACATTTCCTCCCCACCCCTCAGTAAATTCTCTCTCAACTGCTTGGCTGGGGAGTCTCACCCACACGCTCAGGCTGTAAGTCACCATTTTGGGGCCCAGGAAAGAATTTTTCTCCAGATCAAAGTTTCAGGGACCTGGGGCTTTTTTGGCCTTCGTCTGCAGGGTGGCACACAGGGCACTTGCTAGGCTCATCTGTGCTCATCCTAACTAATCAATTCCCTGCCATTGCAGGGACCTCAAGTGTAGGTGCACATCAGTCCCACACATTCTCTGCCTGTGGCACACAGCCGTTTAGTCTCCTGAAGGCTTTGGTCTAATCCAGGTTTTTGGGCTTAATACACAAGTAACTGGATGGGGTTTGGTGGCCTGTGATGTGCATGAGGTCAAACTAGAAGATTTGATGGTCTCTTTTGGCCTTAAAACACTGACTCCGATCTCCTCTCCACACAAGATCTGATTGTCAGACTGTAAATTCTTTGAGGCAGAGACCTCCTTTTTGTTCAGTGTTTGTACAGGGCCTAGCACAATGGGATCCTCTTCCAGGACTGGGGCTCCTAGGTTTTACCACAATACAAATCCTAACTAACTGCATTTATTAACAGTGACCAGCCTACATATATTTTCTAATGTTCTGTTCAGTCTAGTTTTATGTAACCACCGGCAAAGGATCAATGGGTCAACCCAACCTTGAAATCAAAGTACTATAACCTCACCCACACCCACACCCCCTGTCTGCAGGTGACATTAAAGTAAAAGGCTTTGCTCTCAGCAACTCATTAAATATTATTCAAACTATCCCCAAAGATTCTGAATATTTTGCTTATGATTATTAATTACATATTTACAGTAGCACCTAGAGCCCCAACTGAGATGGAGGTCCCATTGTGCTAGGAGTTCTACAAAACACATAGGCAGTGATACACCCATGACTGGTCCATGCTAGCTGGCTCGGGCATGCAGGGCTGTTTGATTACAGTACAGATATTTGGGCTCAGCCTGGATCCTGGGCTTTAGGACCTTGTGTGGCGGGAGAGTCCCGGAGCTCGAGTTGCAGCCCTAGCCTTAACATCATAATTAAACAGCCCCCTAGCAGGGCCGTGTGAGCCCGAGTCAGCTAGCACGAGCCAGCCGTGGGTTTCTAACTGCAGTGTAGACATACCCACAATGAGATGCAGTCCCTCCCCCCAAAAAGTTTATGCTATAAATAGACAAGGAGCGGGAGGAGAATCTGAGGCACCAAGAGCTAAAGCTTGAACTTGAGCAAGTCACAGCTGAGATAAGAACCCAGGTGTTTTATCCCCTAAGGCACCGCCCTAGCTACTAGACCACACTTCCTTCCGAAGTATTTTAAACAGCATAACAAGACATGAAGAATACATGCACATCTGGTCTTCAGATGCTAAAAGCAAGGCATGCATGGTCTCGTTATAAACAACACGTAATAGCCAGTTCAGGGGGGAATAGACACAAAAGAAAATTAATTCAAGCAGCAGCCTTAAGTGTCTCTCACTCAGATATTATAAAATATTTTCCTCACCAGGACTAACCCCAACTGGTTATGTTCAAGGCTAGAGCTGTACATAACATATTGTGCTCTCCAGCCTGCCCTCCCCAATTGGCATAACAGACACCTGTGGGAAGGTCTGACTTGATAAATCCATTCCTCCGTTTCAGATGCTTTTTGGCAGCCATACAGCTCCTCATGTAGAGAAGCAGGTATTTTGCTCTGGTTTATAGTAGCCCTTGTAATGTGCTAGGATTACATAGAAGCAGCCCGTATGATGTATGTTCCAATACAAACAAAGGGATAGTCCTGGCCTCAAAATTCTCAGTCTGAGCAGGCAAGCAACATATGATGGACAGAGGAGGACAGGAATAAAAACTGCAATGAACATATAGTTCTTAGGCAAGCATCAACTTTCCTCACTGGCCCTTTGCCTCACTAATAATAATTGACAGTTTTCATAGGATTCATGATAGAAGTGGGTCTTGAGGAGGTAGATAAAGGCGACATGAACAGTGACATTACAGAGCAGTGTTCTGACTGCATATGGACAAACAGCTGCATCCACACAGAATCCCAACAACTTCAAGGAATCTGCATGCAAGAGAACTGCTGCTCCCCCTTTGAGTAAATTGCAGGATCAGGGCCCTGTCCAGGCAGGGCCCCCACATGGGGGGAAAGGGTACACTTTACCAGGGCCCAGAGGCCCTGGGGGGGGGTCGGCCTTGGCCCAGGCTGCAACCCCCATTACCATGAGGAAAAAATGTTTCATGGCTCATGAAATTGTATGTATGGGAAGAGGGATTGTGGTATGCCTAAGGGAGGGGGTCCATGTTACAAGTTTGTACTGGGCCCCAAAAAATTATGCTTGGACCCTGTAAAACAGTTTGAGAATCATTGCTCACTGACTTGGAGACTGAGGAGGACGGGTGAGGGAGAATTATACAAATGTAGAACTGGAAGGGACCTGAAGAGGTCAATTAGTCCAGCCCACCACCTTGAGACAGGATTAAGTACACCTAACCAACCTAAAGCAGGCATCTAACATTTGAATACCGAGTTTAGTTCCTTGTAGGAGGAAGACTATGGAAGACAGAAAGGAAAGAACAGCGAAGGAATCTGATTCTCCAAGGCCCTCTACAGTTTGTTATTTGTATTTGATGGTACTTTGTGCAGATATGACTACACTAGGCGCAAGACAGTGGGTAACCCAGACTGTTTATCCCAGCTTATTCAGTGCTATTCAAATGAAGGCACTGAATGCAACAATGGATTGTCTGGCTCAAAACACTGAGAGATGAGCAGCTATCAGATGAGCCCTAAGACAAGGGTCTCCGTGATCCGGGAGGCTCATCTTTAACACCCGACAGTCCAATGGATGTTTCTATCTGTTTTAGCTCCTAAAATATTTGATACTGAGCCATTCCCATTTTCTCTGTTCAAAGTATCTTCTGGAAAAATGAAGGCTTTCAAAAGGTACAAAAGGCAGTTAGGCATCTCCTGCCCATTGAGCACTGACAGAGATGTGTGTAAAGTCATTCCCTCTTGTAAAGTCATTGAACGGCCATTTAGGTAAATTGGAGAATGTAGGTAATGAACATTTACATATTTCTGCAGATGGACATTTTGGAGAGGATTTTTAAACCATCCTCCCCTTTACATATCAATATCAATGGGCTAGATGATTCTCAGTTACTTCACATACCTGATAGGAATACAAAAAATGAGTGACAGAATTATCTCTGGTGTGTACTAAATGCTTCAAGCTGAGATAAAACCTGAATTCTAAGATTACCATGTCAGCCAGCTAAAACTCACTGTCACTCAACTAAAGCATATTTGGAGGTGGGGAAGGGAGCATAGGAGAGAGGGCACTGCAGGCTGTGAGGGGAATAAAATACAAAATTAAGGGGGAACAAGGAAGCCAAAGAAAACATGGCACTTCTTAAGCACATAGATAAAACAATTAACTGAACCTTGAGGGACAGTTAGTTTCTTACTCTAAACCCATATACACAGCTGTAGAACAATACTATCTGTTTCCTTGGGCAGAGTTCCTTTCACTTGTTGACAGCATATCATTTAGCTCTTTTTAAAAAGGTATTTTGGTTTAGCTGAGTAGTTTTTCATACATTTAATGAGGTGCTGCAAATCTGATTTCAACCAGTACTGAAGTTTCATCAATTCCTGGCACATCCGCTAATACTTAAAGGTTTCTCAGGCCACTCTTCCCTGCTATAATGCAGTCTCATCACCTTTGGCAGACACTTGGCAGTTTTTCTTCCTCTGAATGGCCAAGACACTGGGAGAACAATTTTCAGTTAATAGCCCATCAAAATCCCACATTCAGTGCCCTTTGTACAATACAGATGGCATTTTCTAAAGCACTCAGTGTTGGTCTAACTCAGGGCACACTGAAGAAAATGGTAAAACTCTCATTGACGTCAATGGGAGCCAAGTTAAACCAACACAGAGTCCCTCAAAAATTCCCATCTCGTGTTTTTGTGTTTTAATAAATATGGGAATTGGATGCGATATTATTATAGTCCCCTGGTTGGAAAATAGGCTCCATAGTCTCTTTCAAGGCTACTGGCAATGCTGCTTATTAGACGTGTCAGAAGGTAGATCTCAAGGAGAGGGTCAGATCACACCTGCTTCCCAGCACCACGGGGAATCATTCCAGACATTCTGGGAGCCTTAAGCAATTTCCACTTGGAACTGGTGCTCTTGCTCCATGAGCCAACTTTTTGACCTTAGAACTTGTTATCAGTGCTCTGCTTATCTGTCCGTGCACTTATTGCTATATCGCTGCTGCCCACATATTTCTGTCTGCTACAGAAAACACATTGCCACACTGTATGCAAGAAAGGCTTTTCTAGTTCTAGTTGCATAACCCTGATTTTTAGAGAGCAGGCGCTCAATGCCATCCGCATATCCCGTCCCTTTAGAATGTTTGACGTCGGGGACTCAAGAGCCCTAGTCATTTCTGAAAACTTCAGCGGTGCGCCTTTCTTTTCCCTTGCACCTCACATTGACAGGCAGTAGGATGTTAGGAAGGAACAGGACTGAGAGTCAGGAAACCCCAGCTCTGTTTCTGGGTCTGTTACTGGCTTCCTGTGTAATCTTGGACGAGTCACTTAACCTCTCCGAGGCTCAGTTGCAAAATGACTGGCTACCTCACAGGGATGTTATGGAGTCTTGCTTCTCTGAAGTTTGGAATGAACTTTAAGATCCTTTCATAGGAGCCACCATGCAGATACAAAATCGCATTATTATTTAAGTATATTTATGCTGCATCTGAACATCTGGGAAGACAATATTGATAACCTCTCAACACTATTTGAAACAATATATTTTTTTCACAGTTGCTTTATCTTTCTAGTTTACCTTATACTTACAAGGCAACAGAATGCTATAACCCACATCACAGGAGCTTAAAGGTTGCTTAGTGCTGTCTGCCAATTTTCAGACTCAGAATAGCAAGCCCTTGTCCAAAAAGTGGCCACATGTGTTGTTTTAATACTAATGCATTCAATATCGGGGGAGAGGTTCCCAGCCACGTGTTTCCTATTGCTGTCCTGGCCAAAAAATCCATATCCACGGCAAGGCTCCAAGGTTTATGCAAGATAAATATTTGTGTATAAAGTTATGCTCTTGAAAGTCAGGGGCGAACAGACATGACGTGAACTAAGCAGAGCGTGAGCTTTTTCACACAGTGTTGCAAATGTGCCTTAATTCTGACCTGTAGCATCCTCCACCAAATATCACTGCAGGATGGTCCCATAGTTCTAACTCTAGCCTAGGATTGAGGAGATCCAGAATCAAATTGCCTGTTCTACCCCAGACTTGCTGCATGATCTTGTGTAAGTCACTTAGGCCCGGTCTACACTTACCTTCGGGATTCGGCGGCAGTCGATGGAGATATGCCAGTGACGTAAATCACTTGCGTATCTCCCGTCGACTTCACGGCATCTCCTCTGCGTGCTGGCCACACTGCACTGAATCGAAGGGAGCAGCGCTTCCTTTGACGCAGCGCTACGCCACTTACAGGGGTGGTTTTCCTGCGTCGCTTGCTGGATCGACTGAGCGGGTCTACACAGACCACTCAGTCGATCCAGAGCAATCAATCTGATGGCGACAAATTTGCTGCCGTCAGTGTAGACCAGCCTTAGTCTCCCCTGTGCCTCAGTTTCCCATCTGTAAAATGGGGACAGTATTTCCTTATCTCACAATGCTGTTGTAAAGCTAAAAATCCAGCAATTGTGAGGTGTACAGATGCTATGGCTACAAGGACCATCGTATGTACCTCAGTAGATAGTTGAGCACCTGGAAAGAAGGTTCCAGCTGCACACTGATGACCTGGGCCTTCTCTCAGCAAAGACTGCCTGTCCATTAAAACAGCAGGCTCTTAGAAAGTGGCCAGGATGAGATTAACATATTACGTTTCATTTACAAACCATGATAGAACTTGAACACATCTTCATAGCAGGAACTAGCTCACTGTAAGTAGCAGTGCACCTCTGCTCTTTACTGAATGGAATCAGAGCTGTGTACTTGTGTATGATGGACCCTCTATTGCTACCAGCTGTTGGAGATGCTCCTTTTGCTTCAGTACTAAGGGCCTCTGCCTTTGGAGCAGAGGAGCATGAATCGTTCTCTGCTGTTGCCAGGGTAACAAACATTGCGGATGGAGGAAGAGAGGCAGATGTGGCATATCTTAATGTTATAAGGGTTTGATACTGTCTCACATGATCTTCTCATAAACAAATTAGGGAAATATAGCCTAGATGGAGCTACTCTAAGGTGGGTGCATAACTGGTTCGAAAACCGTTCCCAGACAGTAATCCTCAGTGGTTCAAAGTCAAGCTGGAAAGGCATATCAAATGGGATCCCACAGGGATTGGTCCAAGGTTGGTATGTAAAAGGCTAACCATTTAAAGGTCGTGACTACTGTTTAACCTGGGGGAGGGGAGCGGCAGCTGGTCTGGCTCCTTGCCAGTGAGAGCAGCTGGGCAGCTCTTGCTGGTGGGGATGTGCGGAGCCTGGGGAGGGGTAGCTGCAGCTGGACTCGGCTCCCCGCGAGCTTCCCTGGAGCGGCTGGGCTCAGCTCCCCATGAGGTGCGGAGCCCAGCATGCGGGGAGCAAGCCACAGTGGGTTTGGCTCAGCTCCCCACCAGTGAGAGCTGACCAGCTATCAGAACTGAGGCGTCGCAGCTAGGCAGCTCTCAGTTGGCTCCTCCCAGCATGACTCCCCCTTCCACCCCAGCATTTAACCATTTAAACATTCTAGTTTTAGAACATTTACACGGATTTTTAGTTAAACTAATTTTTACATCCCTAGTCCAGGGTCTGATTCTATTCCATATCTTCATCTATGATTTAGATAATAGCACATAGAGCCATAAAGTTTGCAGATGATACCAAGCTAGGAGGGATTGCAAGTGCTTTGGAAGATAGGATTAAAATTCAAAATGATCTAGACAAACTGGAGAAATGGTATGAAGTAAACAGGAGGAAATTCAATATGGACAAATGCAAAGTACTTGACTTACGAAGTGACAACCAATTACACACATTCAAAATGGGAAATGACTGCCTAAGCAGAAGTGCTGTGGAAAGGGATCTGGGGTTTATAGTGGATCACAAAGTAAATACGAATCAACAGCATAACACTGTTGCAAAAAAAGCAAACATCATTCTGGGACACTGTAAACAAGACAAGAAAAATAATTCTTCTGCTCTACTCTGTGCTGATAAGATCTCAGCTGGAATATTGTGTCCAGTTCAGGGCACCACATTTCAGAAAAGATGAGGACAAATTCAAAAAAGTCCAGAGAAAAGCAACGGAAATGATTAAAGGTCTAGAAAACATGACCTATGAGAGAAGACGGAAAAAACTGGGTTTGTTTAGTCTGGAGAAAATAAAACGGAAGGGGGACATGGTAACAGTTTTCAAGTACATAAAAGGCTGTTACAAGGAGGAAGGAGAAAAATTGTTCTCATTAACCTCTGAGGATAGGACAAGAAGCAATAGACAAATTGCTGCAAGGGAGGTTTAGGTTGGACATTAAGAAAAACTACCTATCTATCAGGGTAGTTAAGCACTGGCATAAATTTGCCTAGGGAGGTTGTGGAATCTCCATCATTGGAGGTTTTTAAGAGCAGGTTAGATTAACACTTGTCAGGGGTGGCATAGAGAATATTTCAGTCCCTTGCACTCAAGGCAGGACTGACTAAGAGACCTCTCAAGGTCTCTTCCAGTTCTACACTTCTATGACTCTATGAAGTGCCACGCAGCCACAGGGGGCTGCATAGCGACACCCTGGGATGTCATGGGTTTGTTACACTATTTTAACTTCAGAGTTCATCCCAGAGTCAAAGTCATAGATTGGAAGGTGACAAGGGACCAGTCTGATCACCTTGTCTGACACTTAGCTTCCGTACAGAAGCTAAGGAAGCTGTCACAGTACAGACAAACAAGGGAAATGATAAAGTAAACATTAATATACACAATTTACTCAATTTAAAATTCCCTTTCCCTCCACTCACGCCTTCCCTCCTCATTTACCACCTCTGGCCTACCGTGCAATGATATATAAAAGCACACTGAGGCTTCCCATGAGGGGCTAATGGATGAATAGATAGTGGCGTTCTATACTGGAAGACTCATGTTTTCAGAAGATAGTCATGTAAAAGCAAAACCAGCCTTGTTTCTGAGTTAAAGCAGCCAATTTTTTTAAAGCACAGTTGGTTTTCATATCTAAAATGGGGGAAGAATAATTTTCAATACAAAAAAAGCCCTTTTGTTAGAATTGTGACAAAAGCAACATTTGATCAGTTGTAAAATTGCACCAAATGCTATGAAGTTTTGTGCTCAGTTCTGCAAACCAAAGCTGTGAGTTTTGTAGCATTCTGACCCTATTCCACAGTAGCACAAGGCAGCCCTAAAGATGGATCACCAAGTCACAGAAGGATCCTGTTGTATAGAGGGATACTCCAATCACGTAAAACCACTGTTGCAGCTTCTTTGCCACATGCGTCATGGCCTTTAGCGGTTAAAAAGGGATCATGGCTGAGGGCATTCTTCCAGTACCCTAGTGATTTTGAGATAGTCTCCCCTGTGCCTCAACTTCCCATCTAAGTTATTGTGAGATCAGGCAGCTGACCAACACATAAACTCTGCATTACAGATGGGACTCTGCAGATTTAGGGAAATGTCTTAGGCAAGGAGGTTGTGTCACTGAGGCCTAGTCTACGCTTACCCGGAAATTTGGCGGCAGTCGATGGGAGTTATGCAAGCTTGCATACCTCTTCTCGACTTTGTAACTTCCCTTTAGTGTGCTGTCTGCATTGCGCTGTGCTAACAGGAAATGCGTTCCCGTCGACGCAGTGCTACTCCTTTTGAGGAAGTGGTTTAATTGAATCATCTTCCAGATTGATTGAGTGGGTCTTCCCTTCCACTCAGTCAATCCAGATAGATCCATCTCATGGTGGCGAATTTGCCGTCGTCAGTGTGTTCATAGCCTGAGAGGCAGCTGCTCTATGCAGCATTATATCCTACCAAACCCACAGAGTGACTCTCTCAGCATTAATCTCCAAGGGTTCCCACTCCACACTTACAAACTTTTATGTGTGGGACAGAAAACCAGGCCTTGGGGTGGAGAAGGAGCCTAGGGCAACATGTCCCCTGAGTGAGACATGCTGCCTAGGTTACAGGGCCCCAAAGGATCACTGAATGGCCATTCTATTCTGCAGATGTCCCATCAGACCATACATCTTGTCACTTCTACAGTAATTTAAACCCCATTCCTACACCCAGTTGCCTCACATGTGGAAAATTCAGAGTTGAATTTCAGAGTTCAGAGGTGTTTCCCCCATGTAAATCCACCCTTTCTGCTAGTTTTTCCATGGAAGCGTACGATATAGCCCTTAGTTCCATCATCACCATGTCAAGAGTAAACGTTTGTGAAAACACTATTTCTAGAGCCCTATGTTTTACTCCGGGATAAAACATAAAGCTAATTCATTTTAAGGGAAGAGGAAGGCTGAAGTATTGAGTCACGTAACTTATTAGCCATCAGAATGCGATATTGTGACAAGTTTTGTGAAGAAAAATCATTGCTGAATCACTGAGGTTCAGTTGTTGTGGCATCAACCCTCAAGAAAATGCTACTGTACTGTACATCAAAATATATGAGAAATGTTTTGAGCCTTACCTTCCTGTGTTCTGAAGTCATCTTCAGCAAATTTGTTAAAGTTGCCACAAAGGCCACAGGTTTTATTATAGTGCTTCTCTACAAACAGTATCTGAATATTCCCACTGATGTCAATCTTCACCACAAAGCCATGCTCATCACTGGATAACTTATAATAACCTGCGTCGGTCTCTACAAATATCCCATGGGAGGCAAAGGGCAGGGAAACCCTGTTAAGAAAAATAAAGATTGCTCAGGATGTAATGCACAAAATAACATGGCTGCTCTGCACTTTCCAGCTGACATCATTCACTGTTGAACTGTCTACCTTTTGTCCCCCTGAGTCACAGTTCCATCTAAAGCCAAGTGAATGGCGAAATATTCTCCCAGATATACAGAGAAGCTGTTTCTTCTTCCATTCTGGTAGTCACCTGAAAAGACACAAGAGATTATTCTTTCTTTTTATTAAATGGAGCTTCTTCTGCTTGATTGCTGTTCTTTCCAAAAGCACTCAAAGAAAATTGCCTTTATTTGTACAAATTTAGGCCCCAATCTGCAGAGACCATTAGTATTATTGTTCATTTTTTGTAGGCTACTAGTGCTGGGAGGACCTAGCTGAAATCAGGGCTCCATTGTGCCCGGCACAATATAAACACATGGTAAGAGACAGTCCCAACCCCAAGCTCAACATGGCGAAAAAGGAGCTCATCTTCCCTCAGAAGTCCTCCCCTCTACCACATTTCTCAAGCCCTGTGGGCAACACTACCATCCCGCCTGTCACTCAGCCCCATAGCCCGTGTGTCATCTTCAACTCAGACCTCTCTCTACAGGTCCTCATATCCAGGTTATGTCTAAATCATGCAGATTCTCTCTGCATAAAATAGCTAAGATACAGTGTTTCTTGTCCATCCACACAGTTAAAACGTTCATCCAATCTCTCATCATCTTGCATTTTGATTACTGCTACATTTACTGTTCTCTGGCCTTGACAAATGCAATCTTACCTGTCTCATATCCATTCAGAATGCTGCTGCTGCAAAGACCATTTTTCTAGGCCATCACTTTGACCATGGTCACCCCACTCCTTGAATCCCTTCACTGGATTCCGCATCTCTTTATACCAAATATAAGTAGTTTGTCTGCACTTTCAAAGCACTTTACAGTCAATCCACATCCTACCCCTCATCTCTTTCATTATCGAGCTGTTGATGTTAGTCTCCGAATGTTGCCAGCCTCCATTGCCCACTTGTTAAATTTTCAAACACACATCTTTGTTCTTTCTCTTGTGCTGTCCCACATGATTGGGGGGCATTCCCTGGAAAAATCTGGAAAGATACCTCCTCAACCACCTTCAAATCCCTCCTGAAAACTCTCCTCTGCCATGATACCTACAAAAAACTTGACACCTGTTAGGCAGCTGGTGTTCTGTGATCATTGCCTATCATACTTAGCAACACTATCTCACTGTTTCCTTGTGCTCTCACATCTGTCTGTAGCTTATCGGTTGCCTCTTGTCATATACTTAGCTTGAAAGCTGATTGGTGTGGGAGCTATCTTATGTTCTGTGTTTGTACAGCATCTAGCACAATAGGGTTCTGGTCCATGACTGGGGATTCTAAGTGCAGCAGTAATATGAATAATAAAGAGTCTACACTCCATGTAGATGAGAAAAAGCATTATTCTGCAGGTGAATACAGGTATATCTACACAGCAAAAAAAAAAAAAAAAGCACATGCGGAAGTAAGTCTCAGCACCCAGGTCAGCTTGCGCTACAGCAATAGCAAGGTAGATATTCAGGGTCAGGGTGGAGCCTGGACTCTGAGATCCAATTGGGGGGCAGGGGAGGTTTCAGACCCCAGGCTACACTGCTAATTTTAGCCCCAGAGGGCAAGCCTAAGGCAGTTGACCCAGCTTTAAGACTTGCTATGGTGAGGTTTGTGTTGGTGGTGGGATGAGTTTTTTGTTTGTTTGTTTGTTTGTTTCTATTTTTTTTTTGGTTTTGTTTTTTTAAGTTTTGCAAGGTAGATGAATTCTTAGAACCCTGCTAGGTGGGAGGGTCGCAGGGCCCGGCTCCTGCCTGAGCCCAAAAGTTTACACTGCAATGAAACAGCCCTTCACAGGCCAGCCACAGGTTTTTAATTGCTGTGTAAACATACCCTAAAACTACTCCCTGTGTATAAAGTTAAACACGTGTAAATCTGTACAGGACTGGGGCGGTACTGACAAGTGCTGTATGAAAACTGCATGTGTAGCTAACTGAATTTTTAACCAATTTTACGTCAACTCTTCACATCCTTTTTGTGGTCGCTTTCTTCAATTGACTACATGGGCAAGAATTTCCATGGAAAAAGTTAATTTAAAGTGAATAATGCAGAATATTTGCACAAAAGAAATTCGAAATTTATCCTCATGACTACTAAGAGCAGTCACTAATTTTGAAGAGCTGTTCACCAATTATTGAACAGAACTCTACCATATGATCTATGTGCCCGATCAAAACAAGTGCAATTTCAAATGCACACAACATACTGTTTGCAAACAAGCTATGAGACAGGAATTAAAAGTTATTCAGGGAACAAGTTCAATGAATGTAAAAGTCTGATAATATCACAATCTGTTCACAGAAAATTCACCAATAGACAAGACAGGAAAAATCCATGGAGTAAATTATTTGTCATGAATTATTTGTCCTACTTTAGCAATGAGTAACCACAGCATATGCTCAATGTGCATCTATTTCAACCTTGATAATTCCACACAACACTCCTGGACACTGATCAACTACACAGGCATATGGGATCAAAGGCATTACTACGCAGGATTGGTCCCATTGGTTTATCTGCTCCAGTATCCAGGATCTGACAGCGGCTAGCATCAGATGTCACAAAGGGAGGTTCAAGAACCCCACAGTAAGAAAATGCGAGATAATCTGCCCTCATCAAGATCTCCTAATCCTAATAGTTAGATTGGTTTAAACCCTGAAGCACAAGGTTTTTAATCCCTACCAAAATGTTTTTGTTTGCAATGACTATTGTAACCCTGCATATTCTTTTTATTCATATAAACATTCATCCCTTCTTGGAATTTTAATGAGCTCTTGGGTTCAATGTTATCCTGTGGCAGTGAGTTCCACAATCTAGTTGCATGTTGAGTGAAAATGTGTTTCCTTTTTTATCAGTTTTTAATTTCCCGTCTTTTCAGATCATTGAATGTCCCCTTGTTCTTGTGTTATGAGACAGGAAAAACACAAGCTCCAGATTTACCTTCTCCAGACACTTTGCTGGTTTATATGCTTTTATCCTGTCTCCTCTTATTCACCTCCATTCTAAGGTAAAAATTCTAATATTTTCAATCTCTCTTCATAGGAGAGTTACAGCCTCCAAACACACCTTGTATATCTAGAAAGCTCTGCTGAAATGAAATTCCAATGGAGCTTTATTGATTTTTCATATGAATAGTTTAATTACAGAATTCGCCCACTCTGTTTCCTGGCTATAGGCAAGGGCTGCGATCACTGATGATGAAGATGAGTTTATAACATTCAGTAACTGATTGGTCTGACTGTGGTTAGCTTTGCACAGGAGCAGAAAAGAGAACAAGAATTCCCCTTTCGTTCCACCACATCTCCTTTGAGTAGGAATTAGTCACTCTCACCATCTTTGTGACACCTGAGCACATGCCTAAAGCTGGGATTGATCTTGTAAGGACCAAGCATTCTGGCCTGATCCAACAAAAGACTTAAACACGTTTTAAGTTAAGCATGAGTAGTGTTTCATGGAAGTCAATAGAACCCTTCACATGCTTAAAGCAAGGGCTTAAGCTAGAGTTCTTAGTGCCTTTCAAGATGGTGCCCTAAACAGAACAGGAGGAGCAAAAGCAGGACGGTAGCCATGTCCCCTCTGCACTGGCCAGAAGGATGGGTTTGGCATGGGGGAGTAATTTACATTGTATCTTTTCAAATTGTAATGTCTGGGGCACATCTACTTGCCCAGAGGCGTGATCACTAAGGCAGTGTACACCCACAGGTGTTGAAACAACTGAATAGCTCTCACTTTCCCCCATTGTTCTCCCACACACATTCCCTGCCTCCCATGTAGGATCAGTTTTTTTGCAAAACAAACAAGATTGTTACTATTACCAAAATTGTCCAAGGATAAACCACCCCACAAGCAAAGTTGAAATTCTAGCCCAGCGAGGAATATCCATGTTACTTGTGCCAGCTAGATGGAAGTTAACAAGAGCAGTATAGACATGGTGGTGCAGACTTCAGAATGGACTGTCAACTTGAAAACGTACTCACGGTCCCCATGGAGCTTGTACTGTTGCAGCTAGCCTGCGCTGAATTCCACACCACCACATCTTCACTACTATTGTTATCCGTGCTAGCTAGATTAAAGCTATGTCCATCCATGCTATAAACACGCCTCCAACAGTTGTGCAGCTGTACCCTATGTTATTTCAGGCCAGTTACTTTCCAACTCATTAAAATTTCCCCCAGCATTAATTCAGCACTAATATTCTAAATGGATATCTTGTAAATGTCTTTTGCAACTGGAGTTGTTCGTTTCAGAAATATGCCCTTTTAGGTTTAAAAAAGAAAAAGAGTATGGGTGTATGTTAAATATCATTAGGTTACTAAAATCATACACTGAAGTTAGGTTGACCAGATAGCAAGTGTGAAAAATTTGGATGGGAGGTAATAGATGCCTATAAAAGAAAAATCCGCAAATGTCAGGACTGTCCCTATTAAATCAGGACATCTGGTCATCCTAACGGAGGTTGAACTAGATAACAGATGTATGCAGCATGTTTTTTTTTAAAACGTAGTCGTGAAATCTCGGCTCACAATCTTTAAATGGTTAATTGATGTTGATCATAGAAACCAATCCATTCAAATCTCCTTTAAAATGTGTAGTGAAATATAGCTAAGGGCTTGTCTGCACTCAAGAATTGTATCAATTTTACTAAGGCTGAGTCTACACTGACGGTGGCAAATTCGCCGCCGTCGGATCAATTGCTCTAGATCGACTGAGGGGTCTGTGTAGACCCATTCAGTCGATCCAGCAAGTGACACAAGAAAATCACCCCAGTAAGTGGTGTAGCACTGCCTCGAAGGGAGCGCTGTTCCCTTCGGCGCAGTGCAGTGTGGATTTACGTCACTTGCATATCTCCCATCGACTGCCACCAAATCTGGAAGGTAAGTGTAGACCGGGCCTAAGTCGGCACCTATATCAATGCAGATGAAGTAGGGCAAACCCCTTGTTTTGGATTAAGAGAGCCTTGTATCAATTTGGTTTCACTGGGCATAAAGTCTACTTAAACTAAATTGAAATGGGGTATGCATCATCCAAAACAAGTATGTTCACACAAGGGTTTCTCACCCAGTTTCACAAATCACTTTCAGTGCTCAAACTGTGTGTACTCCAGCCCAGAGAGTAAGGGTTACACCTACACCTGAACCAAAAGAGTAATTTCCAGATCAAAAAGACAAACCTGCAATAGCTTTGATCAAGCTAGCATGCTAAAAATAGAGTGTAGCCATGGCAGAGAAAGGGGGCTAGTCATCCCAAGTAGGTGCCTATGATTTCAGATGGGATCATATTCAGGGCACCTAGCCCATCCTGCCATGGCTACACTTCTATTTTTAGTACACTAGCTCAATCAGAGCTAAGGCTAATGTCTAATGTCTTCTCCAACTGGAAATTACACCTCCAGCTCAAGTGAAGACAAACCCTACCTCTGCAGGGCAAAGGCTGACCTTAAATATACCTGTGTAGCCCCATGGGCTTCTGTGCTGAGTGGATAGATTTTCAAAGGATTCAACACACAATCACCACCAGTTTTCCTGGGAGTTGTGTGGCTAAATCCCCTAGGCAGCTTTGAAAATCTCAACCACCCTGGCAACATTTAAAAGACTGCCCGCTTTTCCTCTTTACACAAGGGCCAGTGGGGAAATCCCTGATCCCCAGTAGTTTAGCAGTGTAAGAACCAAGGGAGATCAGAAGCCAATGTGGAGGAACAGGCTCTCAATGCAGATAGTCCTAGCCTTAACAAAGCCTCCAAAACTCATTGGTTTAAGCTGTCCCCCCTCTCTCTGGCAGAAGGCAGCATTGGGAACTCTGCTAGTGTCCTGCCCCCATGTGAAAGCATCCAAGGTAGGGGGAAGTTGAGGCCCTAGAAAGTTCTGCATTTGCTTCTCTCTGATATCCTGTTCAGACTCACCTAAGAGTGTGAAGGAACGTTTGTGACAGTCCCCAGCCAGGAGGTAACTGCAATCCCCAGCAAAGTCATAGAAAGACTCGTCAAATGTTTTGATGTGATCATCTCCAAAAAGGCTGCAGCGGGAAAGAGATGGCTCCTCTGCTTGTCCTTCTGTAAGCAAAGAATTTGATGATCCTGACTATCGAAATACATTTTCATATGTAAAAATGAAGCAATCGTTTTACATCCCGGGACCTCCCTGTGTATGGGACAAATTCTCAGCTGGTGTAAAACAGCAGAGTTCAATTGAGTTCCACCCATTCTTAAAATTCATTGGGCCAGATGTCCAGTTTGTGTAAATCGGTGAAGCTCCTTCGACTACAGTGGAACCACGCCATTTTATACCAGCAGAATACAATGCCCACTCCAAGATCAGTTTACACTAGCTGAACATCTGGCCTGCACTTTACAGAGATTGTCCAAGCATCTTATTCAACAGGGTACATGGACTTTTTTCTGAATTAAATTCTAGGGTTTGACTAATAACCAGTGACAGGCAGCTATAATAAATATGGGGAGAGAGGAGGTCTGGTACATCCTGGAACTTGATTAGAATGAAAATAATCAAAGACCAACTGAAAACATAAGGGCGTGGAATGGTAGACAAGCAGAGGTAGCTGTGTACAGTATGCACACTAAGGCTGGGTCTACTCTGACAGCGGCAAATTCGCAAATTCGCCACCGTCAGATCGATTGCTCTGGATCAACTGAGCAGTCTGTGTAGACCCGCTCAGTCGATCCAGCAATCGATGCAGGAAAACCACCCTGGTAACTGGTGTAGCACTGCGTCGGCAGGATCGCTGTTCCCTTTGGTGCAGCACAGTGTGGACGGCGCACGGAGCAGACACAGCAAACTCAACGGAAGATACGCAAGTGATTTACGTCAGTTGCATATATCCCATTGACTGCCGCCGAATCCCAAAGGTAAGTGTAGACCAGGCCTAAGGGAACGTCCCAGCTGCAAACATTTTTGGCCCTATCCCTGGCCTCAGTTACACTCCATGTGACTCTAACAGTGCAGATAAGCACACAGCTGGACAAGTTATGCAAATGCTTTTCATTGAATGTCTGTTCCAATTTCAATATGAATTTACTTTGGCTGTATTCATGCCCCTTTTGTATTTGCTTTCCTGAAATATTTCATAGGGTAGTGCCTATTAGGCTAGGTGAAAATTGTCTAACTTTGGTGCTTAAAGTTAATCACCCTAACTCCACATTTAGACAATTAAATAAGGCCCCAGCCCTGCAAGTTACTACATGGTAGGACTCCCAATGATTTTAATGGCTCTGCATGGATTCAAGGGCCAACCTTTGCATTGTAACTTGCAGGATCCAGGCCAAAGTGGCATGATTTTAGGAAGCGCTAAACAGCTGAAACTCCTATTCAACAAGTTTGAAAACATTGACTTAGAGCATAGCACAGACCAACAATCTACAGAAATTAGGAAACAGCAAGATTCTCATATCTAATGCATTAAGTGTCTTGTGATCCAAATTGGAATTGCTTTTTCTCCTTATTTCTACTGGGCCAAGCCCTCCAGTACTACTTCAAACCCTGATATTGTAATGAGTTCCATGGAGGCAAACGTCTAGGCCAGCACAGAGTCCCATTAAAATCAGTGGGGCATCACGCATGGGCAAAGGTCTGTTCATTTCAATCCATTAATTTCAACAGGAGTCCATGTGAGAACAGTGTTTTGCTGACACTACACTTATTGCAGAATAAAAGCAATAGATAACAGTCCTCTCCATGTCTTTGCAGTGCAGGGATTGTTGCCCGGGAAAGGTCTGCAGGACTATATAAGGAATAAAAAAATTGTAAACGGAATAAAAAATTCAATATGCTTATGTATTAGAAACAATGTGCAGTCCTACCTGTTGTTACAATGTGCAGAGCTAACTGCATTAGCAGGACTGTGAAGCAGATCATCTATTAAAATAAAAGAAGTTAAAAATGTTCATTGTCAATATTTAACACACAGATTTGGAAGCGAGTTTTGCAGGCTCATTTTGATTCTCATCAAGGGTCTGTTTTCTACCTGAATTTCTTTGTATTAGTTTGAGGTTCTACCTCATGCTGAAAATTGAAATTTAAATGGTCTTTCATGACTGTCTCTCTTTCAATATCACCCTACAAATACATAATATTTTTTCTTAAGCATGTACTCTGAAAAATAATGCATCTTCTGTTCTCAGCAGGCAACATGGGCTTTCTGCACCAGAGATATGGGATGTTTGTGTGATTCTAATTTAGCTGGTGCCTGCCTCAGGCTCTATACATCTGACACAACAATTGTTACAAAATTATTACAAAAGTTAAAAAACTTCAACACAAAGTTTCAATTACCCAACTATTGGAAATCTCAGCAAAAATAAAATTAATCCACCAGGCCATAAGACCCAGCTAAGCCCTGTTAGGATCTATAGCCACTGCTGAAGGATTTATTTATAGACTTGTAGGTCAGAAAGGACCATTATGATCATCTAGTCTGACCTCCTGCACAACACAGGCAACAGAACTTCACCCACCCACTCCTGTAATAGACCTCTCACCTAAAACTGAATTACTGAAGTCCTCATATAATGATTTAAAGACTTCAAGGCACAGAGAATAAACCAGCAAGTGACCTGTGCCCCATGCTGCAGAGGAAGGCGAAAAACCTCCAGGGTCTATCGACCTCGGGGGGAAATTCCTTCCCGACCTAAACATGGCGATCAGCTAAACCTTGAGCATGTGGGCAAGACTCACCAACCGGACACCCAGAAAGAATTCTTTGTAGTAACTCAGAACCCACCCCATCTAACATCCCATCACAGACCATTGAGCATATTTACCGCTAGTAGTCAAAGATCAGTCAATTGCCAACTTAGGCTGTCCCGTCATACCATCCCTTCCATAAATTTATCAAGTTCAGTCTTATCAAGTTAATGCTTCAGGGAGAAAACTGCAGTGTTGTTGTAGCTGAGTTGGTCCCAGCATATTAGAAAGACAAGGTGGTTGAGGTAATATCTTTTACTGGACCATAAACAATATTTTGAGGTCTTCAAATATCACTTTTGAGGATTTCAATAACTCAGTCATGGGTTCGGGGTTGTTATAAATGTGTATGGGTAGGGTTTTGTGGCCTGCCTTGTGCAGGAGGTCAGACTAGATGATCATATTGGTCCCTTCTGACCTATGAGTCTATTTCCTCAGGGGAAGAATGGTATATATATAGGTCCTGACTCCAGCAAACTGATCCATACATGCAAACAACCACTTACAATACAACTGTGCAGAGCTCCACTGAGTACCTTTGTGCTCCATTACACACACAGGGATATGTCCACTGAGGTAAGTTTGAACAGAGCAGAGAGCTGAGGTGAAATCCTGGTTCCACCAAAGTCAATGGGAGTTTTGCCATTTGCTTTGTGTTTCACCTTTGCCTCCTCTATTGCCATAAACCACTTACTCCATGGCCAGTGCAATAAAGATGATAAAAATATATGAAATTCATCTATAAGAACAGCTAAGAATACATTTTGTGATGTTGGGTTACCAGGTGATATATGAGAGCAGTGTGAAATGCTACATAGATAGGTTAGATCAGCTATAGGATACAGCTGAATGCACTCAGTTTTCAAACAAGCCCCTTTAAGGAGCTCAGATTATAGCTGACTGTAAATCTCCAGTTAGAAAATCATTCTGAAAAAAAATGCACTTTTCCAAAAAAAAAAAAAAAAAAGTTTTCTGTGGAAAAATTTCAATTCTGTTAAAAAGATCCAATTTTCTGTCAGGAAAATGTAAATGGTGGCTCCCTCCAGCTGTCTGACTGGAAGGCTTTTTCAATATGTTCTGCCTGTGTGAGAAAGTGAAATTTTCAAGAGCCTTCCAAGGCAGCCATCAAACTGAAAAATTCTGTTTTGGGAGAATCAAAAGAATTTTTGTGGTTATGTTTTCCTGCAATAAAATTTTGCACTATTGACATGTTTTATCTCAATTCTGAATGGAAAAAATAATTCAAAGACAATTTTTTTCTTGGGAAGGGATTTGCATTTTCTGTCCAGCTCTACCTTAGATACATTCATATCCAATATATTGGAACCACTAAATCATACCCCAATTTCTGTAAAAGAAATCACCAAGGAAATCTCTTGATAATAGGGCGTACCCAAGGGACCATATTCTGCTCTTAATTAACATGGACGCAATTTCCACTGACTTCAGTTACCTTGGTGTAACTCCCATGGAAATCAATGGTAGTCACACCTGTTTAATTGAGTGCAGAACTTGCTTCACTATATTTATGAAGAAGGAAAGAAGGACCTGTTGAAAAATATAGTGTATGTAATGTGGCTGGTGCCTATAAAGACACAGATACTGGAAGATACCACAATGATGGACACAGCATGAGAACTGAAACAGAAGAGTAAAATAAATTAATCTAATTAATGTAATTAATTAGATTAAACACATTTATATAATTTTAATCAGCATGTGTGTGGATTATATTTCTACTCTGATTTAATCTCCTATTGAATTTCTTTATTATCACCTTCACTTTAAGTACCAGCAAGAAAGAACAAAGTTACGTAAAAAATAAAACACAAAACAAAACCAAAAAAAGCCAAATGCAAAGTGATATTAAAAAAAACATGAATCTCTGACTTAAAAAACCCAACCCAGTCTCCTTCTAAACTCTACCTTAACTCTCCTAGCAAAGTTACCATTAACAAAGAAATACACATCAGTCGAATGACCCACCCTGTGCAATTTTATTATCTGTTTCATAAGAAATAAATATACCTTTTTCTGTGCAGAAGTTCAATTTCATAAGAAAAAAAATTAACTTCTCAGATGGTCAGCTTTAGTCTAAGAGGCCATGGTTCCTGCCTCCTTCAGAAGGCTGGACTGGAACAGACTGGGACTGAATTTTTTTTGTTTTTATATAAGCCAGGAACTCTTGCCTGTTTAAGAGGAAAGATAACGGGTGAACGTAGCATCCGTCTGATTCTCACACAATAGTGCTAAACCCCTATCGTGTAAATCAGTAGCCTAATTGCCAAAAAGAAACAATGAGGGGAAATTGTATGAAATACTTACATGACAGATAAGCCTTTGAAATGTGTTTTATGTTTATGTGTCTGAAACTTCACTGGTCAAACAAATAAGGCAACTTAAATACTCGAAAGTGTACTGACGCAGGAATATCAGAGCTGCCATGCCATCATAGATCATCAATCCATCTAGTACTTTATCCTGCCACCATGAAAAGCCAGTATGATACTTTAAAGCAAAATGGAAAAAATAATTTACAGAACGATTTATGCAGTTTAGTGCTCTTTTTTTCCTCATAAACAAAAAACACCAGCCATATGCCTGTAATGCAAATTACTTACAATGTGAGCTTGCAAAATTTTATGGACATACTTAACATTAATTATGTGCATAGTTCCAATGGAACACCGTGTGTGTAAAGTTAAACCTATGTCTAAGAGTTTGCACAATCAATAACAATATGAAGAACAAAAGCAGTCTCCAGGAGACAGCAGAGAGAGAAAGAGAATGTGTGTGTTGTGTACAGGCTTCAGCAACCCTGAAAAATAGCTGCTGTCTCTGCACTCAGTTCTTAGAAATAGCAAGGTACTGTACAAAGAAAACGAAGGCATCATAATTTCATCACATTTGCATCAGGGCAAATTTCTTTCTAACCCTAACAGGTGATCAGCTTACTCCTTGAGTCACTTGATTACTTTTATTACTACTTACTGAATTTCAGTTATTAGTTTATGAAGCTATAAACATTGTTAGTGATGCCCACCTCATTTTGTGCAACCTATTTTGTGCAATCTGCTTGACAAACTGCTTTACAGACCCAGGTAATATTTACGGAGCAAAAATAAAATGGCTTTTAGTGAAGGAAACTCCACCAGGATTTTCTTATTCCTGTAACCCTTCTGCCAGACAAAGTCAGCAGCAGCAAGGCCTAGGTTCTAAATCTAGGGGTTCCTGTCAATGACAACACCAAACCAGCTTGAGCCCCCATCCAGTTACCTGGGAAATCACACACTATCCCGAGTGCCCCCAAAAGGCAAGCACAGACTGAGTATAGAAAGTAAACCTTTTAAGCACTGATTTGGGAAAGAGTGCAATCAGAATTCATAAACACAATGAGCAGAACCCACCCCACTCCAGGGTACATGGGTTGTGTCCTTCTCCTCTCCGTTCTTGCTTTCTCCTATCCTACTGATCATTGTAGTTGCATTGACCACCTCGTGGTCGCAGGGCATGACCAGTCCCCGCCACTGGCTCATTCTGGATGCGGGGCACAACCAGGACCAGTCCCTGCTGTTGGCTCCCACCAGATGCAACTAGTCCACACTGCTGGCTCCCGCCAGACTCAGGGCACAACCAGCCCCCTCTGCTGGCTATCAGTCTTTCAAGGTTCCCCAGTTCTTTAGTGACTCCAGCTCTGGTGAGCTCAGCTTCCAGTGACTTCAGCTCCCAGTTCATGGAAACCCCTCTGCTGACACAGGAACATTGTCCCTGCTTTTAACAAAACAAAAAGACCCCAAGAGGAATAATTAATTTAACGTTTTAATCGTGGGACGAGATGGTCAATCCGTGCCTGAGGGCAGTCCTGTTAACACTGAAGTGATTTGTAACCCAATGCCAACCAGACTGAACATTTCCCATCATGCTCAGCTCCTAGGGTGTGTTTATGCAGATACAGAGCCCATGCAAATAAAGTTCCCCACCTTTCAGCTGGCTGAGCAGTGGAGTACTCCTCTACTTCCCATTCAGAATCAGAGCCTAAGTCACGACCAATGGAACATTTTGCGATGCCTAGGGCTCACCTGTAAGAATTAGTTACGGTGCGCTAGACACGTTGAAACCTGTCAAATGTGCTAGGCCCATTAAGGAGAGACACAAGCAGAGAAAATAGCTAACTGAGCTTGATGCTCAGTTACAAACTTCCTTTGTTTTGCCTGTGACTCACTTTTCCCATGAGAAAGGAAGTGAAAATTAAAGAGCACATTTACTGACTGTTATTGTGTACTGTTCCAACACGAAGCAGGGTGATGTTTGCGTAGACTTGAGGTTTGTTTATAAATGCTAGCATGGTAGGAACAACACTTATTTTATACAATAGGAAAAAATCAGAAATGATATGCAGAATGCCTCGAAAGCCATTTTATAGCCAGTTTCTGGGTAATGGGGTAAGATTTGAAAAAGAGTTGCAGATAAGAATAATTATTACTTTGCTATACATGGCCAAAGTCCTCTCAGTGCTTTAATAATCAAATTAACCAAGCATGCCAATAAGCCAAATAATTATACATTATACATTACATTACAAATACATTATATTGAAACTTTAAAATAATTAATAATTACCAGCATAGCTCTAGACCTGTTACAAACATGGATGCAAGCAAGGACCCTTCATTGGGTAATTTAAAATCGATACATACACATATACAGATCAGATGTGGACTAAAAGTGACAATGAATAAACAAACATAATTGCAGCTTTTTGGATGAAGAGAATGCAGTACGTAGATGTAACATAGCTGGATTTTAGGAAGCAGTTAGGGCCAGAACCATAGTTCATGAAGAAAATGAAGTCTTTCCCACTGACTTCAATGTTCTTTGGACCAGGCTCTTAATAGTTTTCTGTTAAATTTTATTTTAAAAATAATAGCTTGAAAGCAAAACTTGGTATGTGAATTGACAACTAGCTTAAGGATGATAAAAAAAGAATAATGGAAAAGATAATGTATTCTGTGAAACGTGTATCAGTGCAGTACCATAGCAACTGGTGTTAGGATTGATGTTATTTAACTTTTTGTTAATGATCTGGTAGTGGAAGCAAAGTAATAGCATGCTAATGATTAAACTAAATTGGGGTATCATTCTGTTAGGGCAGAAACACCACAAAAAGGGGCCTAGAGTCATTAGATACACATCTTATCCACACAGTTTTTTCCAGTATAATCTCCAGAGTAACTTTAAAGTGATATAGTAACTTTGGGACAACCACCCCCCTCCTCCCCACCACGACCTGTATGTGGACATTCTTATTCTGGTGTAAAAGTGTATTTTTTTCCCCTCCAACTTCCCCCGCCTTTAGCTTATGTCACTTGTCAAAGGGTGTAAGCTAAACTGAAATGCCATTCTTATTTCCGGAATAAGAGTGGACAGAGTTCTACCTGTATAACTATAGAGGCATATAACTGATCACACTTTCCCATGTAGACAAGCCTTAAATAAGATTCATCTTGAATAAATGTGTGTAATACTTCAGGGGGAAATAAGCCAATTACAGATATTCAAGGAGAGGCAAAACATATGGAAAGCCGTAATAGCTACGGCTACGGCATAGGGAGAACAATAAATTAGGCATATGTTAGACAGGCAGTATGCTAAAAAAATAGTCTGTACAATATTGGACATCACTGAGCATGGCAGTAATCTTCTCTATTTGTTATGGGAACTCCCACTGAGGGAGTGGCAAATAACTGCTAAGTTAGCTCTAGACCAGTGATACTCAGAACAAGGTTTGAAAGCTGCAAATGGCTCTTTAATGTGTCTCCTGCAGCTCTTTGCAGCACTGTGTGATTTATTGTTAACCAGTCTAAGTTATCAACCAACCAGGCTGCTTCTACTACGTTATTAACCAACAGCAGCTGATAAAATAATATTTGGTCAGACATTTTTGCTGTGACAATAACTAAATATTTCCTCTATCATACTGTTTAGATATGAATATATATGGTACTACAGTAAATGAAACAATGAATTTACACTCCTCTGGCTCTTTGGGGTAATGCTGATTGCTAATCTGGCTCCTGAACCACAGAGGTCAAAGAATCATTGCTCTAGGCCATCCCTGAATTCCCCTAATCAGTAAAGATGACTTTCTGACTGCTTTGTACCACCAGAGTGGCACAAAACAGCTGGGGTCAAGACCAAAAGCTATCCCCATGATTGTAACCTGGTTAGCATATTGATTCCCTCACACAGAGGTTCTCAAACTTCATTGCACCGCAACCCCCTTCTGACAACAAAAATTACTACATGGCCCAGGGGGGCACCAAAGCCTGAGCTCGAGTTCCACGACCCTGGGGGGGGAGGGCAGGGGCATAACCTGAGCCAGAGGGTTTCAAGTAACCTAAACCCTGCCCCCAGACATAGGCTGAAGCCTGAGCCCCACCACCAGACCTGGGTGGTGGGACACATGCTTTGGCTTCAGGCCTGGGCCCAAGCAAGTCTAACACCAGCCCTGGCGACTCCATTAAAACAGGGAACCCCAGAGTGGGTCATGACCCAGCTTGAGAACCACTGCTCTAACATGACTGTATCTGTAATATAGATGGGCCTAGAGCAAATTGTAATGATTGGCAGTGTAATAAATTGTACTTGAAGTAGCCAGAAACTTTCCATAAGTAATGTTAAATGCCACCATCCCCTCCAACCCAGTATCAGTAGCAGGTGCTTAAGTGTGGAATATAGACCATCGCTATCCCCATTGTCTCTCCTGGCATGGAGTTTGAGACACATTATCTTGAAAAGACAAGGTGGTTGGGTTAATATCTTTTATCAGACCAACATCTGCTAGTGAAAGAGACCAGCTTTCAAGCTACACAGTGCTAATCTTCAGGTCTGGGAAAAGTACTCAGAGCGTCAACCAAATACAAGGTGCAACAGATTATTTAGCATAAGTAGTTGATACACAGTAAGATCATTCAACGTGAAGTGGCCTGTTAACACCTCTGCAGTCACAAGACAAAAAACAATAAGGCAGAAAGGGGGGAGCTAGTGGGTTACAAATTGTTATAAGAAGCCATAAACCCAGTGCTCCAAAGTGAGTGAGGTAATCTTTTATTGAACGTCTGTTGATGAGAGAGAGAAGCTTTGGAGCTTATATGGAGCTCTTCTTCAAGTCTGGGAAACATACTCAGGGCTTGTCTTCATGTGCAGCACTGCATCTGCACTGCTCTAGCACTTTAATGAAGACGGTACCTATGCCAATGGGAAAGCGTCTCCCATCAGTGTAGTTAATTCACCTCCCCAAGAGGCAGCAGCTATGTTGATGAGAGCAGCACTCCCATCAACATAGCACTGTCTACAGAGGTAGTTAGGGTCGGTATTATGATGTCATTCAGGGGTGTAGATTTTTCATGTGAGCGGTTTGAAGATGGTTTCTGTGAATCTTGATATTCTTTCAGTAAGAGTGCCATAGCCAGATATTATGGGTCTGAAGGCTCCTTGTTTGTGTATCATGGGAAGCACACAGAAGTTCCTGGGGTGGGTTTGTGTGGGATGAGGTTGTAGAGTTTCTTTCTGGAGATGTTTGGGGAAGGACTCGATATTTTTCTTAAATTCCTGAGCAAATTGTGGTGTGGGGTCTTCAATTTCTTGTTGTCAGTTGGCAACTGACAATGTAGTCATCATGGTTCAGAACTATGAAGGCACCACCTTTGGTCTATATTCCACACTTAAGCACCTGCTACTGATACTGGGTTGGCACTATGAAGGCACCACCTTTGGTCTATATTCCACACTTAAGCACCTGCTACTGATACTGGGTTGGAGGGGATGGTGGCATTTAACATTACTTATGGAAAGTTTCTGGCTACTTCAAGTACAATTTATTACACTGCCAATCATTACAATTTGCTCTAGGCCCATCTATATTACAGATACAGTCTGTATCTGTTATGTTATGTTAGAGCAGTGGTTCTCAAGCTGGGTCATGACCCACTCTGGGGTCCCCTGTTTTGTCATGGGCCCTTCGTGTGATGGCCTGCTCAAAACTAGGTGCTGTTTCTGAGAGCTACATCACCTTGTCTCTTCTGTCCTACCTCTGTCCTTGGTATCTACGTGCTAAGTGGAGCCCCTGAAGTCCAATGATAGAGAAATGACCCTTTCCTGGGATAAGGATGTCATAACATCAAATAGAAAGCAGTGCATCACAGTTAAAGAGACAATTCTTCTGCTAGTGTAAACTGGCAGAGCTTCACTGAAGTCAACAAAGCTACACCAATCTACAGTAGCTGAGGATCTGGTCCAAAAGCTTTGCACCTTTGCTGATGCCTCATAGAAACTCAGAGGTGGTACCACTGCAAGCCATGTGGAACCCTAAAAATCCCATGACAAAATATGCCACCCATTAAAAGGGTGGCTACAATTTTAAAACTTGGGTTTCTAAACTTTAGTGGGGTGCCAAAATTGAGGTAAGCCAAATATAAGCCCAACCTTGCTGCAGCTAATGACAACTTAAACGTGGAAAAGAGATGCCTTCTCTCCTAACCTACAGAGAAAGTGTCTCCTATGTAATTTAGAAACCACTTTGATAATGTATGTTTGATTATACTACTCAATAGACATCAATATAGTTAATGTCCACATGAATATGGTACCTTAGTGATCGGGTGCCGTACCTATAGAATTGAACCAGGGTTTTTTCATTCTTGGCTTTCTCCAGGCATTGGGTTCTAAAGCAGATGCTCATCTTTATTCTTTTTTTTTTTTTTTTAATCCTACCCTTAAAGGAGTGAACTTCCATGGTGGCCACTATAAGGCCTAGACAATACCTTTTTTCCCCCCTTCTCTCACCTACTGAGATGGTATCAACCACTAGTCACATTCCATTTAAGAGAATCATCTCACCCATTTCAGTTATCACTTCTAATTAATTTTGCTTATATCCCCACACTCATTACATCTGCATACATAGACACTAGGTTCATCAGTAGTCTTATTTTTCTTGTTGTGCAAAACATCTGCATCTCTGCTCTAATTTGGTTATGCTGGATGTACTATATGTGCCAGCTTTTCTGTATTAAATTTCTTAGCCAAGTCCTAAATATATCTAACAATTCACTCCACCAGTTCCCCACTTAGCATATAGCATTTTAAACTCAGCCAGGCTTATTTTTGATGGACCAGTCCTTTTATATATTTTTGCTTCATAAACAACGTCAGCCCTTGACCAATCAGCCAACACAATGTCGCCATTAGGCTGGTGAAAAGAAACAAAAACACAGGAGAGACTGCCATTAGCATAATGAGAAAAAGAGCAGATGGCACTTTTACATGAGTTTTCGATGGTTTTTAAAGAAAGGATTTTAAGATGCAGTTAATCCCTCCCCATGGCATTAGATTTGCCTGATTTGTAAAAAGCTCAAATGACAACATAACTAGGGCTTTGCACTAAAATTAACTTTTCCAAGCCATGGCTATGCCCCATAAATAAGGTTGGAGCAGCCATTCATCTTAATTATTTATATTCTGTTTCATTCTTTTCTAACTTTGACCAAACCCCACCCACACACCAGCTCCCAAAACTCCTTGTTTGTGGCCTGTAAACATTTGTGGTTAGCCCGTGAGCCTGCAAGTCCTTGTATGGGATGAAGGTCACCCCTGTGCAGTGGGCCCTCAGGAGACCAATACCACGAACAAGTGCCACTTGGATGGTTTAAGTGAGACTAAGTGCTGTATAGGCCTGATACCGTAAGCCTGCACAGGGGCAAATCCCATCCATGGGAGAAAACAGAATCACCATGTGTGGCTGTGAGTAGTGTCACCATAGATGTGAGTGGTGTCTGTTGCCATGGGGACAAATAAGGGGACGCACTGGCTGGCTGCCTACTTACCAGCAGATCTGGAGGGTGAATAATGAGTGGGTTGGGCAAATTCCTAAGGAGACATGGATTGTATTCATATCCAGGGATGCTACTGCTCTGATTCAGATGATATTTAGGAATATTGGGGTAAACTTATAATAGGACTAAACCAGGGTGAACTCTGATGGGGAAAAGGGTGGGGGAAGCAACAGTATGACAAAAGCAGGCGGAAAGGCCAGGAGAGCAGAGATTTATTCTGAATGGACATCAGACAGAATGTCCCAAGCCTTACAGGTCCCATTCATGCAATCAGGAGCTGATCCAAAGCCCACTGACTTCAAGAGGCATTAGATCAGTGACTCAGGTGGGGTTCAATGGAATGAGGTTGATTTTAGTTATTGATGTGTGTACTTCATGGTCACTGTGTCCCAATCTCATATGACACAGCCACTCATCTGCGAGAACAGGACACAGAACATACAGAAGCAGCAGCAGATGGGAATGTCTAGAACATGGACATCAGCCTCTTCGTGGCAGGGCAGAGGAACAGAAACACAACAAAGCAGTAGCATTAGGGAATCGCTGGGAGACAGAAAGTACCACCCCAAGAGTAAGCAGAAAAGAGCACTAGGATTGCTCCCTTTTTTATTATGGGTGTCTATCCAGGTCACTTCACTCTGTCTGAAACTGCATGGCATGCATTCCACAGGAGATCAGATGAAATTATCATAGAAGTCTCTTCTGACCTAAAAAGCTATACTGTGAAAGGTCTGTACCCCTCAGATTATATAGCAGTGGCAGAGACACATCTCAGGTCAGCACTGGGCAGGACGCAGTCTGGGAACAGCCGTTGGAAAGGCAAATAATCTTGACGCCAATGCAGTGACTCTATTTAAAGCTGTAAAACTGCATCATCTATGCCCAGTTCTGACTTCCTCTTAAAAAAAAAAGCCTCCTTTCTGCATGATGTTTTGCGTGGGTGGTCTCTTGGCAGAGGAGACTGTTCCAGGGAAGCCTGAGGTAAAGCAAATAATTTGTTTTTAACATATGAAAGTTTGAAAAGAAAGCATGGCTGTGTTGTTTGATGGCAGTTGGGTTGAGTTTTGTTAAAACTTCTTCTGGTTAACTCATTAATTTTGGAGCCTCCTATCTCACAAGGTTGTCTATGCATTTGTTCCCAACATGAAGCCAAATATTATGCTGGCAGACCACTACTGACTTCAGTGGAATTACGCTAGCAGGAAATGTGGGCTATGAGGTCAAGAGCATACGACTATATCTGAGTAGGGTTAAGGGTTATTTTTGTAGCTGTTCACTACAAATATTTAAACCTCTGGGGTCTCTGAGGTGTTTATAAACTTCTGGATTGGCCTGGCATGGTTTATGTGCTCTGTAGATCCAGCATGGGTAGTTTGTACTGCTATAAACTAAATAGCTAACAGATGTAGGTACAGAATAATTACACTCCACAAGCAAGCAAGTAGTTTCATGCAAAGATCTTAGGGCCAGATTGTGATATTCCCTCTCAGCTGCAACTGTATTCCCCTCTATGAGCCAGCAAGGGCACTCCCTCTAGGCTTCCAGCTCCCCCAGTCATCTCTCTTTTGAGTAGAGACTTCCATTTCGCTCCCTTCTGACCCAGGTATTTCCGAGTTGCTCAATCCCAATTATACTGTGGTATCCCAGCAGGAGACTACCTAAGCAAGCCTGGCCTGCTTGCTTTTTTGTCAGAAAAGTAATAACAAAATAATTATCTACTGATATAAGGTACCACAAAGCACTTCCTATGAGAGTATATTTTATTCCTAAAAAAAGCATTACAGAGAAAACATACTAAAAACAATAAGAGAACTTATACACATGCTAACAAGTTTACCAGGGATCACTCCATCTCTAACATGGAATCTAGCAGGAGCAGTCCTTCAAAACCCCACCCAAGTGGTTTAAGAATATGAGTGGCCATACTGGGTCAGACCTATAGTCCATTATCCTGTCTTCTGACAGTGGCCAATACTAAAAGCTTCAGAGGGAATCAACAGAAGAGCCAATCCTCAAGTGATCCATCCCATTGTCCATTCCCAACTTCGGGGAATCAGAAAGGCATACTTGCATCCCAGATCATCTTGGCTAATAGCCATCGAGGGACCTATCCTCCATGAATTTATCTAGTTCTTTTTTGAGCCCCTTTATAATTTTGGCCTTCACAAAATCTCCTGGCAATGAATTCAACACATTGACTTTGTGTGAAAAAGTACTTCCTTATGTTTGTTTTAAATCTGCTGCCTATTAATTTCATTTGATGACCCCTGTGTTATGTGAAGGGGATAACACTTCCTTATTCACTTTCTCCACACCATTCATACTTTTTATAGATCTCTGTCACAACGCCTCTTAGTCATCTCTTTTCCAAACTGAACAGTCCCAGGCTATGTCTACACTACCACTTACATCAGCATAACTTACGTCACTCAGGGGGTATGAATAAGCCACCACCCTGAGCAACAGAAGTTACACCAACCTAAGCGCTGGTGTGGACCCCACTTTGTCAGTGGGAGAGTTTCTCCTGCCAACCTAGCTACCGCTGCTACTTGGGGATGGATTAATTAAGTCAACGAGAGAGCTCTCTCTCCCATTGGCTTAAAGCAGCCACACTACAGAGCTCATAGCAGCACAACTGCATCAGTCAATGGGACCCTTTGTGAAGTCAGTGGGAACCCTTGGGAGTAAGAATACCTTGTTCCATGAGTTGTATCTGAATCTGGACCTTATTGCTTAGTAGAAACACTTTGGGTAGTTTCTAAGCTCCATGAGCTGAACAGTTTTTCTAACATATTAGAAACTGCAGTAGGCCTGAAGTATTTATCAGCTCTGCAGGCCAAGATGACCCTCTTCAAGAAATGTAAAGGCTTATTATTGTGGCACTTACAAGACCCACAAATGATGCTTATATTGAGTTAACAGGAGCCGAAGGCTGTGAACTGCTTGGTGATCCCTAAAGACCTTTCATCGCTCTTAAACAACTGAGCCTACAGACCACTGACTGAGGCTGAAACCCTGTAAATTCCTTAAGCAACACCCTGTCAATCTTGTAATTCTGGTTACAATAATAGTCGGAGTTCAAGGAATTTACAGGTCATGCAGGCACCTGGCAAATCTAATACCTGAAGACTCCAGAGTCTATAGGGAGGGACAAGGTCTGGAAGCACCCCCAGAAAACAATCTTAGGTAAACAGGGAGCTTCAAGCCTGCTCAAGGGAGGGCATGTCTTCATTTCCCCCATCATTAGGATCAGAATAGAAAGAGAGTGAGCAGCTCAGGCTACTTCTTAGAGAGAAGGAATCCTCTGTAGGAGTGCCCTTCCTGGGAGCAGGAGAAGACAATAGGCTGAGATTTGGATAATATCTGGGGGTTTAAATATAGTCCAGATACAAATATTATGTGAACCCCTGTTTGTCTACGTGTTCCACAGCTCATCTTGTTGAGCCAAAACAAAAAAGGTATCTCAAATCTATTTTGAGGGAGTGGGAATGGCACAAGCACATTTCAAGATTTATGCTACTTGTAAGCCATAGAACTCCATCCTCAAAAATAGGGAGGTTGCAATGGTGGAAGCGCAGTGCCTGATGGGAGTGAGTCATGGGAAACAAGAGCAGGGGAAAGAGCACATGGAAGAGATGGTGTTTATGGAAGGCACATATTTTGGATTCTTGGTGTTTTTGTAAGTGATGGAAGGATGGGCCTGTGATTAAAGCACAGCTCTCATATATCGGGGTTCTCTTCCTACATCTGCCAGAATTTTACTGTGTGTGAATTACTTATCTGTGCCTCATTTCCCCCCAAACCCAATTCCGTAAAATGGAGGTTATAATTCTTATTGTAATTACTCCACAAGTGTGTTGGGAGGACTGAATTCATTAAGCTTAGTAAAGCTCCTAAATCCTAGGGTCAAAGATGCTTAGAGATGTAAGGAGTTATTAATAAGAGGCCTTCTGGGATGACGCTCCATAAGGTATTTCCAGTAGGGAGAAGGAGGTGTTAGTGCCGTTATATATGGCGCTGGTGAGACCCCACCTGGAATATTGTGTGCAGTTCTGGTGTCCCATGTTTAAGAAGGATGAATTCAAACTGGAACAGGTTCAGAGACGGGCTACTAGGATGATTCGAGGAATGGAAAATCTGCCTTATGAAAGGAGACTCAAAGAACTTGGCTTGTTTAGCCTGGCCAAAAGAAGGCTCCGGGGGGATATGCTTGCTCTATATAAATATATCAGGGGGATTAACATTAGGGAGGGAGAGGAATTGTTTAAGTTTAGTACTAATATAGGTACGAGGACGAATGGGTACAAATTGGATATTAGGAAATTTAGACTTGAAATTAGACGAAGGTTTCTAACCATTAGGGGAGTGAAGTTCTGGAACAGCCTTCCGAGGGAAGTAGTGGGGGCAAATGACTTATCTGGCTTTAAGACTAAGCTTGATAAGTATATGGAGGGGATGTTATGATGGGATAGTTTAATTTGAGCAATTGATTTGGATTATCGGCAGATAAGTCTGCTCAATGGTCTGTGGGAATGTTGATGGGATGGGAACTGAGTTACTGCAGGGAATTCCTTTTTGGGTGTTGGCTGGTGAGTCTTGCCCGCATGCTCGGGGTTTAGCTGATCGCCATATTTGGGGTCAGGAAGGAATTTTCCTCCGGGGCGGATTGGCAGAGGCCCCGGAGGTTTTTCGCCTTCCTCCGCAGCGTGGGGCATGGGTCGCTTGCTGATGGATTCCCTGCAGTTTGAGGTCTTCAAATATCACTTTTGAGGATTTCAATAACTCAGTCATGGGTTCGGGGTTGTTATAAATGTGTATGGGTAGGGTTTTGTGGCCTGCTTTGTGCAGGAGGTCAGACTAGATGATCATATTGGTCCCTTCTGACCTATGAGTCTATAAGTGGTAGGTTGGATCATTCAGCAAATTTCTCTGGTTGGAATCACAGAGCATGTCGCCACAGTCCAATTAAATGGTTTTACTATTTTAATAAAGCAAGAGGACTCCTCACCAATAGTATCAACATATTCTGCACTCCCTTTCTCTGAGAAAAATCTCTATATTCAGAATAATTTATTAATAGCATGACAAGCTAAGTGTTGCCAAAGAAGAACAGAAACTTTGGGTGAAATCTCAGCCCCACTGAAGTCAATGGGTGTTTTGCCACAGATTTCAATCCAGGCAGGATTTTGCCTCTGAAGTCTCTTTCAGATAACACTGCACATCGCGTAGAACTTGAATCAGGAAAACACTTAAAAGCACATGCTAGCCCCATTGACTTAATGCTTTCCTGAATCAGGTCCCTGACAGGGAGGCGTCTGTGGTCGCAATACTACTGAACCATTTCTAAGGTTTCCACACAGGAGAAACCTTATAAAAGGTATATAGCACTTCCAGGATTTACAATGCAGTGTAAGGACTACTGCTTACAGGATATGAAGGGATATTTTAGAGATCTCCAATAGCAAGGGTGTGCAAAAAGGGTGAAATTGTGGCTCCACTGAATCCACTAGGAATTTGAGCATTGACAGCAGTGGAGTCAGCATTTCACCCCAAGTGCATTATTTCCACAGAGGTATTGCTTTTGGGAGAGAAGAGTCCCATCCACACAAAACCTTTCTGTTCAGCTCATTTCCTTGATACTGCGATAGGAGCATGAGCATGCTTTATAAATAAACAGATTCCCAAGCAGAAATCACATGTTTCTTGTTCTGAAATGCTGGTTTATCCTAGTACAAGACAGAGCATGTTACTCATTGTGGAAGACAATTAAGTCCCAGAAATATTTGTTGGTCACAGAGAACAATTGGCACCATTATGCTATCATCAAATCTTTCTTTACAAGCATTTTTTTTCTTTTTCTGCAATATCTTAAACAAGTGCGGCAACAGGCTTAGGTTGCAAAACTGCACTTGAAATCATGAGATTAACTTTAAAATTAGGAGATTCTATGGATAATTTTAAGGCTTTTTTGGGTTTATGGTTTTTCAGCCATTAGGATTCCCGTTCTCAAGCTTTTCTTCTCAACCATGAAGGTCAGAAACTTACTTTTAAGAAAAATGAAAGCTGAGATTCTCACAGTCACCTCATTCCGGAAACTAGGACTTGAAGAAAAAAAATTCTGAAGAGTCTAAGACTCAGCCGAAATCATGAGTTGGCAAATTTCAGCCCATTGGGCCCAAATTTATTAAATTTGACTCTAAGGTTGAATTCTGAAGTCAAACACCCCTAAAATGCATATTGGATACAGCATTTAAAAAACAAATAATATTTGGATACAATATTTTAACAAACAAACAAAACCACTCCCAATCTTCAGGGGCTGGATCTAGCTAGGAGCACTTTGCAAATTTCACATTTGGATCCAGGTTTGGCTTTTGAACAACCCCAAAATTCAGAGATATTTGGATCTAGGTTTTTTTATTCAGGTCACATTTCCAGACAACTATATTTTTAGTATTAAATAAAATATAGTTTATCATACCTTGCTTATTTAACAATGGCCTGACATAGTAATGATGTTCATGTTCACATACCTCAGAAATAACTCTGAAATCTTCAGAGTACTGGTAACAATTATGCTTTGTGTCATACATCTGCTTATGCGTCTAAATGTCATGTATTTTGCACAAGCACACAAACACCCCTTTCTGTCTTTCTTTTTCAGCACAAACTCAGTAGCCTTACTGCCTGTTGTAACATTGTGTGGAAATACATCAGGTCTATGCACACAGCTACTAGGCTAATACTTTTGTATCCCTTTAAGTCAACCGTAATATATCATTATGACCCAAGAAAGTTTCAAGGATAATATATAGAATATAAACACATACAAACCAGTCCACCCCTTATCATTCAATGCAAAGAAGTAGCCAAGATTTTTCAAAAGTGACTAGCAACTTCGGGTCCCCAACATGAGACACATTAAAGGAGCTCAATTTTCAGAAAGTGTTGACCATCTGCACTCTAATCAGGCCCCTTTAAGGTATCTCGTATTGGGCACCCAAAAGGTGAGGCAACCAACTCATTAGTCACTTTTGAAAATCATGGTCTCACTCTCAGCTAATCTAACACCAAATCTGAGAA
This sequence comes from Mesoclemmys tuberculata, assembly GCA_007922155.1. NCBI lineage: Eukaryota > Metazoa > Chordata > Testudines > Chelidae > Mesoclemmys > Mesoclemmys tuberculata. The sequence continues at coordinate 4,410,104 of ML675619.1, forward strand.
TTTAAATGACTCAAAATCAGGACATTTAGGGCACATCTAAACAGCAAAAACAAACCAACCCACCCATGAGAGTGAGTGTCGAGAACCCAGGTCAACAGACTCAAGTTCACACTAAGGGGCTAAAGATAGCATTGTAGACCTTCCCACTTGCACTGAAGCCTGAGCTTTGAAACCCAGCAAAGGAGAAGTGTCTCAGAGCTGGGAACATCTACACTGTTATTTTGAACCACATAGCATGTGCCCAGATCAGTTGACCCAGGCACGAAGACTCACTGCCACCAGGTTTGGGTTTTGTTTGTTCTGTAGACATAGCCTAGAAGTTAAGAATCTCACAGAAAACGTTAACAACATTACACATAAGCAGTGTTATAGTGTCCAAAGGTTATGTCCACCATAGTTGACTGCAAAACAGATTCTTTTGTAATTCCTGTCTTTGTATACTAATACCTATGCAAAGTACTTTTTAGTCTGAAATTTTCCATGCTTGGTCTTTGCTCAAAGGTGATTTTAAATATATATATTTTTTCAAAGATTTCTTTAGCAATTTTTAATTTATGTAAAAGTGACAAAATCCTGGCCCTAGATTTTTTTGATTGAACTACCAGAAAAGTGCTGAAGTTTAAAAACTGAAATTAGACATTCTTCTGAGCTTTGATAGTGTAACTTTGCTGTCAAACATGTGTCCTGATACAAAGCTAAAATATGACCATGTTAACGCTGCCATGGAACACTTTATTGTCAATTTCCTGATTTGTGTGTCTTTTTGATCTTTCACATTAATGAGAATCTTCTTTTGAAAAAGAAAAGAAAAGTGCTTGTGTGTTTGACTGTCAGTCTAACCCTCAAAACTGAATGTGTGATCTAGCAATATCACAATCAAATCCGATAAGTAAATATTTCACAGCTCAGGGCTTTTCTATATTTAAAAAGGTACTGCAGACTGGCAGTGCCACTGTAGCACTTCATTGTAGAAACTGCCTACCCTGATGGCAGGGGTTCTCTGTCAGGGTAGGCAATCCACCTCCCCAAGGGAATTCTTCAGTCCTAGCATTGTCTACACAGACTCTTACGGCATGTCTATACTGCCATGGCAGCAGACATCGATGCAGCAGCATCAATTGAGCAGGTCTGTGTAGACCCGCGCAGTCGATGGGAGAACACTCTCCCGTTGACTAAATTAGTCTATGTTCACAAAAGGTGGAAGGTAGTGTTGACGGGAGATGCTCTCCCATCGACTTACACTGTGAAGCTGTCATGCTGCATAGACATAAGTACATTGATGTGAGATATGCTAGTTAAGTAATGCAACTAGCGTATCTCAGGTCAACCCAGCAGGACAGTGTAGGCCAGGTCTCAGGTTGACTTAACAAAGCCACTCAGGGGTGTTTTTTCACACTCCTGACAAACAATTAAACTGACTAATTTTCTAGTGTAGACCAAGCCTTAGGAAGACACTAGTGCCTTGAGGAAGTGAAAGCTTCCTTGACGTACAAAGGCATATCTTGATGCATCATCAAGCCCCGTGACCTCTGACTGCACTCTTCAGTGCAGACAGATCTCAATGGAAATGTACCAATGACTCAGCTGAGGAATGTCTTAATGCATCAAGACGTTCAGCACATATAGGGACCTGTCACATGCAGTTTTTATTACTATTAATTTGTATTGTTATAAACTGGGTGAAGCCTTGTTATGGGATTGAAATGGAGAGGTGTGAACCTCACCCTTCAGTTAACCTGATTGGCAGTGTAAGTCCCACCTAAGACAAATGGAGTGTGTGAACCCACCCACAAATTGTTAATATTGTTTTGGGTAGACTATGGTTCTGGGGTGCTGGGAGAGAAAGAGAAAGGCAGAACAAAGAAATTGACAAGACACAGAGAGAATCTGAAAGGAGTAGCTGAAATCACAGTAATTAACCCTCAAAGAAACCTGGGAGAGGTTTTTGGTCCAGGAGTCAGGCTGAAAAGTGTGCTCTTGTTACTGTGAACAAGAGAAGTTTTTTCCTACTATTTGATTCCTTCTGCATTCAGAGACACAGGAATTTGTACATGCTTCATAAAAAATTCTTTGCATCAAAGAAATTCCTGAGGAGCACCGATTTCTACTCCTAACTGGAACACCCAGAGGGCCCAAACTTTGGCTTTTGGAGCATGTAGGACCCCTGATTAGTCTATACTGGTTTTAAGATCGTATAATTACAGCAGTCCAATCCCCTAGCATTGATGCAGTTACATGGGTAGAAATGTGCCTATATCAGCACAGTTTATTCCCCTAAATTCAGTAATCTTTATTGCATCCACCCTAGGGGCTGTAGTATTTAACATTTTGGTTAAAAATAGTCACAGCCCTAACCCAAATAGTTAAATGGGTACAAAAACCATGTGTTGATCAGGCTTGGGACATAAGTTGCTTCACTGCAGCAGATTCTGGCATGTCGAGGCAGCTGGAGGGGGGCATGGGTGGGACGATATTTTGAACATTATTATGATCGTTACTTAACAAACTCTGTGCTGGAAGGAGCATTATTTAACTCCAGCCTATCAAGATTACTTAGGCTTGTCTTCATATATAGCACTATGTGCTGCTTTTGTAGTTCTTAAGTGAGCCATTCCTATGCCAGTGCTCCCATCGGTGTAGTTAACCCACCTCCTTGAGAGGTGGCAGCTATGTTGACGGGAGAAGCTGTCCACTCCACATACCACTGTCTATACAGGGGGTTAGGTTGGTACAACTACGTCACGCAGGGAGTGTGGATTTTTCACACACACAGTTATACAAATATAGGTCTATCATGTAAACCAGGCCCTCGTAACAACACAGCAAATACTACACCGTATAAACCGGAGAGCTGCACACTCTATTGCTTGCACAGAGCAACTACATTACATACAAGGGGCTTCTTGAATTCCTCTATTCCTCCCTCCAGCACAAGCTCCCCGTGTGCCACCCTCTCATCCCCTTATACTTTAGGGACTGCTTGCACCTTCCTGTATCCCCTCCTTCATGGGAGAGTCCCTCCCTTTCTTCCTCCCACATTAGGGGCTCTGTGGATCCTCATTTTTCACCATGGTCAGAGTTCTGTATGCTCCTTTCCCACCATTCCCTCTCCACCACATACCAGAAACTGTTTCCCTCATATCCCCCTCTCCCTATAGTATTGTCTCCCATTCTCCCCTCCAAACCAGGATGCTCTGTGTGCTCACTCTACCCCACTTCTCCTCCACCATTCTTATTTCTTTTCATTCTGTGCCAGAGATAAATCATTCAGGGCATCAACTGGAGCTAAGCAAAGCACTGATTTTTCAGTTTGGGGGCCCACCCAAAAAGCCATACAAAATTGGTTCATTTCAAACCAAAACTAATTTTTTGTGGGGGATGGAGAAGGTTCAGCAAACCCAGAAAGTTACCTCAAATCAAGAAACTCACAAAACAAAACAAAAAACGTGAAGAGAAAATTAAATGAAAATCCCAAGTTGGGTTTTCCCCCCACCTTTTTGTAAAACATAACTAAATAAATAACAAAATGAAATGACACCACGAAATGAACAGTCAAAGCTTTTCATTTCAAGATGGTCAAAATGAACTATTTTGATATTTTCAGGATAAAAATCCCATTTTCAGCCAAAACTGTTTGCAAGTTCACAAGTGGTTTTGATGCCCCAAAATATGCATTTTTCAATAAATTTACTATTCACTGAAAAATTTTGGCCAGCTGTAATGTCAACATTTTAAAACTGTTTTCGGAGTATCAGCAGAGCTGAGATGGGAAGTATTGTAATACTGGAGTGTATTAATGGTCGCAATCAGCCAGATGGTCAATCTACAGACAAATTTTTGAGGTGCTTGAAACTGCTGGCTAACCGATTTAAGGAGGCCTCTGATCAGATGTGGCATTCAAAAGTTATTGCGTTGCAGACAAAACAAAGGGAAGAGTCATCAAATTGAGTGTAAGATGCTTAGCCAATTAACTAAATAGCCATACGTTACTAAATACTTTCATTAAACCAACTAAATAGTTTACTAAGTAAGAATAGTAAGCAAGTGAATTGCTTCTTTTTAGCTAATTACTATGAATTACTAACAGTTATTACATCACAATGGACTTGCAAAGAGGACTGATTTCTCAATCCATTAGGTAACGTCACATTATTATCTTAATATGAAGTAATCACACCCTTTGGAGGCGGGGGTGGAGAGGGAAGTAGGAAGGGAAGAAAAGTACTGTAGTGTTCTATAGTAATTGTACAATACACTGCAGCTTATGCCAAGTCTACATTTAAAAGTTAAAAGTTCCAGAGGGGTAGCCGTGTTAGTCTGTATACAGCAAAAGAAACAAGAGTCCTGATGAAGTGGGTTACAGCCCATGAAAGCTTACGCCTGCAGAAATTAAATTTGTTAGTCTTGAAAGTGCTACAGGACTCTTTTCTTTTTTTTTTTTTATTTAAAAGTTAGGTCAACAACGCTGCAAAATCATACCCCCATGCACCATAGCTACACCAACCTAACACCTGATGTAGAAGTAACTAGGTTGGAGGAAGAGTTCTTCCATTGACCTAGCTATCACCGTTTAGAGAGGAAAATTAAGTACAGTGATGGAAAAATGCTTTCTGTCACTGTGGAAAGCATACACAGTACTGCAGCTATGACAGTGCAGAGCCCGTAGCGTAGACAAGACTTCAGAAGAGCAATACTGCAGTGTTTCATTAATCAAAAACATGAACGGGTCACTTTTGGCTTCTTCCTTACACATGAGAAAACTAGAGTTTGCTTTCAGTCTGAAAAGGTTTCAGCAAATTACTGATAACTAGAGGTGGGCAGGAACTGGCAATTTCATCCTGCAGAATAAATTAAAAAAAATAAAAAGTTGTTCTGATTTGGAAGGAAGAGTTGGAAATGCCTGATTTACTCAGGGTGGAAATTTTCAAATAATTCCATTTTGGAAAAACTGATATGGAATTTTTTTGAAAAATTCCAGTCCCCATGTCCCTGGCACCTGGGAGCTCAGGCTCTGGGGCAGGCAGCCAGGTGAACTGCCAAGAAGCCAGGACAAGTTTGGCAGTGCCCACCCAGGAACCCGAAAGCCATGGAGCATTTCCATTTTGATGACTCTGCATTTTTTATGGAAAACCATTGTTGGAAATTTTCTGACCAGTTCTACTGATAACCCAGGGCCCACATGTACAGTGCCTGTCAAACAACAGAATAGTCATTGCTTACCTAGCCAAGTTGGGAGATAATAAGGCGAGAGTGGTTAATATGCCATAAGAATTTAGCAGTTGTTCCAGAACAGGAAGTACTTTCTGTGGAGGCAGAGAATATGGCAGCAGATGTCTTATCCAAAAGACAATGATCATGGAAGAGTTCTTCTCTGTCATTTATGAGCATCTGGGAGGCAGATTCCCCATTCAGGACTGCAGCAGGAGTTGATGCATTCTTACTTTAGCGGGTGTGTCTTCATATACTGACCAGATTTTATTTTTCTCAGTACTTTGGAAGATTTCACCAAAGTAATGAAAGACCATCCCCAATGGTACCTTCTGATTCTACCTGATTGGCATCCAGACACTGGTCATACACAGTCCCCCTATTCCTCCTTCCTAATTCCAACTTCCCCATAGGCCTAGAGAAGCTCAGATTCAGGGAGAGGAAAGAAGTGCAATTCCATAGGGAAAGATTCCCTGATGATTGTAGGTCAGTCGTCACGGCTGCCTTGTAAAATATGGGATTTCAGGTGCAGGTTATCAAACTCCTGGTTTGAGGGTGGAAAAATGCTACCAATAGATTACCCAGTGTTTATAGGGACTGTGTTTTCTGGGTAAAGTCAATGCCAAGAAGTAAAATTATGTTTCAAAAATAATTACTTGGCTGATAAGGTGGCAGCAGTTGGCAAATCTTATATGGGTGCCATAACCTCTGCCTCTGCACTGGCTTTCATTCTCTGTGAGGTTATTAGGACCACGGAGTTTGGCACAGTAATTAAAGCTGCCTTGTTCACCTAACATGTCTATGCACAATAATACCTAGATCCTATATCACACCCTTCATCAGTAGATCTCAGAGTACTTTACAAGGTCAATATCATTATCCCCATTTTACATACAGGGAAACTGAGGCAGAGGGAGTGAGATGACCCTGCCCAAGGTCACCCAGAAAAGCAGTAGCAGAATCTGGAGTTGAATCCAGGTCTGTATATAGTCTCTGTACCTGTGTGTAGACAACCTCCGGGATTCCTTTGGGGATGTTTGTTAGTGTTTTCCCAAGTCATTTAGGCTCCTTCAACAGCCCATGCAACATCAAGGTTTTGACTGCTGAATTGACTCAACTGTTCACAAAGTCACCGGTTCTTCTATTTTTTTCCCCCTTGGCATGCATACACCTGGGGCTTAAATTATAGTTCGGACCTTCCCCAAATTGATAATACCCTTGGCATTTATCTCACCTAGGACACTGCAACAGTGGATGTTGGGGAGCTTTAGCAAATTGTTCCCTAAGAGTCCCTCATATCTATCTCCCCCCACACCCTCTAAAGCCTGCTTTTCCATAGGAAAGAGGAAGAACTGAGCAGGGCTGGGCAAGCAAAGAAATGGAAGGCAAAATGGTACATGAGCAGTGACTGAATGAACAATGCAGCCATTACATTCTATGGCTAGGGTAACTGCTGCCAAAGAGCCAGAGACAGTGAAGGGGAGAGCTGGGTTGTGGAATATGGAGGTTTTCATCAAAGACATTATGTTAAAAAAAAAATGCCAAAAATTTAATTAACTCAGAGTTAATGTTACCCAGTGCTACCTCGGGTTCTTCCAAAACATGGAGAGTGGCTAAATGTGAGCCTTCTGACAACCAGGAATGCTAAGGTAAGGTACATGCCACCCTCACAATGCAATCCTGTCCCCCTGGAGCTGACGATAACCTTTGAACCATTCCTACTGGCTAAGTTTCCAAGGGAAGTGGTGGATTCTCTGTCTCCTCAGATCTAGACTGGATGCCTTTCTGGAAGATATGCTTTAGAACACCAAATTACTAGGCTCAATAAAGGAGTAACGCAGTGAGATTCTATCGAGGGCCTGTATTACACAGGAGGTCAGACAAAAGGATATAATGGCTCTTTTGGACCTTAAAAATCTATGACTATATAATAATCAGATATGATGGAGTATGAGCATGTGCAATTATTATTTGTGTTTGAATTCCAGCATTTATCTGCCTGGACTCTGGCTGCCTTCACTGTGTTCAAGTGTGGTTCTATTATATTAAATATACACCAAGTAATGTAATCCACATGAAAGAAAGCATTTTGTAGCTAGAGATTCTCTACTTAACCGTTTATACAATTTCTTGTAGAAGGTTTAACAGAAAAGACAATAAAAAAACCTCAAAAATGAGATTTATCCAGCATAAAATGTTATTGAGCGGTGAAGCAATTAGTTGGAGCAGGTTGGCAGAGGCATCCGTGGGTACGTCTACACTGAAATTAAACACCCATGGCTGGCCCACATCAGCTGACTGAGGCTCACAGGACTGTAAAACTGTGGTGTAGATGTTCAGGCTCAGACCATGAGACCACGCAAGTGGAGAAAGTCCCAGAGCCCAGGCTCCAGCCCGAGTTCAAACAATTTTACAGCCCTGTAGCCTGAGCCCTGAATTGGCCAACACAGGCCAGCCTCCCATGTTTAACTGCAGTGAAGACATACTCTGAGATATGAGGAGAGGTGCAGATGAGTTTGAGGGATCCAATATGCCTTATTTCAGCACTGAGTTCTGTAGATGAGATCAGTGAAGGTGGACTAAGTTGTCTTCTCCCCATGGGTATGTGGGTATACATGACTGTGGTCTCCCAGACTTAGAATCATATAATATTAGAGTTGGAAGGGACCTCAGCAGGTCATCTAGTCCAAACCCCTGCTCAAAGCAGGACTATCCTCAGCTAAATCATCCCAGCAAGGGTTTTGTCAAGCCGCAGCTTAAAAACCTCTAAAGATGGAGATGCCACCACCTCCCTAGGTAATCCATTCCAATGCTTCACCACCCTCCTAGTGAAAAACTTTTTCCTAATGTCCAACCTAGCCCTCCCTCACTGCAACTTGAGACCGTTGCTCCTTGTTCTGTCATCTGCCACCACTGAAAACAGCCTAGCTCCAGCCTCCCTGAAACCCCCTTTCAGGTAGTTTAAGGCTGCTATCAAAGTCCTGTGCTCCAGCCCCCTAATCATTTTTGTTGCCCACCGCTGGACTCTCTCCAACTTGTCCACATCCTTTTTGTAATGAGGAGCCCAAAACTGGACACAATACTCCAAATGAGGCCTCACCAATGCCGAATAGAGGGGAATAATCATTTCCCACAATCTGCTGGCAATGCTCTTACTAATACAGCCCAATATGCCATTAGCCTTCTTGGCAACCAGAGCACACTGCTGACTCATATTCAGCTTCTTATCCACTGTAACGCCCAGATCCTTTTCTGCAGAACTGCTGCCTAGCTCGTCGGTTCCCAGTCTGTAGCTGTGCATGGGATTCTTCTGTCCTAAGTGCAGGACTCTGCGCTTGTCCTTGTTGAACCTCATCAGATTTCTTTTGACCCAATCCTCCAATTTGTTTAGGTCCTGCTGTATCCTATCCCTCCCTTCCAGGGTATCTACCACCCCCCCCCTAGTTTAGTGTCATCTGCAAACTTACTGAGGGTGCAATCTACCCATCCTCCAGATCATTAATGCAGATGTTGAGTAAAACCAGCCCCAGGACCGACCCCTGGGGCACTCCATTTGTGACCGGCTGCCAGCTAGACATGGAGTCATTGATCACTACTCATTGAACCCTTTGCTCTAGCCAGTTCTCTATCCGTTATATAGTCCATTCATCCAACCCATACTTTTTTAACTTGCTGATAAGAATGCTGTGGGAGATCATATCAAAAGTTTTGCTAAAGTCAAGGTATATCACGTCTACTGCTTTCCCCTCATCCACAGAACCAGTCACCTCTTCAGAGAAAGCAATCAGGTTGGTCAGGCATGACTTTCCCTTGGTGAATCCATGTTGACTGCTCCTGATCACCTTCCTCTCTTTTAAGTGCCTTAAAATGGATTCCTTGAGGACCTGCTCCATGATTTTTCCAGGGATTAGGGTGAGGCTGACTGGCCTATAGTTCCCTGGATCTTCTTTCTTCCCTTTCTTGAAGATGAGCACTGTATTTCCCTTTTTCCAGTCATCTAGGACCTCCCCCTGTTGCCACGAGCTTTCAAAGATAATAGCCCATGGCTCTGAAATCACATCAGCTAACTCCCTCAGCACCCTTGGGTGCATTGCATCTGGCCCCATGGACTTGTGTATGTCCAATCTTTCTAAATAGTCCTGGACCTGTTCCTTCAGCACTACAGGATGTTCATCTCCTCCCCATTCTGTGCCGCCCAGTGCAGTAGCCTGGGAGCTGACCTTGTCTGTGAAGACAAAGGCAAAAAAGGCATTGAGTACCTCAGCTTTCCACATCCTTTCTCACTAGGTTGCCTCCCCCATTCTGTAAGGGGCCCACACTTTCCTTAATCTTCCTCTTGTTGCTAACATACCTGTAGAAACCCTTCTTGTTCCCCTTCACATCACTTGCTAGCTGCAACTCCAATTGTGCTTTGGCCTTCCTGATTTCATTCCTGCATGTTTGAGCAGTATTTTTATAATCCTCCCTAGTCATCTGACCAAGCTTCCTCTTCTCGGAAGCTTCTTTTTTGTGTTTAAGCTCACCAATGACTTCTTTGTTAAGCCATTCTGGTCACCTACCACACTTGCTATTCTTTCTGCACATTGGGATGGTTTGTTCCTGTGCCCTCAATAAGGTTTCTTTAAAATATAGCCAGCCCTCTTGGATTCCTTTCCCACTCATATTAGCCTCCCAGGGGATCCTGCCCATCAGCTCCCTGAGGGAGTCAAAGTCTGCTTTTCTGAAGTCCATGGTCCATATCCTGCTGTTTTCCTTTCTTCCTTTCGTCAGGATCCTGAACTCGACCATCTCATGGTCACTGCTGCCTACTTTGTCACCCACTTCTACTTCCCCTACCAAATCTTCCCTGTTTGTGAGCAGCAGGTCAAGAGCAGCACGGCCCCATGTTGGTTGCTCCAGCACTTGCACCAGGAAGTTATCCGCGACACAATCCAAAAACTTCCTGGATTGTTTGTGCTCTGCTGTATTGCTCTTCCAGCAGATGTCAGGGTGATTGAAGTCCCCCATGAGAATCAGGTCCTGTAAACTGGAAACTTTCCCTAGTTGACTGAAGAAAGCCTCATCTACCTCATCCTCCTTGTCTGGTGGTCTATAATAGACACCCACCACAACATCACCCTTATTGTTCTTGCTTCTAAGCTTAACCCAGAGACTCAACTGGTGTATCTCCAGTTTCACACTGGAGCTCAGAGCAATCAGAGTGCTCTCTTACATACAGTGCAACTCCTCCAACCTTTCGCCCCTGCCTGTCCTTCCTGAACAGCTTATACCCATCCATGACAGTGTTCCAGTCATGTGAGTTATTCCACCAAGTCTCAGTTATTCCAATCATGTCATAGTTCCTTGACTGGGCCAGGACTTCCAATTCCTCCTGCTTGTTTCCCAGGATTCTTGTGTTTATGTACAGGCACTTGAGATAACCAGCCGATAGCCCTACTTTCTCAGTAGGGATCAGGGGGCCTCCCCTGTTGCACCCTCCTCCTTCTGCTTCCTTGTGGTGTCCTTCTTCCCCACTTACCTTCAGGCTTAGTTCTCCGTCCCCCATCAAACCTAGTTTAAAGCCCTCCCCACTAGGTTACCCAGCCTGTCTGCAAAGATACTCTTCCCTCTCTTCATTAGGTGAGTCCCATCTCAACTTTGAGGAGTAAATGAAGGCAGAGTCTCCACGGGAATCCTCAGGGCAAGCAGGGATAACATTTTGCCAATTTTTGACAGCTTGTGTGCAGTAGCGTCAGTGTTGGAGTGAAGGCATCTCCGGTTTGTGACAGCTGACTCACACCCAAGTTTTGCTACAAAGAAGATATCAGCATGTGCTCTACAGTGTTCAGGGGTGCTGTAGGTAGAGCGCTAGCATATGTGTTATTGTTACTGTAGGGCATCACTCAGACACAGTAGAGTAAAGAGTGTGTTATGGGAGTAGAATGTACTTAATTTTATTTTCAGAGGATAAAATGGAGCCCTTCTTCACATTCCAGAAGGTCCACTAGGCATCAGTGGGCAACTTTAATTTTGCGTTAATTAAGATTTGGGGCATTTAATCTTAGGCCTTCACAAAATGTCACTTTTCTTACTATAATCTCACCCTTCTATCCATTCAACATAGAAATTACATCTTACCCATGTGTAGCTTCCACTAGCATTTACATCACCGCCAAGGCTGGCACCATATCACTTTTTGATTTGATAAACACCTTTATAGATCTGCAGAAAGAAGGGAGACATCCTCTGTCACAGCTGTAAGTCTACAGAGTAAAATACAATAAGGTCCCAGATTAAGTCCCACATAAGTAATGCAGACTGAGGCTTATGTTGCAGATCAAGAAACTGTTTCAGTTGGATGACTTTTTTATTTTATTTTATTATTTTTAAGTTAAAGGAGTTAAAATTGGTTATATCCCCTAGTGCTGGCACAGGTATACAAATATAAAAGGTGCCTTATATCTGTATATCTTCTACCTCTAAATATACAGGAATAAACTATAGAGGTATAAGCACTTTTACACCAATATAAATGTATCAATATTGGGGGTGAGGGAAGGCAGTTAGCCTGCCTCCCCAGCCCAGGTAGGACTAAACACCACATCCAGAATCTGTTCATGCCTTTTCCTTGCAGCATCATTTACTGGTTGCACTAACAATCATTTTCAAAGCCCAAAACAAAATAACTCCACATAACTGCAAGAGCTATCCTTGCTCTGACCTGGGGCTTCCTTACCAGTTTTCCTATTCCTAGTAGTTCTTCACTAGTCCTACAGGCAATCTGACTAGAAGTACTCCCCTCCCATAAAGGGCAAGCTGTTCCTTATAACTCTCCTCAAACTGAGCCATCTAGCCTTTATAGCGATCAGCTGTTCATCAGGCAGTCACTGACCTCTTCCCAGATGGTTCTGACTCTCCCCTCTACTAAAGTCAAACATCTGTGATTAAAAGCTCTCTGCCAGAGAGCAGGACTGACTGGCTCCAACTCCCCTAGCCCTTACAAAGGGCTGAGTGCCTTATTATAGGGTCTGTACTACTTTAACCATACCGCTATAGTTAAAGTAGTACAACTTTTGGTGTAGACAAGGCTGTAGACAGGTAAGGACCCAGATCAGCCCAGCCAAAGCTGCATCTGCAGCAATGAGCAAGGGATATGACATTTTCACAGTGCAGGTCATTGAAAAATAATATTGGAAACTCTCAGACAAGTACAGACTGGCAACTGAAAGTCTCAGGCACAGGAAGGGGGTACCTTCCAATAGTTATTTATATTTAAGTCTAAGAAATCTTCACATCAAAGGATATAGTAGAAAAGAAACAGCTTTATTGTCTGACAGATACAAGTAGATTTTCTTAAACAAGAAAAGGTACCTCTGTTTATTTTAGAACAATGACGCCATTTCCCCATCCAGATATAGTATCTAGGGGAATAAGTATACTGTATCTCTTTCCCGTCCTGAATCACACTTACCTAATCCTCTTGCTTTGCTGAAGATTTGGAAAATAAAAAATAGTCTTATGTCTTTTGTTGGATTTTTATTATGTAGAAATGAACCCCCAAATGGTTTTGGGGGGTGGTTTCTTTATTTGTTCATTTTTAGTCTTTTTAACCTTGGAAATATCAGGACTATCAAGTCTCATTTTCCATGAAAGACTTTTTGGGTATTTCCCCAATAGAACTGGGATTTCCATTGACAGCAGTGGGATACTCAGTCACAATAAAGTTAAGCTCTTGTGTAAATCTTTGCAGGGTTGGGACCCTACTGAGTACCCTCAGCTCTCGTTGACGTGAAACTATGTGTAGTCAGGCCCTGTAAGGTGTCTCAGGATGGGTACTCACAGATGTTGGGTTCTGGGCTCTTTTGAATATTTGTCCATAAGTATCACAATAGGAGCTGCTGGGTGTTGAGCACTTCTGGAAGATGTAGGCCATATTTAGGTGCCCAAAAAGTAGCTGAGCTTTTATGAAAATCAGGCCCCAACTGCAGGAGCTGAGCGCTTGAAAATCTGGTATCTCTTCTTATATTAGCCTTTGGTAACTTGCCTTCTAGTTAGACTCCATGAAAATCCATACCAAAGAAGACAGTTGTGTCATCAACTCTTTCAGACTTGTTGTAGAATGCATTCCAGTTCTCCTGAGCTGTGGTATTTGGGGCACCTTGGATGTTGCATACCTGCTGACTGCCCCAGTCTGTCCCAGGCTAGTACTGGGTTTTGAACACATGTCTTGTGCAGGCAGTGTCTTGGTCACTGCCCCATAGGCTTGTCAATCTCTGCAGCCTCCTCCCCACCAGGAAAAGAACTGGCTGCTCAGTCAGGGAGGTCAAGGTAGGGAGCACAGAAGGCTGAGGTGTTAGCCCTTTTCCTGGAGAGAGAGTAGTCCGCTCTGAAGGAGTTATACCACGGGAGTAGTGGAGGAGCTGGACATAGAGGGCTGGGAGTCATTAACTAAGAAGGCAGGTCTCTTTTCCTCCCATGTCTCCAGCAAACCATCTAGCAACTCTCCTGCTGGGCCACCGTAATAGTTGTTAAGGAAGTAAGTAAAGGAATATAGTGGAGATGACACTGCTTAGGTGAAAACAAGGAGAGTCCTGTAGCACCCTAAAGACTAACAAATTTCTGCAGGCATAAGCTTTTGTGGGTTGCCCACAGCTAGTCCTCTGGGACTGCTTAGGTGGAGAGTGAGGGTGTGGGGTGACTGTGAGTGTCGACATAGATTTGGAGGACACAAAAGAGTAAGCAGAAAAATACTAAATAGTAAAAGGAACAGTAATAAATGCAACAGTCTCTTACCTCCTCAAGCACCACTACGTCAAAGTTGCAATGCATGACGTAACACGTGCCAGACCTCCAAACTCAATCAGCAGTGGCTTAGGAAAAAAGCTGACAATTTGCTGTCACAGCATTGCAGCATGAATGGGAGGGTGCAGAAAAGGATAGCCCTCACCCCTCAAAGCATATGTGTGCTCCGTGAGTAGGACAGAACCATCCACAGCATTCTGGGAACTAATGCAAATGTAAACAGGTGTGAATGGGCATTATTTATCACAGAAATTAGGCACCTTCTACAGAGAGCTGTCCAGGAATTGTGAGATAGGTACAACACACAAGAGTTTAGTCTCCTGAGGGCCGTAATACTTTGGTCTAATTCTGGTTGTTGGGCTTGGTGTGGAGGTAGCTGTGTGGAATTCGGTGGTCTGTGGTATACAGGTCAGAGATTTGGTGGCTCTGCTGACCTTAAACTCTAAAACACTCCACAGACCCTGCTCCTCCTGCAGGCATGTCTAGGGATAGAAGCAGTGCACTGTTTGTACCCGGCATAGGATGTCTAGTGTAGGCACAGTGGTAGCTTACATCAGTTCAGTCACAACTGCAAAGTTCTGTAATTTGGATAGAACACCATTCCAACCCAAGCCTATTTGCCAGGCAAGGCTATCTAGATGATCCCAACAGGTGTTGGTTGAGGCATGTTGATGGGGAAGCTTATGCTGTGTTTGTTTTGTGAATAAATTACAATACTTTACTCTCCATTATCCAGAGCTGTCCATCTAATACCTTGCATGAGTACTAAACTTACACAACAAATTTATAAGGAAATATAGATGCATGGTCCATTTTGATGAATTTCTGCAGACTCTAATTTAATTATGGAACAAAGATCCTTCATAAAAAATGTCAAATTCAGTGACTAAAATCCATATTTAAGCACCAAAATAAGAAGGCAGTAGGGTTTTTTTAACAGAGTACTGACCACACACAACCCCTATTGAGTTCATTAAGGCGCTTATTCTCATTTACACTAAGACCACTTTATTTTGCTCTGGTAGAAGAGACCTTGAGATGAGCATAAATTTACCTTTTTAGACACCCCGTCCTTCCCCCAATGCTGCCAAAGGTTTATTAAAGGGGACACAGTGTACTCAGGCCCTAGGAGCTGAAAATTCTCAGTACATCTAAGAATCAAGCCCCAAGTCAATTGTGGAGTCTAAGACAGAACAAAACAAACCCTGTGCTGGCTTTAAACAAGCCTGAGCTGGCATCTTAAACATTTTCTCAAGCTTATGCAATGAATCACCCCAGACACTGCTCAATCTCATGCCAACAATCTTGTGTGCAAGTGGTAGAATAAGTGATTTTACAAAACATACCTGGTCAAATATGGCTGTTCCTTGTACCTGGGCCTGAACACAAATACATGCAGTACATTTTCTGACATTTCAATAATATTGGCCTATGAATATCAGATTTAATACAAATCAGATACATTCACATAACCAAATTTTACCCAACCAAAATCTGTACAAGGCATCACAGGCCTGGATACATAAGATAAATCCTTTTCTGTAGGAAGGTCCTCCTTGTTCACATACTTTTAGGGACCTGGTTGTTAAAATTGATATCCCTTCTATTTGGGGTATCATTCTGTCAAATCACCAGCTTTTCATTCCTTTCTTGTGTCCATCCAGATATACACTATCCAGGTTCTGGCTGTCTAGGAAAGAGATTTAAAGGTTTTATTGGAAGCTAATGTTTCAAAAGAACAATACAGGCTTTACAACACAGGAGAAAGAGGCATCCAGGTGGGGGTATGGACTATCGGTGGGTACAGAGTCATTGGGGGTCAGGGAGCAGAACAAGCCCGAGGTGTCCTGGATGGGGTGAAAAGCGGGGGTTTACGGTGCAGGCGACATAACAGTGATGGGGGAAACATTACGTGTTACAACGATCACGAGGGGTGCAGAAGGGGGTGAGTTCATAAGTTCGTGACGACGTGGCATCCCCCATGGGGTCCGTGGGGTGGTGGGAGCTTGTTGAGAGTTCACAGAGTTCTACGTTGTGGCGCTCACTCTTCGCGGTACTGCCTGTGGCCGGTGATATGCTGCACGTAGATGTCCCAGGACCACCGTATGCAGTCCGACACCATGAGGCGTCGCATGAGGCGGGAGTAGCACCAGCCAATGCTGCAGGCCTGCAGCAATCCCCATCAGTCAGCAGGTACACTTCAGCCAAAACAAATGTTGTTTGGGACAGAGGCAAGGCCTCCACAGAAAAGTGTTATAGCCTTAGAAGTCCTGGATTTTTGAGGCTTCATTAAGCTTTCAAAGACATTTCAGAGAATTAAAAACACCAGTCAGGACCAGTGTGGGTTTGTCATGACATGTCTCATGAAAAATTTATGACGGAGAGAGGATTCCCCCCCAAGTTTTTCACAAAGATGGGGTTAATTGAATATTTTCCCTGTCTACATCTGAACATTTCCCCACAGAAAATAAATAAATTGTCTACTAATGAAGCCTTGATACTCTTCTGGGATTAAGTATCCTTTACAGGTGTCACAGAGAAGGGTCATGATTTTTGAAGATGATTCAATTGTTGGCAACTCAACTTGAGACACCTGAAAAGGTTCTGATTCTCGAAAGTGATGAGCAGCTGCTCTTTGCAAATGTGGCCCGTTTAAAGGCCTCAGGATGGACATCCAAAATCTCTAGCCACCTCTGAAAATCTGGGTCAAGGGTTTTATGTTAGAAAGCCACTCATGTGAATCTTGACCCATGATAACCAGTTGTTCACAATGGAAAGGAATGAGTATTAATTATATTATTATTTCTAAACAATAAACCATGACCAAAAACCATTGATATAATTTGTAGGCAAAAGGATGTAGTATTGCTGTTTTGGATGGTAATGATTTGGGCTTCAAAGTATTTAAACTCATGAAAAGAGTATTAGCTCAGAAGAGGACATCCCAAGGTCAAATCCAAGGGACTTTGGCAATTAGTAGAAGAAGAAAGAGTCCAATCTTTGTGTTTTTATACTTCCCACTTCTTTAATTCACCAAGTCATGTTTTCTAATATAAGTTTCCAGCCTGAGTGTATAAGGAATTGAACAGACTACATACTGTTTTTATATATTACAGGAAATGCCCCTTTGATAGCCACTGAAGAATGCCTGACTGCTGTAGGCTGGGCATATGAACAAGAGTAAGACATTTTTCAAGTACTCTGTTTGCCAGAAAATACAGGATGAAAAAAATGGAGGGGGAAAAATGAAAATCAAAATATTTTGTTTCAACTTTTCTAAATGAAAAATTTCAACTTTTCATTTGGAAGTTTAGCTAGATTTTTTTTTTAAAGGAGAGGAGTAAAACACCTGGAAATTAAACTAAATGTTTCATTCTGTGTTGAATGAAATGGAAACCAAATTTTCTTTATGGAACAAAAAACCAAAGGCTTTCCATCTTGAGTCAATCCAAAACCATTTTTTCGATTTGGCCACCAAACCAAAAAATCAGTTATTCACTCAGCTATAGATGAGGCAGGAAGAGATCTTTTCTCATAGCTATAGGTATAACCCATGTATTCAGCCCCACTAGTTTCAGTTGGGATCACATCACAGAAGCAAAGGGTATTGGTTGACAGAGAACCTACTCTTGTTCAGTGCAAGGTCAGTGGCCAATAAAGTATTCCCATCTATGACCTGATCATGGATGAGGCCCCTGGCTTTGTGTGTATAATGTAGGACTGTCTACATGAGAAAGTTTTATTAATTATACCAGTGTAATTATACCAAAATAGTTAAACAGCTATAGTTATACCGGTATAACTCCCGGTGTGGATACACTTATTTCAGAATCATACAGGCATTTTTCAGTTTAGCTGAAACCCCTTCCAAAATGACATAAGCTTAAAAAAAGACACTCTTATTGAAGACCAAGAGTGCCCACATGAGGAATGATACCTGTACAACAATTATGGTTTCAATTCACACTTTCGCTTATACCATTATCATAGAGCTGGCTGGGATGATTCAGCAAGCACGCTGTGTTAGGCTGGGTTTCTCCAGACAGTTACTTGATGTACAGTGATCGGAGGGATGGTTGGGGGAGCGTATAACACAGTTATTGGCATCTGATTTCAACTGACATGTCGCACTGCAAAAACAGATCTCTCATTTCAATGTAACTCAACTGGTGCCAAGTTATGGGAGAGAGTGAACTTGAGAACAGTTGTGTTGTCTTGTCACAACTCACATTCTCCAGCTAAACTGGACAAGGCTATGTCTACACCTAGAGTTGGGATCGGGGTGATTCCCGACTCAAGCAGACCCACAATATTAGTGTAGCCACAGGAGCAGCACAGTCTAGCTGCCTTAAATATGTACCACTGGGTCTAGGCAGATTTCTACTTGGGGCAGCTAGACCATGCCATCACTTGTTGCTGTCCATGCTACTGTGGTTAACTACTACTTTTAGCACACTAGTGTGGTCAGAGCTAGTGTGACTATGTCTACTCGAGCTGGGAATCCCACCCCCAGCTCCAAGTGTAGACATAGCCTAAGTTTGTCTCTTATTAATCTTCCCCTCAGGTAATGCCTGCTCCAAATTTTTTCATCCCTTCCCAAATTCATACTGATAGCCATCAGTCACTCTGATACCAAGGGTACAATAAAATAGTCACCTCGGCATGGCTAGACTGGACACGTCTAAATTAGCTGGTCAGTTGCGCAATTGTTCTTCGCTAACGCCTCAGCTCAAACAGTTATTTAGGTAGGTTGAATCTTGATAGGACCATGGTAAAAGCTATGGTTGCTAATCCAACCATATCTGCTGCTTGCCTCCTACTCTTAACTCCCTTTGGCTCACCTCACCTTGCCCCCTGGCTCCTTGAGTCATGACACAGCAGGAAAGTGAGGGGGTTCAGAAGACCCTTTCCTTGAATAAAATAACTTGATATTAAAATAAAGAAAAAGAAATACTTAAGGCATGGGGGGAGACAGGAGGGAGACTAAACAAGACTAGAACAGTATTATGTACCTTCTAGCCCCCTTGACTCTATCAACAGAAACCTTGCGGGAAACCTTCCCCCTCCAGCAAGTGGTATTGCAACATGGCGACTGGCTGCTGTAATGCTGCTATTATCATAGTGCTCAACTTATAGTAAGGGGAGTTGCCTGTTTATGTGGCACTCCTATGGGTTTACTGCAGCCTGATTCACAATTGCCCTGTTCCTTGTGCAGCTATTTACAACAATGCCAAGTAGGTGCAAAATGCAACCATTGGTGGTGTGTTACACTCACTCTGCACTGATGTAAATGGCTATACAAGTTGCAGGGCAATGGTGAAGCTGTCCTATGGACACTTTCTTTAGGTGAAGGACATTAGGTAGACATAAAAGAGCCATGAAAACCATACTTGGGTGTGCTGAACTCCATACGGAGTTTCGTAGCTTTTGGATATACATGTGCTGCAACCATGCACTGAAGGACAAGGTGCAGCTGCCCTCCCCTAGCAGCTGGCTGGGTCTGTTCGTTCCTTATTTACAGTACAGTAATTACTTTTGGGTGTGAAACAGTGCAATCATTTGTTCTGTTTTTTAAACACTGAGACAGGTCAGAAGAATGTGCCTCATTAGTAACTCATTAATTGGCAACCTTCAGCAGAATGCATGGCTCTATGCAGCAAAGGTTTAACTCTGGTTTAATGGCTTCGCTGTCATGTCAACAGGCAGAGGGGCTGACATTCAGGCTCTACTAACCTGACATGTTAGTACAGCTTGTTTTGTTCTTTGATGCTTAGAGACTCTCATTCCCATTGAAGTCAATGAAAAATGAGAATACCCAGCACTTTGCAGAATTGGGACTGTTGGAGGCCCAGTACAATTTGAGTTGCCTGACCACTGTCCTACAGGCCTAGCATAGCTTCAGTTGCTTGCTTGGTTATTCTGACCTGTGTAGCATGACATCTTCCAGTTGGCAGAGATGAATAGTGTCATGCTGATTGGATTGGTGGGGGGAGGGGGATTTGTGTTATTTGACTTCGGTATGTCAAAATCATAGTGAGTCATGTGAGACATGCCATGTCAGGTACTGTTAGAAAGGTTATAATGTGCTGAGTAAGATGATAATGTTTATGTTCGTGTGTTATATCTGTAATGGAAGTTATGGATATCTTTGATATACCTGTATTTCAAACTATGCTGTATAAGACTCACCCCAGACAGAGAAGCGGCAGGACAATAGCCCGCTTAATGGCCCATCAAGACCTTTACAGAAGCAAATGGCCCAGGAAGGAACTAAAGGCATACCTGAAGAGTTACCAGGATTGGCCCATGTGACTCTGGACTCCATTTTGGTTCCTGTAAAATTCCACAAGCAGCCTGGCAAGGGCCAGAGGATATATAAGGCACAGCCTTTGGGATCCATTCTGTCTACAGTTCAGCTTTCAGTCACCTGTCTACCTCTGGATCAACCCATCTGCATACGAACTGAAGCTGTGAAACAAAGGACTGAGACCCATCCAGGTATTGGACGTATACCAGAGGAACTATACAAGCCTGCAGTTCCACAATTCTTCTAGAAACCTGATGTATATGGACTTTCAAATCATTTGTATGTATCTGATTGCTTTAATCCTTTATCATTTCTCTTATAGTTTATTTTTCTTTTTATAATAAACCTTTTATAATAAACCTTTAGTTTTAGTTACTAAATTAAGTTAAGTTAAAATCAAATGGGGAACTATTTTATTTTAAATTGTAAAATCCTATGTCCACAAATTGCACCAATAGGCCTGGGGAAGGGAGGAATCCATACCTGGTTTGCAATGCATTTTCTCTATGAGGCAGGTTACAGGTAAAGTTGCAACTGAATTTCTGTCCCCCTGATTTTTCCTTCATTCACACTGATTGTGGAAGCTCATCTGAGGTGATAAATAACATATTGTGCTCTGCCATTTTGGCCACCCTCCTGTTCTTTCACTTAACCCACCCCCCAGCCTGTGTGGTAAACGTCTGCCAAGTGGAGTCAGCAGCAACCAGGGCTGGGTTCAATATCTAGGGGTTCTTCTTAACAGTAGAGAGCCCCCCATCCAGTAATCTGAGAAAATTTAACACCATCCCTTGGCGTCTCTAAGAGGCAGTACTTCCCCACTCACAAGCACTGGGTCTGTGTATACCAAAAGAGAACTTTTATTAAAAGGGACAGGCAAGCATTAGTTTGAGAACACATACAACCACATGCAGAAGCATGCGACCATACACAAAATCTCAACCCTGGAGTGCATTGGGAAGTGTCGTCTGCCTCAGTTTCTCACCTTGCAGCGGGAAAGTCTGACGAACAAACATCTCTCTAACACATCACTCCCCTCTTCCTCCACTGCACCCCACTCACAGTTGGCTGTCCTTGGTCAGCAAAGACCCAGAGTTCAGGGTGTGTTCACCTCCTACCTCAGAAAGGTAGAGAACCAACACCAAGCAAAGTCTCTGTCGTTACCAGGCACCCCTGCAATGGGCTGTTTGCCACTGCCGTTCTTTTTTTCTCCGCTGCTGCTGGTCATTTGTGGCTGATGCTTCTCCCTGGACACACACTACCACTTCTGCAATGCGGTATTCTGAGACTCCACTACTTAACGAAGGTCTCCAGTGATTTCAGATCTTAGTGATTTCATTGGGTAGCAGGAAGACTCATTTCTGATACAGCCTCTCGTACACTATCATTTCACCACTCTCTCTACACCAGGTCGAAGGCATAGCCTCTGTTTTATGCAAACATAGTCTGTTCCTGAAGTGTTGTCTCCCATTGCATCACTAGATCTCAGGGGAGAACTCATTTGGGCCCTGCTTAAAGTTGGGTGTCTCACAAAGTCAGGTAAATTTTCTGTTGGACTTGGGTAACGAGCCCCACCTGCCACCTGAGCCACTACAGCCACACTGCCATTTTTGTGTGCTAGCTTGAGCAAAGCTATCATATGTTCACCTACCCAACCTGGGAACTACACCTCCCAGCTGCTGTGTTGATGTAACCTAAAGATGTGGGCTTTCTGGACTGGGTATGTACTCCAGATTATCCCTGGTACTATAATTAAGCAGTGTTCTTTGAAATGTTTTGGGTTGTTTCTTGCAATGAAATAATAAGTGGTAGCGACCTGAAACAATACAGCGTTCTGCATGATCATGGTTAGTTGTTCTTGCCTTCATAGTATTTAAACTTTGTACACCAAGTTTGATTTCAGGCTGTGTCTGGATAATTTTGTTGGTTGAACACAACTCATCATTCCCTTATTGGGAAACAAGCAATTACTCCTGTCACAGTTTCAGGTAAGTGCTTCTGTATTCCCCATTCATGGTCCCTTATGGGCACCCACTTAAAGTTTCCAGCTCCCAGCTATCATCTCTCTTGGGTGGAGACTGGCATCTCTCAGCCTCCTGACTCTTGAGAACAGGAGAAAATGAGTCACAAGACATACTGCTGCTGAATCACATTAGGTTTGAATTTGAACCATAATGCCTGAATTTATGCCAGTAAAGGATTGCACAGGACTGCAGCTGCTGTGATGACATCCAGTAGTGCAGCAAGATTTTCATGGTGGTTGTGAATGTATTGTAGTGTTCAATCTCAAATCATGAGAAAGGACTGGTCTATCATTTCTATAAAAGACTGTGTATGTAACAGCTTTTCAAAGCAGATTCAGTTTAGAAAATAGTCATGAATAGTCCAAAGTGTTAAATTCACTGGTAAATTCTGTCCATGACCCCATGCTCCTCAGCAGCGGTAGTGAGAAAATAAATGGCATAGTGCCTCAGGTACCATAGCTGATTGCCTTGCCTTTAAAGCCATGGCTGCTTCCTTCACAATAGGAACATCAGGCAGCTGATATGTTATGGTGCTATTTTCCAAAGCCTGTTCTCTGAAGAAATGCTCTCACAAACATTCTATAGCATGCAACACTCAGCGGTAACCCTAGAGACTTAATGGGCATCACTGCACTTTAATAGACACGCCCACCCAAAGCATGTGCCATCTCCAGTCAGCTCCCACTCAGCTGACTGTAAGGAGCAAGCATAACTGCAACTGAGTAATTAACAGATACCTTTATTACACAAGGGAATAAGTGAAAAATAGCAGCCTAACTTCACCATGGGAACTGAAACCCCGATTATGTTGTCTCCTATAAGCAATCAGAAATTCTGTCTCTGGTGTCGCCTGCTATGAGCAGTGGGATTTTTAAAAGCTTCCACATAATTCATTTTACCTGGCTGCCCAACCCTGATACCAAGGAATAGCTAGGAGTGATCGACAGTGATTCCCAAGCTGTGGACCTCAGAGACCTTTTTCATGATCTGCATCATGCATGATTTTAGATGTAGACAGAGAAGTGCTGGAAGGGGAAGTGATTTATAGACGTTATGAAAAACTACGGAATGAAAAAATTAGAACACAAACTCTGACACTAGAGTCTGCATGACCACAGAGTAAGAATTTTTGCAACTGTAATAACCGCAAAAAGTCGGAAGCACCAGTTGTGGTCATATCTTTCCATTATCTAATGGGGAATATTCAGGGCAATGACTCAGTTAAGTGGAATTTAGTTTATTATGAGGCACACTTTCCATACAATTCCCACACTGTTGACTTGTTCATTCCAGACAGGTTTTCCAGGGAGTAGCATTCAGTATATTTGTGCCTTCTCTCATCATCCCTTCTTCTACACTCACTATTCTTTCTTCCTTCCCTCCTCTACATGCATTTCTCAGTCCATTTCTACTTTTTTTC
>ML675619.1:4433850-4447961 GCA_007922155.1 Mesoclemmys tuberculata
AGCTATGCCAGTAAATTTCCCCATGTAGACAAGGCCTCAGCCAGAGACAGAAGAAAGGCTTATTGTAAAATAAAGGGCATCTAGTTGACTTTTCTCCTATTTTCCCATGACAGACAACATTATATTACCTAAAATATTAGGTTCCATGGCGTTTCTTAACTAAAATTATGAGGTCCCACAGATACACTGTGGTTATAAGTAGGGAAGGAATCCTTCTCTTGTTCTCCTTCACTATAATTCCCAGAATGAAGGCCTTCTGGATTGGACAATCTGAGGAGGAAATTAACTTGTTCATGTGACCAAAACCTCCCTGTGCAAAGCAGCACATTGTCCTTATGCAACATTGACCTCCATGGGAGTATTTCTGATTTGTTTACTCTAATAGTGACATAGGACAAAATAATCAGGCTATTAGCACATGAAAACTAGCAAGTCTTCAAGTGTAGTTAGTTACAGAGTTGATTCTGGTAAATGTCTGAAGATCAAGATTTCTCCATGGAGGTTTCAGATGGTAAGTCATTCTTTCTCCCTAGCAACCCTACTTGAAACCACTATGGTAACAGTGATTCTGGGGAGGAAAATAAAAATAAATGCAGAGAAAAACATTACTACTCCTTGTGACCCTTTCGTGCCTAGGGTGGCCACATAAAAATGCCAAGGTCAGGACAGGCTGTAAAAGGAGAGCAGATTCTCCCAGCACTGGTGGATGACACTGAAGTCAGACTTCCCAACCAGCCACGAACACTGCTTTTGATTCCCCACACTGGTTATCAAGAAGCCACTATGCAAATACACATAGTCCCCTTTACTGCATTTCAGTCTCTGGCTCCCAATCAGCCACTAGGTCCAGTAAAGAGACCAGTTATTTAAAACTCTATGCTCTTTACCAAAAAGGTTTCTCATGACCCCAAAGGGTCAGCCACAGTACCACAGCAATATAAGTTTAGATCTTACCCAAAATACCATGCTGCCAGCCAATCCTTTAGTAACTAAAAATAAAGGTTTATTATAAAAGGAAAAAAACAAACTGTAAGAGAAATGTTAAAGGATTAAAGCAACCAGCCACATACAATTTATTTGAAAGCCCATATATATCAGGTTTCTAGTAGAATTGTGCAGTTTGCAGGCTTGTATAGTCCCTCTGGTATACAACCAGTACCTGGATGGGTCTCACTTCTTTGTTCCACAGCTTCAGTTCAGTTCAGTTGTAGATGAGTTGATCCAGAGGAAGACGACAGACTAAAGACAAAATGGATCTCAGGCAGCTGACTTTTCCGTCCTTTGGTCTTTGCCATGCTGCTTGAGGAATTTTACAGGAACAAAATGGAGTCCAGAGTCACATGAGTAAGTCCTGGTGACTCATCAGGTATATCCCTGGCTTCTCCCCCTGGGCCCCTTGTACCTGTGAATGTCTTAATGGGCCATTAAGCAGGCTAGTGCTGCAGCCATCCTGTCTGGGGTGTCGCCCAGACACAGCCCAAGTTGAAATACAGATATAGCAACCATAGCCATAACTTTACACACATAACATTACACACATAACACATGAACACAAACATTATCATCTTACTCAGCACATTATAACCTTTCTAACAGTACCTGACATGGCATATCTCACATGGATTATTATGATTTTGACACATTGATATTAATGCCAGCATGACACTACTATCACTCTTAAATACACATAATCATCACGTAAGACCTTATTGTCTCACCCTGAAACATTCATTCAGACCAGTTCAGATTCAGTTTAGAAAGATCAACAAGAAACAAATTATGTGACTATACCATAAAAACACGGACCATGCTGTAGCCTGATTTTGGGTGTCTTAGTTATTTGAATGGAGTTATAGGCTTGCCAATTGATCTGATCAGAAGATGAGGCTCTTGTCCCAAACCAGGCTCCAGAAGTGTTTTATAGGGACCCTGGGATGCACAACAGGAAGGTTCTTAGTCAAATTTGTATACTTTTATAAGCTCTTAATAAGATAACATAAAATGATAGACAAACGACTGATATAGAGAAAACGAACAATATAATGGATAATACAATCTTAATTCTAGAGACTCATATGATATATGATTTTACGATATGCTTTGGATTAATATACTCACACCCTTCCCTGATGACCTGGTTGAGAGAGATGTCTGGTTCCTCAACTCTTGAGTAGAGGGGTGGAGTAGGCAATGCTTGAGAGCTAAGAACTATAAGACTAAGACTAACACTACAAATAACTTTGGAGAGCATTCCTTCTGGTGATCAGACCCGCAAGGGGAGAGATCGAAGGAGATGGCTATGAGGGTATGTTTAATCGCCTGGTAGTGGACTTTTACCGTCCATGACCATAGCCTTTAAACGACCATCCCAAGTCCGATGAGGCAGACGTAACCAAAAGATACACAATCTTAAACGAAGAACAAAATCTTAACATTAACTAAAAGAAACTTCGAGCAGGAGTAGCAGACGATTGATCACCCCAAATAGCACGATCTGCCTCTTCTTATCCCCTGAGAGTATGGGTCCTCCTTCTAAGTCCAAACTTAGATTTACCACCCCAAAATTATTGGGGGTACACATATTCTATAGGCTGGCAGATTCGCGCGTATTAATGACATAGCCACATCCTTGCAGATGGTTTCAGATGGTCTTTTTTTTAGTTCACCTGTTATTTTTGGCCCTTTGTGAGTTTTTTTAAAGTTTCTTTTGGGGCGTAACTTGTGGCAACTCCCCCCTCCCTCCCAGACTCCTGACTTATCTAGGGTAATGGTTATGATTGTATATGTCTTATCCTTTTACTCTTCAACACTTATCTAGGCCAAAGGTCCCGAACATATGTATACTAACTGTTTAGCTTTCATACAGGATGTGGCCTGTAGGGTATCTTGCATTACAGCTAAAATACTTTAATAATAATCTATATCTCTATTATAATTAAACAATCATACTTAAATCTATAAAGAAAGATATATATATATATACACAAGCAAGCAGGCTAGTCCAATGGGCTACAATGCTGAAACTGAAACTTTAAGGCTTTCTCCTCACCCTCAATTTGCAAAAAGGAAACTATTGACTGAGGATCTGTCCATTTGACATTTTTATTTCAGGTGGTTGAGAAATTTAATTTTGACCATGAATGTATTTCCTAAATTAAGTTTTTTTGTTTTTTTCCCCCCCATAATAACTCCAAAGAAGCCTGTCTGTTAAACAGGACATATTCTGACAGTTTTAAATTACATCATGAGGCAGAATAAGGCTTCTTCCTGTTTTCACTGAGCCCCTATCGAGTGCAATTTGGTGCCACTTATCAAGCCAGAAAATGGGACTCAGATGACATGAGTGCACAGTCACGCTGCTCACTCACAATATCTTGCTATTCTTCCTAGAACTGTAGAAATGAATCAAATTTCTCAAGAAGTGTTTGGTCAATATGGCTAAATTTCCAAATCAATGAGTCAATAGACTTAATCCAGATTTAAACCGGTGCAATTTAAAGCAGAATTTGGTCCAACAGGCCCAATCCTGCTCTGAAACAAAAAGGTACAACTACTAACTTCAGTAGGAGCTGCGTAGGGGAGGGCTCAAGGTAGCTAACTCTAAGGCCAGAATTACACTAAAAAGTTAGGTTGATCCAGCTACATCACGTAGAGATATGAACTACACCCCACAGTGACATAGTTAAGCAGACCTCACCCTTCCATCAACCTAGTTACCACCTCTCAGGGAGGGGAATTAACCACAGCAAAGGGAGAACCCCTCCTGTTGCTGTACTAAGTGTCCACACTAAGTGTCCAGTGCTGCACTGGTTTAAGTGTAGACATAGCCTAAAGCAGTGGCTCTGGGAGATTCCAGAGCCTCTCCTCTCCTGCCTGAATTTCAGGCTGAATGGTACCTCAAGGATTTCATATACCTTGCAATTAGCATCCTCCCAAATATGACAGATATACAAAAGATTGTCTGCTTTGGGCAGTGTATGTAAAAGGGATGAGTTTTTAGAAGAAACAGGCACAGGAAGATAAGCATGCATGAGTGCTGAGTGTCTTTGCTGTGGGAGAGCATATGGAGGAGAGGTACAAAGGGAAATGTGGCTGGGGAAAAGTGAGCCATTAGCAGCCTCTGAAAATTTGGATTCATAGTAAAAAATGTATTGGCATTTTAAAACATACAAGTTTTGTCTAAATTAACATAAAATACATTGAGGGTTTACTGTAATAATATTTAGCTCTCATATAGGGCTTTTTTCTCTATGCTTCTCTAGGCACTTTAGAAAGGTAGAAAAATCATTATTATCCACACTGACTGTACGGGGAAATTGAGTCACAGAGGGGTTAAGTGGCCTGCCCAAAGACACACAAAGAATCCCTCACATAGTAGAAAGCAAAAGGCAGGTCTTCTGACTCACAGCCCTATGCTTCACCCCCGAGAACACAGCTGCTGCAGTAGTGGAGTTCTGTCCCATGTGTCCATTTACTATCATTGTCCATTTCTGGCTACACATTATGATAATCATTTCTGCCAACTCTTTCATTTCTCCCAGTGTTATGTATTTTTCTTCCTTCCTTTCTAATGGGAGAATCTCTTTCTTTTATGTTTCTTCATGTTTGGTGATGGATACAGGACGTCTCTCTCATGTTAGTCTCCCCTCTGTCACATTATTTTCACACTGTTAAACCTTACCCTGCACAGCTCTGAAAAATATTCAATTTTACCATCCTTTACATTTGGGGCTATTTATTCTAAGGAGTTCTTATTTGCATTTCAATCATTCCTCTTTGGGTTTCCAGTGTGTTTTGTGACTCCCTGGGCCAGATCTTCAGCTGCTGTAATTGCCTTAACTCCAATGGGCATTTGGCAGGGCAAATCTGCACCAGGTGAGGATCTGACCCTCTATTTTTATTTACAGTTTGTAATAACTAAAGTCTTGTTCATTACAGAAGAGTGCATCAGTTCAACTAAGTTTGTTTAAAATCAACCTAGTTGAACTGATGCAAACCCCTAATACAGATGCACTTAAACTGGTTTAGCTCTTAGTTATGGCAGTTTAGCTTGTGTTAGTAAATTACTGATTTAAGTTAAACTATAAGCAAGGATTACATTAGTATAACTGCACCTACATTAGGAGTTTGCATTGGACTTTTCCTCTGAGATTCATCAACCAGCAAGGAGTGAAACCTGCCCCCAATCATCACTTCATTTGAGCACGCACACACCACAGACCTTCTGGGTGTAAAAATAAACAAAAGGCTTATTGAATAGAAAAATCATAGATTCAAAGATGAAAAAGCAAACATTGACATTATGCAAAAAATAAACATAAAAGTCAATCTAAGCTTTATACTTCAATGTTAGCCAAATTTCCTTTTCCAATACAAGTTACCTATTGCCTCTCAAAAGCTTCCCAGAATGTCCTCTGTCCTAGATAGGGTGACCAGATGTCCCAATTTTATAGGGACAGGGCTGACTTGGGGCATTTTCTTATATAAGTGTATATTATCCCTTTCCCCATCCAGATTTTTCACACTGGCTATCTGGTCTCTCTAGTTGTAAAAGGAATAGCACAGCACCCCCACTTAGCTACTGACCCTTCATTTCTGGATCAGCTGGTGTTGCTACTGCTAATGCAATTCCTCTGTGAGCATGAAAATCAATGAGGTGTCTGGGGCAGGGGTGGTTATTAGCTGTTTGATCTGTCTGTGGCAGGTCAGGGTCTAGGAAAGGGTAAAATGTGGAATCCAAAGAGAAAACAGGCCTTGAGGCTGTTGCAGAGGGAAGGGGCAGAGGGAGAGGAGAGGCTAAGAGCGGAGAGGCAGAGTAGGGTGCAGGAACAGAAGTGTCCGGAGACAGTGAGAGTGCAGCAGAAGAGTGGGCAGGGGAAGGCAGAGAAGCAGGAATGAGATCACAAGGAGGGCAAGCAAAGGTGGCATAGCCACGTGCAGGGGTGGCTAAGCAAAGAGAGAGAGGCAAGTGCAGCCACTGGAGAGACGGAGCCAAAGCAGAGCTAGTGGGAAGGGAGCTATGACTGGGCGGAGGGCAGGGCAGGTACAAAGGGGCAGGGCTAGAGGGGGGGCGGGCAGAGGAGACGCAGGGATCTGCTCGACGGACGGAAAACCGGGTTTAATTTAAGGAGTGGCACTTTTGAAAGTCGCCTCGTTGCGTCCTCCCGGTCTTGATCCCTTCCACCGAGGCCCGCAGCTGCCTAGTGCCCCCCGCCGCCAGCAGGATGCCCGTGAAAGGCGGCACCAAGTGCATCAAGTACCTGCTCTTCGGCTTCAACTTCGTTTTCTGGGTAAGAGCCTAGCGCCCCCCCCATGCCCCCTTCGCCCCTGGGGGCGGCCCCACCCTGGGCCGTCCCCTCCTACCTGCCGGTGGGGGGGAGGGGACCCAGCTGTCTCCCCCCGTGTGATCAGTGCCCCCCTTCCACCCCTGGAGCCTGCGCCTCCCCGCCCCCAGGTGCGCCCCCCCAGAGGACGAGGCGAGTCGGCCGGGCGGCGCGCCCCAGCGGGGGAGCCCGGAGCTGCCCGGCGGAGGGGCCGCCCGCTGCTCTCCGGGCAGGGCGGCTCCCGGGGGCGGGATCCCGCGTCCCCGGGCCCCCCGCACCCCGCGAGCGGGCCCCAGCCGCGGGGCTGGTGCAATTGACAACCGGCGCCGCTCCGAGCGGGCACCGGCTGTGCTCCAGGGAGAGAAGGGCCAGTTCCCGGCCCTCGCGGGGTGCCCCGCCGGCCGCACCCGTCCCCAGATCGCGGCGGCGCCAAGGCCGCAGGGCGGGGCGCGCGTGGGCGCCGCCGCTGGGCGGACCAGGGAAGCCCGGGAGGAGGCGAGCGCTCCGCGGCGCCCCGGGCGTTGCGGCGCCGCTCCCGGGGGAGGGAGCGCAGCCCGCGGGCTGGGGGCCGCGCTGGCGGCCTGCCCGGTGCGGCCGTGGGAAGACGGTGTCGCTGAAACGCAGGAAGCTCATGCGGGGCGGGCTCGGCTCACCCGAGTGCTGGGGAGCGTCGGAGCTGGTTTTAACGAGTGGGACAGGGCCTCGCCCTCCAAGGCAGGGATTGACCTGGAACTGGGAGGTTAAATCAATCCCAACAGGCTGGTGGAAACCCCCTCCCTGTCTCGAGCTCTTCGGTATGTGACCCCCCTGCAGACTGCTGAGGCCCCATTGATCTTGGGAGACTCTTTCCATTGGCTAGTAGAGGTGATTACAGGGTATTCTAAAGTTGAAGCAAGACTTTAGCCTTTCTTAATTGTATACTCTTAGATGAAGAAACATCTTCAGTATCCGCTGAAGAAAACCCTAAGCTGGGAAGCATTGTTTTTGTTTCAAAATGTGCTCTGTGTGTGTACCCTGTGGTGAAAGAGCTCTGTATGCAGTTCAAAGGTGACCTTTTTGCTACAATCATGCATTGTAAACTACTGTGTGTTATCACTCTTGTTGTTTATGAATATTACTGCTTTCCAGAATTCTCATCCCATTGAATAGACTCGGTTTAATTTTTAAAATTGAATTTCACTTCAATTTCTGCCCATAGTTCTACAGGAATTGAATAAAGCATAGCAAGCAGCCTGTTTTTTAGCATGGGGCAGGGAAGAAAGGCAGAGCCAGTGGTGTATGTGAGTTCCCACAGTAACAGATGCACAAACTCGCAGTTAAACTCTTGTATTTATGGATTATAATGTGGGCTGGATGAATTGGTTTGGTGAAAACAGGAACTGGTAGTAACTCTCTCACCTCTAGCCCAACCTCTTGTGTTTTGAATGATTTCAATTTTTGGCTCTTTCCTATGCTGCTTGCCGGTGGGATCTTCCCTGAAGCTGACAGCTTCTCTCTGGGACACACTTATTAGTGCATTCTCAAAGTCCCATGTGCCCAGCAAATTCAAAGTTAGCAAGTCTTTTTAGCAAGACAACAGAAATGAAAGCCACAGAGCACTACAAAGCACTAGGCTAGGCCACAAGTAATACCTCAGAAAACAAGAGTTGTCATTTAGCAGCTGTAGTTTCTCAAACTTTATTTCCTTTTCCTCTGGCTTCCATTTAAACAGAATCAGAGAACAGCTGTATTTTTGACTGCTTACATTGCTAAACACTAGAGGGGTAGCCCTGTTAGTCTGTATACAGTAAAAACAGCGAGAGTCCTGTAGCACTTTAAAGACTAACAAACCTGGCAGCCCACGAAAGCTGTTGCCTGCTAGTTTTTAAAGTGCTACAGGACTCTCGTTGTTTTTACTGCTAAATACAAATCTTTTATCTTGGACTCCAGAACAACATGAGTACAGCAAAGGAATAGACTCTGCAGTACGTTCATTGTAAAGCTGTGTGGAATAAAGTCAGGACACTGCTCCAAGGCAGTCAGGTCTGGGTGCAACTTCCCATGTGTCTTTTCAAGAAAATAAAACATTCATTATTTAAAAATAATAAACTTTCAGCCAACACCCCACACCTGTTCCCTTTCCTTCCTCTTACCCCCCCAATCAAAAAGCTCTCCTGACATGCAGATTAGTAGCAATGGTGAAACCATGAAAAGAGAATGCTGTGGGTAATTTCAGTACTAGAGAGGAAAAAGCAATTGCATGTTTCAGTAAAATACACCACACTAGTAATTTCTTCATGTAAGGATGGCCTTGAATAAAATCAGACTAGGTCGGGCTAGCTCTATAACTAGCCAATCAGAACACTAGGTTGTTGGGAACAACTAGATCTGTTATCTCATGTGGGGAGAGAGAGAGAGAGAGTTTGAAAATGTTTGGATTCAGAGTCTCTGCATATCTCTATTGTAAAATGTTATTTCACATCTGATATTCACAAAACACTAACTCAGGTTTGGAGGATGGGAAGCTGGGAACAAAAATTAATCTGTTAAACAAAGTATTAAGTCAAACTTCTAGTATTTTGCATAATGGTATTTGCCTGAAGTCTGGCTTGCTGGAACACAGCACGCTACATGAAGTTACTCTGTAAAACCACCCTGACACTCCAACTAGTGCTCCAACTCCTGCTTGCTCAGCAGTGCTCTCCTATGTTCTGTGATTTGCACAGACAGCTAATCTGTTCGTGCACACAATTTAAGGTGTGTTTTAATCTATAAATGGCTGAAAACATTTGTCTCTGCATGTGGTGCCACAGCAGTTGAGATGAGATGAGGTGTTCAACAGCCCCTTTGCTGAGCCATGTCTGGCAGGTCATTGACAATGAAATGCCTAGACCAAGGAGCTCTTCCCCATTCTGTGTGGTACACCATAGCACCAGTTTACTGACCATTGGGATTAGCTTCTAGACCAGCGGTTCTCAACCTGTGGGTCGCGACCCCGGCGGGGGTCGAACGACCAAAACACAGGGGTCGCCTAAAGCCATCGGAAAATACATATTTCCGATGGCTTTAGCCGCTGAGAAGTCGCGCTACCATCTGTAGCAGCGCTATTCAGCTGGAACGCACACCGTTATGGATGCGCGTTCCAAACTGAATGCCTGCGCGCATGCGCAGACGTGATTGCATCATCCGTCCGGGGCCTAAGGGGCGGGGGAAGCGGGGGGAACGCTCCACAGTCCATAGCAGCGCATTACGTGTGTCCGGCGCTTGCTGACGTCATCAGTGGGCGGACGCAGCAAGCGCCGGAGGACAGAAGCCTAGGAGGCGGAGAGCCAAGAGGCGGAGAGCCAAGAGAGCCTGCGAGACAGCCTGCTGGTGTAAAAAAGGTTAATAATGTAAAAACAGTACACACACCATACACACAATACTGTGTAAGTGTAAGGTGCTTTGCGTGTAATCATTATACAGTACACAAAGCAGCTTACACTTACACAAAGCACCATGCATTTACACAGTGTGAACTATATCGGTCTTATACTATAAGAGACCACTATAAGATGTAGTCTTATGTCCGAATCATAACTGTAGCAAAATTACAGTTTTGAAGTAGCCACCAAAATTATTTTTTGGTTTGGGGTCACCGCAATATGAGGAACTGTATTGCGGGGTCACGGCATTAGAAAGGTTGAGAACCACTGTTCTAGACCTACATTTTACCAAGCTTTGTAGAAGATAAAGGGTAGTGTCAGTAAATCTGGGATGGGACAGGATAGGGAAGAAAAGTATGTAGCCTGTAAGCTCTTTAGCCTCATCTTCAGTGGGGGGGGGGCCTGTATTCCTGTTACATGAAAGCTAATATGATGTAACTTCCCAGTGAAGACTAGGTAGTCTGTACTTTTTAGATGTTAACTGGTAGAGGTAAACACTAGGCTACCCCCGATGCTTTCTTTGACCTGCTAATACATGTAAAAACTACAGACTGCCTAGTCTTTGCTGAGAAGTTACAGGTTTACTAATGGGTGGTAACAAAACACCATTCTTCCTTGTGAAGACTGGACCTTTGAGGCAGACAGTCTCTTATTGTGTGTATACAGTGCCTAGAACAAGGGGCCTCTGAAACCTGAACAGGGCCTCCAGATACTACTGCAATACAAATTGGTGAGGAGAATCCCTATCTTCTTATACATGTGCCTAGGATAAAATGATAGATTGTTTTAGACATCAAGGCAAATAAAATAAGGGGTGCTGTTTTGTGTCAAAACTCTAAAGATTTTTACAGGAACAAAGTTCAATTTACATGTGTTCTAAAGTGGATTAAGCTAAACTGTCCAAAGTCACTTATTGTGGAATAAGAGCATCCGCACTGGAGGGTACTGTGGAATAGCTTTTTCTGCCATAGCTAATCCAGGCTTTCCATGCAAAGACAAGTCCAAAGAGTATCTACACATGGAGTTAACGAGGAGCAGTTAATCCAGAGCAACTCCATGCATAGACAAATCTTAAATAATTCTTAGCTCTTAAAACAGGGTTCGCTCATACAGGGCACAACTTGGGGGGCGGGGTGCATGTGTGGATGCATGCTTTGGAAAGTGAGTGATAGGCTTATTTACAGTGGCTGAGAATTACCTACTGAGAGATCTTGATAATCTATGATCATATGATATACGTAGAACTGAACTGAGGTGCCCTGGCCCTCAAGTTGTTTTAAAACTAGTTAGATTGTGGCTTTTAAACACTGGTGTATAGGCATATTGAGACCTATGTGGAGAACTATTGATGGAAACCTTTTTAAGAGGTGGGAGGGGTTTGATGTCTCCTGGATCTCTAGGAAATTTGCACATTGGGTGATCAGGCTCATAAAGACTGCACTAAAATCAGTTTGGCTAGCTACTGAAAATGGTAGTTAAGCACATGCCTCTTAATTTTTTTTCCCCTTCTAGCCTTCATCAATGACTGTTCCACTGGAAAGCTTATTCATCTAATTATAGGGTGTAGTTCCATTCTGGCACTTTCCCTCTTTGAACTTTCAAGTGTTTCCCACTCAATCTTAAAGATACAAAGAGGGTGGTTCAACCCTAGTCTCCTCTTTTCCCTCCAGGTGAGGGAACTTCCTGAGAATCTCTCACCTCTTATTGTCGTTTATTTTTTGGTGGTGCTTGCATTTGGGTTTTAAAACTGCATCTTGCTTAAACAGGTACAACTCTGAATATAGATAATAAGGCCTTATTGGCCCACATCAATGGAGTGAGGTGTATGGCCTGACCCACACTTACGAGTGGCCTTTTTAAAATACTTGGCTTACATAGGCAAAATTTTGCCTTGAAACTCTGTAGCTGGGCTTGGGCAATTCTACTTGTGACATAGCCAGTTGGAATGGAGCTGGGGAGCGGTGTGGCCCAGGCACTGGTGTTGGAAGGACCTGGTAGCAGAGCAGTTGGAGCCACCAATTATCTTGGGTGTGATGGGGGAGCCAAG
Organism: Mesoclemmys tuberculata; assembly: GCA_007922155.1. Lineage (NCBI taxonomy): Eukaryota > Metazoa > Chordata > Testudines > Chelidae > Mesoclemmys > Mesoclemmys tuberculata. Next base: position 4,445,625 of record ML675619.1, read on the forward strand.
GAGCACAGCAGCTGGAGTGAGTGAGAGAGGCAATCCTTTAAAGTAAAAGAAATGAGGAGAGGGAAAGAGGGAACAGATGCTAAAAATAACTGTGGAGAGGGAGTGCTATATATTTGCAACCCATACCACCCTCTGATGTATTGAATTTGCACAAGTCAGAAAAGCTGACATGTTTTGACCAGGCTAAACTCCTTCATCAGCATTTGAAGTCAGCTGGACTTGGATTCCTTCCTAAACAACTTAAATTGAGACTTTCAGAAGCTCCTAGATACAGGCTTTTGAAAATTTTGGTTTGTACATAAATGTTCTCAGTACACTAACTTCAGTGTTAACAATGAAATAATCTTGTTTAGAAGAAGCAAAGATTTTCTGTCATCAAAGAGTTTTTTAATGAAAATATGATGTTTAGTCTCTGGTGCTGCAAACACTTAAGCATATCTTAAATTTAAGCACTTGTGTAGTCCTATAGAAGTCAATAGACAACTCATGTGGGTAAATTTAAAGTCCAATTTAAGTGTTTGCATCATCAGGGCTTTAACTTTCAATATTCTTTGGTTTTTTGCTTATAGAAATGTTGTAATAGTCAAAAACAATACCTTTAAAAATGTTAATCTAATGTTGCAGTAGCGCACATGTTCAAATTAGTTTTACAAAACCTCAACCTGATCTAAATTACAAAAAAAAAGGAAAAAAAAAAGATCAAGTGACTTTCACCCCTGTTTTGAAATACTAGTTGTATCTCTCACTCACACACACACTCTGTCTGTCTGGTTTCATTCTTACTTTCTTCAGGGTGTCTCTGATCCACTGTGTGACAGAGCACTTAGGTCATCTGTTTGTTGTAGTACCATAGCAGAATGGGCTGGACTTGATGACTTCTAGAGGCCCCTTCCAGTCCAACATTTCTATGAAAAACAGCCAGCCTCTTTAAAGAAAGCACTCCTCTGGCCCCAGTGCTGCAGCCAGAGAATCTCTCAGCCCCCCACCACAGCAGGTAGGGCTGGAGGTGGGATCCAGGTACCATGTTTGCTGTAGCCCAACGTTCGCTACTTCAACGGCGTTCTGCTGAGGGTCTACTGTTCTTGTGTTCCGTTGAACTGATAAGTACGCTGTAAGTTAACATACTTGAATTCCATGTAAGATGTAGTGTAAAGTCAGGAACATAATTGCCAGATGTTGCCCTGAGAAATCTCATGTGAAATTATCAATACTTAGATTTCTAGCAGTTTTAACTTTATTTGAAGTTTTAAATAAATATAAAATCAGACTGGCTTCTGAATAGTAACGTGTGTAAAATGGCCGCTAGTCTTGGCTTTGGTTCAGCAATTCCCTGTAATGTCATGCCATTTTATTGCAATAAATGCTGTTCCAGTACAGTAGGCATTGCATTAACTTTGCCAATAACACTTTTGAAACTAGAACTTGCTTCATGAGAAAGAAAACATCTTTTTTTCCCCAGCCCATAAATTTTGCAAGCAAAATAGGATTAAACAGGTTCATAATAAACAGTTGCTGCCTCTTTATAATGGCCAGGTATGCGTTGTGCATCTATGAGGGTATTGCCACAAGCTTGAAAAATCATACTATTCTTGGTAGTGATACCATTACTAACGCTCAAGCTCAGTCCAGTCTAAACCTTTACTTGATTTTCTTATCAGTGATTTTTTTCTTTTCTTGTCCCTAGTGAACCAGCAGTTTTAAATAAGCTCAAAACCAGACATCCCTAAATTGCTCATAATAATTTCAAAACTTTTCTATGTGCTTTGCAACATCACGTCTGGTCTTGGCCCAAAGCTGTATGTAGGTGTACACATTGTTGTAGTCTCTGTACCAGTGGAAGGTTTGAGGTAAATGTTTTGGTAGTTTTTTGTTTGTTTGTTTGGATGTGGGGAGGAATGGCCATACTAGCTTACTCTACACTCATGTTCTTAGGGTGGGGAGGGAATGCTCTTGGATAGTCCTAAATGAGGAATGGTCATTTAGTGTAGCTTAAAAAAACCAGTCACATAGTAGCCAAAAATTGTTGATACTTTTATTCCCCCCCACCTGCCATTTCTCTCCCAGTCTTTCTTCTCCTGATTCTGTTATGTGCAGCACTATAATGCTCACAGAAATGCTGTCTTTTACTGACTGCAATGCAGTGCCACAGTCTGACTTCCTTTCCCTCCAAATTAATTCCCCAAACTTGATTTTAATCAAATATACATAATTAAATGGCATTTATTTCAAATTTTGGGAGCTCTAGGGCTTTGCGTGCTAAAGTACAGTGAGCTTTTAATAAGCTTTGAAAAAAGACCCTAAGAGCACAGTAAATGGACACTTTTCTAATGCCATCTG
>ML675619.1:4447971-4547768 GCA_007922155.1 Mesoclemmys tuberculata
TCCCAAACCCACTCACCCAGAGACATACACACCTTTCAGATGGCATTTGAAGGTACCCAGTACATCTCATGGCCTTTCTTTTGGGCACTGTATTCCACCATTCATTTTAAATCATCAGTGTCCTGGCACGCATCAGCCTGTTGGTCTGCTCTCTGCATCTCTTCTTTGTCTAATTTAAGGTTTCAGTCCTTATCTTCAAAAATCTTGCACCTAATTAATCCCAGTGACTTTATTATTTGTAATATAGTACCACTGACAGAGGGTGGGGCCATGTTATATTAATGTCTCTATGTACACATAGTTAGGGACAGTTCCTCTTCTGAAAAAGCTTGCAGTTTAAATAGACAACGAACAAAGGGTGGGAGAGGAAACTGAGGCACAGAGAGGAAGTGAAGGACCCCCTCACTTTAAGTCTATGTCCCTCTGGAACAATGGAACTCTCAACCTCTAGATGGAGATTTGCTCACATGAGGTTTGGTCTACACTTAAAGTAATACTGGCATCCTACATCAGTCAAGGGTGTGCATAAACAGCACCTGTGACTGACCTAGCTATGCTGACAAAAACCCCAAATCTTCACACAGCTGTATTTAATGGAAGATGGCTTCTGTCAACATAGCTAACCTCTTTCAGGGAGGTGGTGGTCCTACACTGACCGAAAAAAACCCCTTCTGTTTGTGTAGGCTGTGCCTACACTAGGGGACTATATCTGTGCTTGTGTAGTTATGCTGACATAGGCTCTGTATAGCATAAACATAGCCTGAGACAGCTTTTTCAGAAGCTGTTCTGTATCTGTTGAACTCTGTCATTTGAAAAGAACAGGACAGCTAACTTTTTTTACTATCTGCTAATTGAAAAGTAAAATCCACTTCTCTGCTCTTGCCTTCACTGAGGAAAATAATTTGCTGATGGTGGGGGTGGAACACCCAGTAGAGATTTACTCTTCAGCTACAATGTTGAGAGGAGCATTCCCTTAAACCTCCCATGGAATTTAACCTAGCCAATTTGTCAGCAGATTTCAGGCTTTTAAATAGGATCTATGACTAGTAAAACTTCTAAATTAATTACCAACATAAGTTCTTTGAACCATAGCTCTAATGGGCGCTTATGGAGTGACACGCTTCATAGTTTGCATGTGATTCAGGTGGTGAAGAGGTTAGTAATGGTCACCATGGATCTTGGTACTATAGCAACAAATATAGGCCCACAAGTCCATTCTGTACACCTTGCAAACTCTAAGGAAAAAACTGCACTTAACTAAGCCATCTAGGCGTTATCTGCTCACCTTGAGATCTTATTTCTAGGATGTTTTTGAGCTTCTGGAACAGGAGTTGTCTCTGTCCAAAAGCTCTCAGACTCTTCTGGATGTGTCTTTATGGGGGTCAGATAAGTAAAGAAACAATCTATGCTTGTGAAGGTCATGTGTTTCTCAAGACCAATGAAGGATATAAATTCAGAAGAGATTTCTTGGAGATCCAAGATGCTCAAACTACTTCAGTGCCTAACTCCAAAACTAATTTCTGACCTCCTCACATAATTCTTGCAAAAGATAAAGGAATAAAACTTGGAATTCCTAGTCTAGACACCTTGGTGATGCATGACTTGAAAAGTTTTTCTTAATATACCAATATCTCCTTGTTTAATTAACAGAACACTTTCCTTAGTTACCCCTTCTTCTAGGAGTTTCAGGTGCAAAGAAAGTATTTTCGAGAAGGGATTAAAATAGGTTGTATATGATCTCAGAAGATGGAGTATACCCTTCAGCTTTATAACTTTCATCTAACATCCAGCTCACAGTTCTAGAGTGACAGTATTCCTTCTGCCATCCCCCACATATATTCCTCAAGATCAGTTATCCAGAATAAATTATTCTGTCACAACCCAGTTATCCAGAAGCTTCTCTCGGCAACTGTAGAAGTCTGCATGGTTTTCCACAGAAAATAAGACGGGTCTTTTCCCAAATAAGTTTACAATCCAGGATGGCAATGCACAGTAAAGGAGGAAGAAAGAGCACCACATTGGACTAGAGTTAAAACAGTAAATACCATGATAATCTTTATGCAGACCATAGCGCGCACACCTTACAGGAAAAATAAAGCCATGTTCACCGTTGGAAAGCTAACAGAAAGAGGTGATCTCTGAGGAGCAACTTCAAAGATGAGATTGTGTGACAGGCTCAAGGAAAGTATTCCAGCCCAGGAGGCAGCAACAGAAAGAAGTGCAGGAAAGAAGTGGAGAATAGGAGAGTGTCAGGGTGCATGTAGTTGGGAGGAAAAAAGGGCATGATGTGGGCCATAGTAGGAGACAAGAATACATATATGGGGCACATCCTGGAAAGCAACCAATGGGAGTTTGCGTTTGATATAGAAAATGATTGGAAGCCAGTGCAGGGATTAAGGAAGAGGGGTGATGTAGTAAGAGTAACATGCAAGGAAAACGATGTAGCTGTAGGCTGATGGATGGATTGAGAAGTGATGCAGTTCTGGAGGAGGAAGCTGCTGTTGTAAGAAGTGAAAGATTTTGGAGGAAACAGTGGGATGCCTAGCAGCCTTGATACAAATGGCAAAGAAGAGAAGTCTAAAAAATCAAGTTCCTGCCATTACTAGTGTCCTCTGTAGGAATTATAACTTTTTTCAGCCATAAAGATGGATATCAGATCGACTCCCTTTTTTTAGTATAGTGTACCTGTCAGACTGTGCGTCTGGTCTAAGGCCTTTTCCTATAATAGGATCTGTCCAAGTTTTGCAAGTACTGTGGAAAAATTAAAGATAGTCCATTAACCTGAAATTCAATCAACTTTGTAAACATAAGTTAACTTTGGGTTTCTACTCCTGCTCTGGATTCCACCTATCAATTTTGAGGGATTTATCACCTACATTTTTCTTGCCTTTTACAAAAGAAACCCTTTGATCTCTCCTGTTGCTGTGTGCAAAAACCCACACAAACAAGGGGGACGTGAGTGACAATATACATAGGAAACAATAGAACTGACTGACTCTACATGACGCATTGCTTATGTGCACCAAGTAAATCAGCTTAAAATAGCTGTTGTTTCGGTTTAGTAAACTTGGTTACAAATTCAGAACAGGAAATTACATCAGAAAATGACACAAACAAAAGATTCACCACCTCCATTTCTTCAGATGTCTGCTTAACTTTCTGACACCAACAAAACAACTTTGAAAATCTGTTTTTTACTTTTGGGCCTACAACATCTGTTTTGAGGGAGCTTTGTGTATCATCAACTGTGTTCTAATTGTAGCTGCGTTTTACTTATAAATTGAGCCTCTTTTTAATATGTAGTAATTGAGAGGTAATAAGCTTAGAGCCTGTAATGCCATTTTTTAGTTGCTTCAAAGTAGAAAACATAACACTTCATAAAATAGCTTGGATTATCACTGAGTTTCTTTCCAGATGGAGTTTTACAGCGTTGTGGTAGCAAGAAATGTCATAAAAGCATCCTTTTGATTTGAGAGGAATGTGGTTCAAAAAACCAACTTCCTTCCATTTTTAAGAACTGGTCTTGGTTTTCAGTCAGCTCTTTATAGCCTAAAACCAACAGTGTCCAACTTCTATCTTTTCCAAAAAGCTAAAAATAGAGACTTTTCTGCTCAGATCTAATTTGAAAGATGAGGCTCAAATTTCTCATCTTGGATTGGGATTAGAAAATTCCCCAAATTTGGGGGGATGGGTAGATTGGAAGATCTTGGCAAGGGCCCATGTCTATTAATTTGGGAAGCCATTGCAAGTTGAATCAGATGTGCCTTCAGCCCTTTTCTTTACAAAAGGCTTGAGGATGCCTGACCACAAAATAATAGCAACATCTAGTAGCAAAAAGGGTAAAGCCACTGGATTGAGGAGCTGGGGTGCTGTGGCCAAAACAACTTTAATCTGATCAAACATTATATTAAGGGTACATTAACAAAGAATCAATTATTATGACATTAATCACTTATTAATTGTTTAGAGTCCAGCTGGTCAATAGGTCACTTGCAATCATGTCTTGTAACTATAGAATACCATCCACTAGCAAGTTTTTAACTCTCTAAAATACATATTATTTGAGTCTGTAACAGATTTATAACCTCTATGAACACATAAGCCATTTAAAAATAGAATGTTAATGAGAATCTTGCACATGCAGAGATGAGTGAGTAGTCCTGAACACTAGTTGACAGATGAGTCACTCCTTCAAAACCCCACACTGCGTCATTGGCCATTTTGGGATATGGAGGGCAAAAGGGGTGAGAAGAGAATTTCCTGATCCTCTGGAGGATTAAGGGCTCGTCTACAATTAAAATTTACAGCGCTACAGCTGTATCAGTATCACTCTGCTGCTATAAGACTGCATGTGTAGCTGTGTTATGGTGATGGGGGAGAGCTCGCCTGCTGATGTAATAAAACCACCTAAACAAGCAGTGGTAGCTATGTCGCCTGGAGAATGTCTCCCCCTGACATTGAGTTGTTCACACAAGGCTTATGCTGGGAAAATTTATGTCGCTCTAGGGGGGAAGGGGGGGAGTGTTTCCCCACACATCTGGGTGGGGGAGGAGTTTCCTATCATATGTGCTAATGTAGACAAGGCCTTAGACTCTTGCTAAACGTCCCTTAGTTATTACTCTTGGAGTCCATGCATGCTGGGGTGTCTCTGAAATAGCATTATCTAGTAGATATACTTTTCTTTTTATAGCCCTATGAACATTTTGAACTTCAGCATAGTCAAATCTTATTGCCTTTATCTACCCTTAAAATTTTCCACTGCTTTAACTATGCCAGTGTAGTTAAAGTGTCAGTCTCCCTGCATTCCTGCCTCTCGCTCCCCACCCCCACACCTGTGGATGCCGTAATACCAGCATAGTTTATTGTCCGTCAGAAAAGCAGAATAAACTGTACTGGTATAAAGCACCTTATATAGGTATAACTGCATCTATACTAGAGCTTTTACTAGCATAATTATATCTGTGGAAAAAAATCATCCCCCCGCCCCCCTTGCATTTGCATAGTTACACTTGTAAAACTTTTTAGGTATAGACCAGGTCTACTCTTATTCAGCTCAGTGCAACCTGAATAAAATGGTCTGGTTACACTTTGTTTGTGTGTCAAGATTTTTGTGCTGTATCTCTGACCGAGTTGGAAGTCTCTGGTTGTTACTGATTCCTAGAGGACAAGTAATTGTCCACTCCAGCTAACCTTTAGACTCCTCTTTGATAGCATCAGATGCTTGCTTTTAAAGGTAGTGCTGGTCTTTCGGGTATGTCTTGTTTTCTCTGATCAGGTAAATCCAGTCTTTGGCTGTTCAGAAGCTGGGTCATTCTTTCTGTCCCCTCCAACTCCTAAGTTACTTTTAAAGCCTCTTTAAGGACAACCTCCACTGGAGTGAGGTGAGGCTATTTAAATTTGCAGCTTATTTGTAAACTATTAGAAATAGCCCAGATTCTCCGCTGCTAGTGACCTACCCTCTCACCCCATGTCGGGGTGAGACATGGTTCCTTCAAGGAACCCCACACTTCTATCGTTTTGGGGAGGGGAGAGAGGTATATGAGCAACAAAAGTTCACCTCTTTCCCCCAAGAAATAAATAATGTAAAGTATAATACACAGGAAGAAAAGGAGTCGTTTGCTCCCTCTCTTTATGTATGTGTCCAGTGCAGGACTTCGCTGGGGTCCAGGGAAACAGGGTATGCTGTGATAGAGAGCAGTGCACACACAGGGCGATGACTAGGGGAGGGTTGTCTGCACTATCTGCAGATGGCACAATTTGAGCCAGTGAAACAATTTCCAGTCTCTCTTGGGTACAGAAGTCTATGAATGCCATTCTGTTCTGAAAAAGATCTGTTCTCCCTTATCTCATGCTTGTTAGCTAACTTAACCCTTCCCTAGGATTTCGTAAACCTTAGGCCTAATTGTTACTAGTTCTAGTTCTCTTTTTGTCAGTACTAGTGTTTGTGGTGCTACTAACAGCTACATGTTCCTTCCTGGTGCTGTTCTCAAAATTTGATTTTGAAGAATAAAAATATAGATTTCTAATAGAGTCTGCAGGACAGGTTTTCTCATAATGGGTGCCTGTCTCCTTCACTTTCCCTTTTTGTTTGCTGTGGTGTTTTTTTTTTTTTTTTTTTTTTTTGTCGTTGCTACAAACTGCCACGCAACAGAGCCAGTGAATAATTAGGTTTCTAGATGAAAGTATCATCAGTTAGCCTTGAGCATACAATTGTTGGGTTTGCCCTAGAAAATATTTACTCTTTCCCAGGTGTCTTGCTGGCCGATCTTACTACATGCTCAGAGTCTGATTTGCTATATTTGGGGTTGGGAAGGAATTTTTCCCTGGGTCAGATTGGCAGAGAACCTGGGGTTTTTGGGACCTTCCTTTTCAGCAGGGGGCACAGGTCACTTGCAAGTTTAAACTAGTGTAAGTGGTGAATTCTCTGTAACTTGAAGTCTTTAAAGCGTGATTTGAGGACTTCAGTAATTCAGCCAGAGGTTAGGGCTCTATTACAGGAGATGGTGGGTGAGGTTCTGGGGATTACAATGTGCAGGAGGTCAGACTAGATGATCGTGATGGTCCCTTCTGACCTTTTAAAGCCTATGAATCTAAGGCAATATTTAAGGGCTTGTCTGCATGAACGTTTTTAGTTTGTAGCGAGCTGGGGTATAAATCTACCCTGCACTAACCTCCCATGTGTTTAGTGTCCATCTGGACCCTGCTGCTGCTAAAAGTTCCCTAGTGTGCATTGACGCACTCCTATTTCAAAGCAGCGTAGGTGAAAGCACACAAGGGAGCTTATAGTGCATGGCAACAGGGTCCACACGGACACTTAGTGTTTGGCAGGTTAGGGTCAGGTAGGTTTACACCCCAGCTTGCTGCAAACTAAGTCTGGTCTACACGATGCAGGTTGCCATAAAACCGCTTATGTCAGCCTAATTATGTCCATGTACACATTACAGCTTTGTCGTGTCAATGCAAGTGCCCCACTACACCAACATCAAAACTCCACCTCCAAGAGAGGCATAGGGCTTATGTTGGAGTAGTTAGGGCAACGCAGACATGGCGTTCTTTACATCTGCTGTTTGGCTGTCTTGTCAGTTCCCCACATGGGCTGCTGCTGGATCTCTGTTGGAGCCTGGGTGGCAGCCCGGCATGCCAATTTAAGCTGCCCCCTGGGTTTCTTGCTCCATACTCCCAGCAACGAGCCTGGCTGCCCCTCCATGCTCTCAGCTCAGTTCCCCAGCAGGGAACTCTGTGGAACTGAGAGCCCTGGCTTTCAGCCCCCCACATTGCCCCTCTTCGGTCACTGGAAGTGCTCCTGCGGAGGATGTGCAGCACTGACAAAAGGATGGCAGTGTGGCCATCAGCCACCGCAGTAATTATTGCAGTAGCTGTAAATTGACCCAAGATTGCAGTGTAGACATGCCCTCCCTTTGTGTTCATGTAGATAACACCTAATTCTTGTAACTCTAATCTCTAACACCTTGTTTTGGAAGTATGGCAACTGTTCCAGATGTTAGTCTAGGAATGTTAAATGTTCTTTGGTATGTATGTGTGTATACACAGCCAGACTGGCACTGTTATTGAGCATTGTTTGCAGATCACTTTTTGGGGTTCCATTTTGGACACAGAACTTCAGATTAGGATCCAGCAGTGTTCTTGTCACTGTCTTTATTTCTACTTCTCTTACAATTAGCCTGTGTTTTTCCCCTTTGCTTAACTCCTACTGTATGTTGGACAGACTCAAGCTGATGAGTTTAGCAGACCTATTGAGTTTTTATTTTTATTTTTTACCACTGTGCCAGAAACATTGAACATCACATGACATTAATCTGATTTCCCTTAATTTGCTGAAATTCCTAGTGTGTCTTCATATAGGAAGAAATGAAACTGCCTACATAGCATTGTCTTCAGCAGATTACAAAGTTGTCTTCAGTGTGAAAGCACCAGTACACTGAAATATTCAACCTGATTACAGTAGTTCCTCTGTAAGGCAGTGTGTGGGTTCAGGGATAAGGGGAAATATATAGCTCAGCAAGTTGACACAGTCCAATACGTAACATGTCTTCAGTATGGAACAAGAATGGCATTCAGCTTGATCTGTAAATGATGGTGCAATAAAACTTGTTGCAATGTCCTGCTGGATATGTATAATGCTAGAGACTAATACAGGATCAACTTGGAATGTAAACATGCCAAAATGAAAATAACATCTTTGCCTTATTTAATTTCCAGAACTATGTAAAATTATCATCCACATCTCCATTTGTAACAGCAGAATAATTATTTCTGTAACAATGTTTCTCTTTTTACTCCTACAGCTTGCAGGAACTGCAGTCCTTGCAATTGGACTATGGCTTCGGTTTGATACTCAGACAAAAAGTATCTTTGATCTGGAATCCAACAATACGACCTTCTATACTGGTAAGTGGTGAAGTAAAAGTATTTGAGTACCATAAATTCCCTTCATACCTAGAACTTTCTGATATTGGACTCTGTCTTAACCTTCACAAAGACTCACTAGGGTACAATACTCAATTGTTGTCTGGGATTTTAAGATATTCATGTAAAAATGGTGAGTCTGGAATAAGCACACCTCTCTTTCAGGGAGGCAACTGGCTATGTGCTCTGTACCATGGGGATGCTTACACACACTCCAATGCGATGGAGATCCAAGATATCCAATCGAAGAATAGCACTAATAGATTAGTGTTGCCTTTTTGGCTGGCATTAGTGATGTGTGTGCTTCCATTATGTTTACCAGTCCTAGAGACCTCTCTAGATGTGATGAGAGAGAGAGCGCATGTGCCTCCCTGTATGGAGGACAGGCTGGCGAAGGACAGTGACTTGGAAGGGATCCAAGAACTGGCCTATATCTTCAGCAGAATATGTGACACTAGAGCTTCATTCTAAGCTGAGTTACTATTTTGAGCAGTGACTTGAAAAATATTACAGTGCAATAAAAGTTTTTATCACTCAGCTCCCAAAGTCTGAACTTCTTTCTTGGAGGCACCAGGAGTATTTAGGAATCTTGGTAGACCTGGCTCATGTCAAAGCTTTTTCAAGCTCCATCATTTGGTACAGAAGATACTTCAGAACCAGAAGGTTTCAGCAAGGATCATGTTGTGCACATTTGGGCCTCGTTGCAGTAATATGTTTGGTAGCCTTGGCACGCATTCACATAAGGCAGCCTCCATTGAACCTGAGGGACTTGTTCATAAGCTCAGATTCATTGCATCCAAGAGAATTTGCATCTTACCCTTACACACTGGCATAAAAGTAGCTGAAGTGCCATCTTGCGGCTGTCAATAGGAAGAGTCCCAAATTCCTCTATTCAAAATTTTATTAACTGTGGATTCACAAAGGGTATGGGGGAGGCTAAATTCAAATAAATGGACTAGTAATAGAGCTGGTTAGAATGTTCAATCTGCTGAAAGCTCCTTTCTGAACTGCTCTTTGTGACATTTTATCTCTCAGGTATAAGGTTAATTTATTGGATTGCTTCATAAACTGGAGACAAGCAAACAATATCTGTTTTTGTTTTTAATAACACTAAATGTATGCCTCTGTGAACAAAAGATGTAGGCCAAAATTACATGAAGGGAGGCTATTGTGGGAAACAGTGACTGAAAAAGATTTAGGGGTCATGGTGGATAATCAGCTGATCATGAGTTCCCAATGTGACACTGTGGCCAAAGGAGTTAATGTGATCCTGGGATGCATAAGCAGGGGAATGCTGAGTAGGAGTAGAGAGATTTTTACCTCTGAATTTGGCAGTGATCTGTTGGATGCAATATTCCGGCAGCAACTTCTGGTGCCCACAATTCAAGAAGGATGTTGACAAATTGGAGAGGGCTCAGAGAAGAGTCACAAAAATAATTAAAGGCTGGGGAAAGATGCCTTATCGTGATAGAATCAAAGAGCTCAGTCTCTTTAGTTTACTAAAGAGAATGTTAAGGGGTAACTTGATTGCAATTTGTGTGTCTACATAAGGAACAAATATTAATGAGGTTTTCAGTCTAGCAGAGACCCAAATAACACAATCCAAGGCAGGAAATACATGCTAGACAAATTCAGACTGGAAATAAGGTATAAATCTTTGACCGTGAGTGTAATCAACCCTTGGAACAATTTACCAAGAGTCATGATGGAGTTTCCATTGCTGCCAATTTTGAAATAAAGATTAGGTGGTTTTGTTTTGTTTCTTTTCTAAAAAAAAAATATACTCTAAGAATTATTTTGGAGGAACTTCTGTGGCCTGTGCTATACAGGAAGTCAGACTAGATGAACACAGTGGTGCCTTCTGGCCTTGAAATCTATGAATCTACTGGTGGCAGTGACTCCAGTTGTCCTAGTAATTTAAACTTCCATAACTTCTTCAGATATGCTAGTCATATGACTACTTCCTGTATTCCTCTCAAAGATGGTGTCAGATTTCCATCTTTAATCCTCCTTTCAATATTTTTCCCACTCTACATATCCACCTCCGCAAGGCCCTGCTGCACAAGTCATGTGAACGCTTACGCTGCTTCAGATAAAATACTAAAGTCCTCTTGGGTTTGTGTGTCAACATTTTAGAACTAGCTCTGCTTTCTTCATGAGCACGATACATAAAAAAGCTGTCTACTTGTTTCATTGTGTCACTAAGGCAAACCTGCAACTTCAATGTCTGTAAAGCTGGCTGAAGACTTTTTGATGGAAAACGCTGATTTGACAGAAACAAAATATTTCTCCGGAACACGTCAATTTAATTGAAATGGTCAATGAAAAACTATTAATGTTTTGTTGCAATAAGATCAAAGTGGTTCGTTTTGACTCACTATAATTTATAATATAAAACTCAAAACAAAGCACTTTACCTTTGTCAAAACAAACATCAAAATTTTCGAGAAATGTTTGTTTTTCAGAAAATTTTGACTTTTTCATCCCAATTTAGGATGGGAGGAATCTTTGAAATGTCAGCATGTTCTGCAGAATGGAAATTCTAAGTTTAAACCAGTGTTAGCTATCTTTTGTATATATGATCTGTCTGCCTTTACAAGTAACATCTGATCCGTTCAGATCCAGGAAACTTGAAGGACAGCTCTAAAGTTCTCTGCGCATATATATATATATATATATATATATATATATATATATATAATTGTGTGTAAAATAAAATTTTTAATTAAGCATTTGTTATTGCTTGGCTCTCAGTATTTACAGTATCCATTTTCAAGCCCACTCTAGAAATGTCATTTTGTTTTGAGATGCCATCGATATTTCTTTGTCTGAAATTTTTCCCTCCCTATATGTGTATGCTATGAGGTGTAGATTTCCCTAGTTGCCATTTTCCCCTCCCCCCTCGCTAATGGTGAGTTTTGGTAGTTGATCAGCCATGGTATTTATGCTGACAATTCCCAAATTGTACTGTGTATTAGGGATTGGGAGTAGGGAGTCTTTACTGGTGGAGGATCCCTCACTCTAGGACAGGCTGATCTCCATACCGCTTAAATAGCCAGTTGGACAGTGTCCTAGTCAATTTACTCTGTCGCTTGGTGTTGTGTGGGCGGCTAAAACTTTTTTTCCCCTTTCCCTCTTAAAAAGGCAGAGGAGGCTGAATTTGCTGTGGTTGGAGAGAATACCAATTTAGCTTACTAAATTGTATTTTTGTTCGTGTGCCTGGAGGATTCCAAAAGGCATTCATACATATAAGAACTGCTCTTAAGCTCTATACCAGATGGCTATGACTTTTTTTTTTTTTTTCCTTCCACCCACGCTCTTGTGGAGCCAATAAACCCTAGGCTGGAGGTAAATTGCCAGCCTCCTGCCTCCATTCAGAACAACTGCAGCACAGCCCATGGTTCTACAAAGAATTTCTAGGATTTGGCTCCAGCATCATTCCAAGTTTTCCCTCTCTGGGTTTGGAGATGTGGCTCTGGGATGAGGCATTCTCCACACCTTAGGTAACTTGCTTATTGATAGGCTTGGCAGAGTTAGATTCTCCCCCCCCACCCTTCAATTTTGACAATTAAATTTTTTAAATGTCATTATTTTTACTTTTTACAGTTGTAGGGGAGGCAGTGCTGCAGGGGCATTCTGTGTGGCCAAGGGGCCTCAGACACATGAGCACAAGGTGTGGTCCTGGCTGGCGGAGCCAAGACTCCAGGCCAGGGCCATGAGAAGGACAACAAGCTTTTAGCTGTGAAGGAGGCTACCCTGTTGCTGAACGGCTCCTACACAGGGATGGAGCCGTTCTGGAGTGGAGTGGTTACCGTTGCAGCCACGGCCCCTCTCGCTCACGTCTGTGACAGCAGAGCTGCACCAGGCTCTTTCCATTGCTTTGTGCCCGTGACACCCAATCTTTGCAGGCACGCGGGGGTGGCTGCGCTCGTGCCGGCTGTTACTGATTGGATTTTTTTTCATTGTTGTTTTTTGTGTGTCAGCTGAAATCAAAATTTATGACATCTATTTCTACATTGAATTTTCCTAAGCCTACCTATTAATGTGTCCTAAACAAACTCTGGGCTTGATGGCTTGTGCAAAGGGTGGCACAAGTGTTATCCAATTTATTGCTTCTTGGAACAGGAACATTTTTCTCACTACCTTTTTCTGCAAATTTAGATACATCCACTCTAAAGAATAAATCCCATGCACTGCTTTGAAAATGTGAACTGTGGTAACTTAAACCATGGCAACTACTTACAATTGCTATTGCCCTGAGAATTCTATTAAAAACTAACTGCAATCTTACAATCCCTTACTGGTAAATACTTGACCAGCTTTGTGTTCTCTTTACCCTCAGGGGTTTACATTCTAATCGGAGCTGGCGCGCTCATTATGTTAGTTGGTTTCTTGGGATGTTGCGGTGCAGTGCAAGAGTCACAGTGCATGCTTGGCTTGGTAAGTGTTTTTGTTTACTGTAATACTTGGTTTTGGACTGGGATGTGTTCTGCAAATGGAACCTTCAAGCATTTGGTGGAAGGGTGAAATGTCAGGCATGTGCAATAAGAATAATTGGTAGCAGATTCTGCCTGAATTTCACTCCAGCTATTACCTTTTCTGAAGCTTTACTTCTTTTAATTTAGATATTAACATAATATTAAATTTAAATGACCAGCATTCAGAGTCGAGTCTCACTCTATTCCCCATCAAGCACATTCTGTTGTCACAACAAGCTCTTAAAATACTGATGCGTGTCCCAACATTCCAGGGTTAAAAGACTAGATGTGGGATGCATGCATGTAGAACAGGTGGATGGCGGAAATAATGGCACTATCATGCATTTTATCCTGATTACTGTATTAATAATACATGCAAGATCAGTTGTGCTTCTGAAGATGAAAAATCAAGGTTCTAGTCCCATGTGCACAAGTCTCTACCATAGGATGCAAAAGAAGAACTCCTATAGTTACTAGTAGCGGTAGACACCACTATTTCTGGGTAAATTATGGGAGAACAACATTACTCTTATATACACACAACCTGTACATCCTATTACCCTCTCCATGTCTCACAATTAAATAGATGGGCATAAAGTCATTGATTGCATATCAGCCAAGGCTGCCATTACATTCATCATTTCCTGTGTGAAGAAAGAAATTGATTTCCCATGACTCTTTCCAACAGGTGTTAGAGCTCTATATTTTAACTCCTCCCTCCACCCCGTTCTTCAATGTTTTTAAATGATGTTTAGTTAAACACACTTTCTTTGTGTGAGACACGGCACAAAGCTCTTAAAGTCATTAAACATCTCATAGTGGAACTTTTGTTGCCTAAAATTCTTAGAGTTATGTCTTAGAGCAGCGACAGTGACAACTTCTCTCACAAGTCTTCTTTCCCAGTTGTTAAGTTACTGAGTTACTTAAGTTACTGAGGCTCATTACTGAGCATGTGCTGATGCAACATACACTGATTGAAGGAACTTTGCTGCCTCTGTATGGACACAACTGCCCCCGACAGCGTTAGCCATGCTAACGGAAGCGCTCTTCTGTCAGCATAGCTGCGTCCACATGAGGGTTTTGTCGTCATGGCTGTGTGGGTTAAGGGCGTGGTCACACCCTTGATGGATATAGCTATGCAAATATTAGTTTTAAGTGCTTCCAACGCTACAGCAGCACACCTGCAGCTACACCGCTGTCGCACTTCAGTGTAGATTCTATAGCTATGGAAGAGGTTCTCCCATTGCTGTAGTTAATCCATCTCCCCAGCAGGCGGTAGCTGTGTTGATGGAAGAATTTTTCTATGGACCTAGCACTACCTATACAGATGGCTTAACTATGTGTTTCAGAGGTGTGGATTTTTCACACTTCTGCGTGATCTTGGCATCTTGTAGCTGCTCCACAATACACTAGAATTAAAGCAGTGACAATACTCCTTAGGTCAGTTTCCATAGTTCAGGAGTGTCCAAAACATGTGATTGGCTTCTTTCTTTCAGCACACGAACAAGTTGCTTCTAAAGTCTCCCTCTGCCATAAATCTTACTACTTTTTTATTCGTATTGCAGAGCCAAAATAAAGGTAAAACCTGTCTCCATCACCATTGAAATCCACCACTCCATCACCACTTAATTTCTGAAGCAAAGATCCTGGAATTGGCTTTAAAGAAATACTGAATCTCTAAATAAAAACCTCTAAGATCAAAGTCTAGTTTTATTTACTCCTCTTCCCCCCCCGCCCCCAACACATGGAATTTGTTTTTTTAATCCAGAAAATGCTTCACAATTTACCCATAGAAATGTCACGATTTCATTTGATGACTATATGAATTATACTTTAGAGATATTTAGGTTTTTGAGTCAATGAATTTGAAAGAAGTACTCTTTGCAAAGTACTTGCAATAATCACCTTGATTTAATGACTTAAATCTCTCCTCTCCTAGTTCTTTGTCTTCCTCCTTGTAATTTTTGCTATTGAAGTAGCTGCTGCCATCTGGGGATTTGGAAATAAAGACAAGGTGAGTTTGTGTGTGTGTGTGTGGTGTGTGTTTGTTTTTGTTTTTGTTTTTGTTTTTTTTTTTTTTTGTTTTTTTTTAATATTACAAGTTCTTGGCACTCAAAATTTCCTCAAGTTTGAAAACATGTTCTGCTATTTTAAGATTACACAATTAATAAGACAATGCAAAGGACAAATAGTTGCCCAACTGTTTCATGGGCACAACACAAAATATCCTTCCCAAAGATGCAAGTATAATGGATCAAACGTTTTAACTGTCCCATGATACAGGAGAATTTTCTTAACCCTTACACTTCCCCACAACAATGCAGTCTCTCCCCACTTCTCAGGAAAGACTATGGGAATATCTACATAGGAAAACTTGACTATGAGTAAGAAAAGCAAAACCAAAAACACAAATTGGAAGAACTAGTATGATGTGTCCATAACAGTCGTTTACTCTTGTAACCATTATCTTGCTATCTCTCTCATCTTGGTTCCTCCTTTTGTTATCCCCTTGTTCTAAAGGTCATGCATGTTTTAGAGGCCTGTGATGCTGACTTTGCTGGAAATGGAGGGTGGTTGCCTCTTTGTAGGATGGGACATTTAGACTGAAAAATAGCTGATTTAATTACTCTTTGTCCTAAAGAAGTTTACTATAAGTAACATTAGTCAAGGTAAAACAGGATTATAGCTTTGCATTGTGTTCGTAGGTTGTTGAGGAAGTACAGAAGTTTTACAAGGAAACGTATGACAAGAGGAATCAGGCAGCTGCTAAGGAGACTCTGAAAGCCTTTCAGTTTGCGGTAAGTACATGGTCACAGTTATTTCTTGTAAATGGGCAAAAGGTCTGTTTGTTTTTTTTTTAAGATGACGGGCATAATACATTAAGAATGAAGTGAAACATCAGATCTTAGTTATGATATCTAGTTTTCAGTTTGGGCAATTTCAATTGAGTGGGGAGATGGCTGAGTTTGAGAAGAAACTATTAAGTACAAAAAAATACATTGTGTCTATAATGGGAAGTCTCTCTAATAACAGTGTTTATGGTGGCAAAGACTGTACAATTAGGGTTAAAAAGGTCTTTGCTCTAACACTCCCTGTTTTTTGTGAGCTTCTGAATGTCTGGAAGTTTTCTTCCTTTGACTGGAATTTAGGATTTCTCACATACTTGGTCTTGGCCCAGAGTAATGGGTGTTGTAAGTTTGAATCATCGCCATTTGAGAGACACTGCTTTTTTAAATAAATAATTAAATACAAAATGTTTGGATGTCTTTTAATCTAAAACATTTGTCACTGATCCTCAATGACAGTTTGCTTTTTTTCCCTTTCATCACAAGTCTGCAATTTTGCTGACTTTTTAGATGCCTATTAGTGTTGGGTGCAAAGCAATAATTCTGTTACATTAGACCCATACCCACGGCACTATGAAACAGCATGAGTAAACGTGTGGTGCCATCTTTGCACAAATACGGAACTGCACAGGCTAACTAGATTATTAAACAGGTTCCTCTGACTTTATTAGAAAATAGCTGTAGCAAACTATGCACAGGATTTAGTCACAAGATTTACTTACAAATACTTTTGCTCTTCTGAGGGTGGAGTAGATGTAAAAAAAAATTAAATTGAGAATGCAAACAAAAGCTTGGAAACTATGGTTTCTGTAGCAATGTTGTCATATGTAAAATAAACTGATCAAAACTGGCTACATGACAAAATGCAATAACTTCCTGATTTGTTCAAATTCTCACACATAATGCAATGATAACATAGGGATTTTTAGTTTTAAAATAAAACTTTTAGTGGTACAGTCAAACTGATGTAATTTTTAAAACTTTCCTACTTTTATGTGTATACCAGTATGAAGTACCCTGTCTTGCTTGTTTTAGATTAAAATATCAAGGTTCTAAAGCTTTAACTTTCTCTGTTTTCTCTTGTAGCTAGACTGTTGTGGTATGGCGGGATCTATTGAATCACTGTTAACGGACACCTGCCCTAAGAGGGATGTATTAGAGTCACTTACAGTACAGGTAATTGAAGACTGATCTCATTGAATATAGTGGCTGCATGCCATTACACCCACATTTGATGTGGAACAGGACAGAAGCACATTTCTGAATAATGAAGTCTGGGCCGGTCATCCCCTTCCAGGTGAAGACTCCCTCCTTCTCTCCTCGCCCCCAGATTGGAGAGTCACTTATATCTAATTGTGGGGAGGCTCTATTACCAGTTTGCATGTTTTGCCATTTCCAGCCTTCTAAGGACTAATAGTCTCCACTTAGAAGCCCGTGAGGCTCGTGTGAGTCCACTGGAATTCAGAGGAAGGCTCCTGGGGAGGGTTCAAGGGTAGCTGGAGTTAAGGAAGTGGAGAGACCAGATAAATGGTAGAATTTTACGTCTTATTTATTTGAAATAGTCTGCATGCTGTGCTAGCACGCGTTGTCATGATATGCCTGCCACCACCACTGCTACTGTAGTTTATACAGTTATTTTTGTGTACTTCAACTAGGGAGAACGAGCATCGAAGTGCAGCCTTCTTCAGTTTTTATGGTAGTTAAAATTTCAGGCCTCTTTCTCTCTGTATTTCATGTGGAACAAGGCCTTCACATTGACTTCCATCTTTGCCAGCCTCCTGCTGCAATCTTAGCTTTTTCCTATGTCATTTTTTGGCAGCTTTCTGTTCATTTCCATGTTATCCATGGTCTACTTTATCCCCTCTTAGATTGGAACCGCCAGGACAACACCTCTTTGTTGTTCAGGTTTGACATCCATGTATGTCCTAGCCATCTCCCTTTTAATTTGATTACTTCCTGTCCTGTCCATTTCTGTTTCGTCCTCTACTAGAGTTCTTAATTGTGGGGAGTTCTTGGTTTTTTCTCATGGCCGTCTGGTATTGAGGATTTGTGTAAGGTAGCTTTTAATGAAACCTTGAGTTTAGATAGTAAGGTCTTAAGTCTCCAAGTTTCACTGCCATATTGGAAGACTGACTTTACAATGGTTTTAAACCTCTGAAGCTTGCTTTGGAGGGTAAAACTTCTCTAGAGCCTTGAGAGCTCTGCTGGTGGGAGCATAGCTCCTGGTAGGTTCACTATGCCAGACAGGTCTAATAACTAGACTAATTGCCGTCTGCTGGCTGTCTTGGTAGAGCGTTGGGCTAATGACCTGCTCCTGTGTGGTTTTGGTTTTTGTTGTTGGGTGTCTGGTTGGTTTATTTTTGTCATTACAGAACCCCATACAACTGCTTAGTTCAACTTCTGTCCTGTCCTAAAACAGGACAAATCACTGTTGGAATTGAGCTTTAAATCCTGTATCGTGAAACAAAGAAGTGCTTTAATTCATTACATAGTAGCCACATGGGGCTCTGAACTGGTTTAAACCAGCACCTTTTAGATTGGTGCAACTCTAAATACAGAGAAGACCACAGTGGCTGGGCTTTCGGTCCCTTGTGATGTCAGTTTCACTAATTCTCCAGTTGCCATGAGCTGTGTGTACACGAGACACTTTAAAAACGGTAGTAACAGTTCCAGTGCTAGCACAGACCAGCTGCTAGAGCGTTCACCACCATGTTGTCTAGGCCTGCCTCAAGCAGAGTTAGGCAACGCTGCAGCTAAAAACCTAGCAGCTGGTGGTAGAGTGTGAGTGTATATATGGTTGCTAAATCACTGATAGTGGGGATGGAGGGCCACCCTAGACAACGCCTTCTTCTTTTCCAACCTTTTCTGTGCAGACCACTTTCGGGAGACAAATGTTTGCTTCTATTGTAGCTGGATCAAGTTAATCATGTCTGACCAGGTCACGGTGCTGCTCAGGATACCACAGACTATTGTAAGCCAAAACTGTATCTCTGTGAAACAATTTTGTTTGTTTGTTTGCTTCTTTTCAGTCGTGCCCTGCCGCCATTGATGCAGTCTTTAAATCCAAATTGAATGTGATTGCAGCAGTTGGCATTGGTATTGCTGTGATAATGGTAAGTCTCCCTTGATCCTTTAGGTCAGTTGAATATGAGGGGAAATTGTGATGGCCTTAATATGTGCTTTTTCCACTGAGCTGATAGCTTACAAAGAGGGTCTAACCCTCTCATCCTTCCTCACACAAAAATGTCACCAAGAACAATCCTGCCTCTCTGACTGCAGGACAACAGAGTGTGCTTTGTACTGATTTACACTATGTAGCCAGCCATCTGAGCACATGGGGTATTTACAGCTATGCTTTGGTACTTTGCCTTTTCACTCTAAATACTCTGCTAGGAACATTAAAATTGTGAGTCAAGAGCAAAAAAATTTGTACATTTTTTTCCCCTTTGTTTTCACTTAAGGGGTTGAATTTAGTGCAAGTATGAGTCTTCTCATCAAACTGCATCTTTTTCCTCTCCCACTCCCCCCATGAGAAAAGTCTGACTGAAAATAGTGTTCCCCTTCTTCCTTGCCAGCTGCCCCCACCCCCAGCCACTCCCATCATGAAACCTGAGCTAAGAATATGAATTTTAGAAAAAAATAGTTTGAAGTTAGTGTCTTGACTCCTCTTTCCTGCTATCCTTTCCTCTCTCTTAACTGGCACCTTGTAGTTCCTTGGTAGTGCTGTACGTGCCTTCCAACAGATCTGTTGTGAGATTTCTTTTGAGCTGCCCCAGTGCGGGTGACTGGTTGTGTAGCCTAGGGAGCTAATTAACAGTGCAACAACTTCCATATTCCACAAGAGGAATGCTTAACCATTGCATTCTCCCTGGCCACTCTTGGTGTCACAATACTAACTCAGCTGGGTGGGATAGGGCATGAAGACCCACTGAAACATTGGTGGTGGCTGTCACTTGTGCTGGCTTTTGCATTGGTTATCTGTTTGGATGTTTGGTTCAAGCCATCACCACCCCCATTTTTTTTTTTTAAGCCATGCCTTACTGTGAATACAACTTGGGTTAGCCATGGGATTCAGTTGTCTTAGCAGCAGCTATTTCTTAATCTTAATTGGTGAACACCAGGGATTTCTCATTCAGCTCCTTCATTCCTGAATTGGATTTTTACACAACTGAATGGAAGTCCCTTTGGCAGTGATGGTAGGTAGAATCTTGTGCCCATCAGCTGCTTTGGAGGAGAAAGTGCAGTGAGTAGTGTGACATACCAGGGTACAATCCAGACTATTGAGCAGCTGTCACCCTTGCCCTACGACCTTGTGTGCCTTGCATTGTCTTGCTGAAATAGCTCCCACCCAGGCTGCTTGCAAACAGCCTTCCAGCATGCAGGGCATGCCCTGAGTGTCTGTGTGTAACTGCAGCCTGCCAGCCATGCTTGGCTTAAACTCTGGCTTTCACCAGCCTGGGTGACCCCAACATACCCCAGTCTTAGATTTTTGCCTCCAGAAATGTATGTCCTGTACGGTGCAGCCCTCCCCTGGATTATATCAAGTCCATTACTCCTTTAAGAGAATAATATGCACACAACTTGTCACCCTAAATGGAGTTACCCAGAAATTCAATCTCTATACACTGGATTAGATAAAACAAGCTTATTAACTACCAAGAAAGATTTTTAAATGAGTCAAGTAATGAGGCATAAAAGTCTGAACTGGTTACAAGAAAAATGAAGATAGGTCAAACATCTTAACTTACCTATTACCTGCTTGAGATTCAGGCAGAGTTTCTCACCACATGTTTTTAGCAGCCTTACCACCAACCCCTATAAGTCAGCACCCCTTCTCCCAAAGTCCAGTGAATGCTTCCTATGTTGCTTCAGGTGCTGTGAATGCAATGGGCAGGGAGAAGGGGAGAGAGATCGGCGCCTTGGGGTGTTTGTCCTTTTTTTTTATAGTTTGTCCCCATCTTGAAAAACCTTTCTAGCTGGGCACCAGGAGACAAAGCTTATGTGGAAGGATGTTCCCTGCTGCTCTTTTTTCCCACACTGAGCTTTTTGTGCCCCTGCTTGATGACTCTGTTTACTGCTTAAATTCAAATTAAGCAGAGCACATGTTCCTTGTTTAGGACAGCCTGTTTGCCAATTTCTGTTGGCTGGGCTGTGGGGTTTAGAACATGTGGTCGTATTTTTTTATAGGGCCTGGTCTACACTGCACGGGTCAACATAAGATGCCTTGTGTCGACCTAGCTGTGGAGGTGTCTTAACTTAAATTTTGCTCCCACTGACAAAAATGCCTCTCTCCACCTATTTAGTAACATCAGCATGCTGTCATGGCTGATGTAATTAGGTTGACTAACTGTGGTAGCTGTATGCCAATGTTCGTTAAATCAACTTAATTCTGTATCATAGACATGGCCTAATTTCACATACTGTGGTGCCACATGTTTTACCATGACAATAATGATGACCAGCAAACTAAGGTTTTTTTCAAATGATACCTCGCAAGGCATAGTTTGTACAAAAATTATTACAATAGTGTAAACATCTTCTGAAAAAACACTCATTTCAGGGGGACCACGGAAATTCTTCTGCTCTGATGGCTTCTCTGCAAACCTCCTTCTCCCTGCCACCACCCAGTACATCCCTTGGTTTAGAATTTCCAAAAGGGCTCAAGTGATCAGACTCAAATAAGTTCAATTGATTTTATAATAGGACTTAAGCAATGATAAGTTACTTGAGTACTTCCAAAGGTTTTACTCTGTGTCCAGGCAAATCACAGCCATATTATATGTTCTGGAGGTGGAGGTCTGTTTCTTTGTCTTCCCCAGACCTCCGTTGCATTCCCCATGCTGGTCTGAGACCATTCCAGTGTTCTCATGCACTAATTCTCACTGCTTGCTCATTTTCCTCCATGTGAAATTGCCTGTCTGCTCTCTCCTGCACCATCTTGGGGTCTAATGCACCGAAGTAGGCAGTTCACACTTGTGTAGTCCTCTGAATGTGTGGAAAACATCACTATATGTTTGAGTTGACAAGGATGTGTAAGAGCCACTGGAAAATCAAAGCTAGGCCTTGCAGCTCTAAGTCCAGCCATGGAATGTCTCCTATTCACTGCCTTACCAACTCAGGACCACACTGCCTTTTGAGTGAGCACTTCTTGTTTGGACAGGGAGGGAGGGAGATATTCTATAGTGACCACATTTATTTCTTTGTATGGCAGCCCTGCCCCATGTTGTGGAGAACTACCTTTTTTGTCTTGATCTCTTCCATGCTGCTCAGGAGATTTTGCATGGATAATATAATGCTCTGACACATGGAAAACTGTGCCAGGCAGGGAATGAGGCTAAGCTGTACTAAGAACAAGCGTTCTTAATAAGAACTCAGTAAAATCCTGCATATGGTCTCCAAAGAAACTGGTGTAAAGTCAGCAATGCCTTGTGTAGCTGGACAGTGCACACAGCCTGATATCCCTCCACACACTGCTGCCCAAGAGTGGGCTGGGGAACTTTTTCTATAGGAGGGCACATCAGGCTATGGACTCCTCTGACAGCAGAGAGTGCTTTTGTGCCTTCCCTTGCCCTTGCAATCAGAGGTCATGGTGGTTGTTTTTAATTGGGGGGGTGCCTTCTTACAGGAGGGGTGGGTAGAGAATAAATAGCCTGTGATAAAATAGCTGTGAAAAAACAGGCGCCGTGGAAATCACTTGGCCTACTGGCTAGGGAGAACAAGTCACCCACACCATGTTTTTGGGAGAGGTGCATCACCAGAAAGCCAATCCTATAATGTATTCTAAATGAGTCTGCTTTCCTTTTCCAGATCTTTGGAATGATCTTCAGTATGATCCTCTGTTGTGCTATCCGCAGAACTAGAGAAATGGTCTAAGGGATTTAACAAAGAAGATCTCTGCACTCTAGAAATATGTCATTAACTTCAGCATTCTTACAGCATTTCTAAAATTATGTATTTGTTACCTTCTTAATGCTTTGTTTGCTACTGATGTTTACTTATTGCTTTTTATGTTTATAAAGTTTTTTAAAAAATCCAGTGATTAAAAGATACTATATTTGTTAGACTCAAGTCAAAGATATTGTACATAAAAGGATTTGTCTTTAAATAGCTGTCTGTTTTCCTGAAACTTATCATCATCAGGATGTAATTTATGTTGGAGACAATTTGATACTTAATAAAGATTGACCTTAAATCTGGAGTGATCATCTTCTTAATCATGCACAATTAGCCCATATTGTCAGCAGTCTGTGCACAGAAGGGACCCTGGGATTGGAGACTGACCCTGCCCCAGTTTCTGCCTGGAGAAACCTGCACCCCATCTAGCTCCCATCACTCATTTCTTGATGAGGGTGACCTGCTGAGGACTGGGGATATAATAGTGAGAGATATGACCTATTAATTTTTAGTGCAGCACTGCAATAACGCTAACGTGAAAGGGGTAGTGGAAAACTAGGCACCTTCTTTCAGTTTATTGTAAGTGTCTCCAAGGCCACCCTCTGGATGGAACCTCCTTATTTATATTACCACAGTGCCAAGGAGCCCCAGTCATGAGCCAGGACCCCATTGTGTTAGGTGCTGTACAAACTCAGACCAGAAAGACAGTCCCTCATCCAAAGAGTTTACAATCTTTTCAACTTCTCAGCTGAGAGGGATGCTCTTTGAAAGTGACAACGCTTCATTTTAACACAGTGATAAAAGCACAAAGTTATGTTCAGAAAACTGATGTTTGCTTCCCCCTCTTCTCCCCCCCCCCAAGTATTAACTCACTTTTTACAAAAAATCAGTAATTGACAAATAATAGTAGCTGGCATCGATCACAAAATTAACTCTATTCAATTGGTAGCAACTGCGGTTTTCACTAGTACCATTTTTGTGTGTCAGTTACAAGGGATGAGTTTAGCAAGGTTTTATAAAGTGCAGAAAGGTACATTAAGGCAGTGTTTAATAGGGTTACCAGATTTGGTTGGATGAAGTCCTTGAGATTTCATCACATGATGTAATCTTTATTTAAAGATTAATTCTTGGAGGTGCCAGGACAATCCTGGAGGGTTGGCAACCCTTAACTTAAAAGCAACATGTTTAACTAAAAAGTTGGCTTCCTGCATTATTGTCCATGCTGCTACATTACCTATATGGTGCTTCATTTTTTAAAAAGACACACACACACACACACACACAATCATTTACATTAGGACAGAACAAGTCAAGGTTGAATGTTCAACTTTTTGTGCAGCTGTATGTAAAGTTCAGCTGTTAATTACACTCTTGTTTCTCAAAAACATTAACATTGCACCATTTCAATCACTAGCGTTTTAAGGACAGCAGGAAAGGATTCTGCTCTATCAGACACTTAACTGCCTTCATACAAACTCTCCAGGCCGTAGCCTCAGAGCAGCAGCCTTTATGTCAGGCTTTGGGGAGAGAACATTCAGTGATGTCCCAAAGCTTCACTCAATTTCTCAGAGGCTCACTGAGCATGCTCCGATATCCCCATGACTTATTTTAATATGTTCTTTCCCCAAAGCTACCAAAACATGTTATTGGGCAATTGTGTTCATGCCAAATTTCAAGTTTCCAGATGAAAACAAAGTTGTAATAGAAACTATTTTCAATCTTAATTATAGTGGTTGCTTCCAGCAACCACTGTAATTGAAGTATACAGAAACAAAGCTGAAATACTACAGCTGTGCAAAGGAGCAGAGCTAATACGTGCAACCTTTAGCTTTTGAGTCACCAGTCCTTTCTGCAGTTACATTCTGAACTTTGCATTAAGTTTGGGGGTGGAGGAGAATGACAAGGACTCTGTACAAAAAAATGTTTTCTCTAGGGCATTAGTTTGAGTCAGGAGACTTAGGCTCTAATTTCTACTTTGCCTGAGACCTGCCATGTGGTCTTGAGCAAGTTGCTGCACTTCTGTGCCTCAGTTTACCTACCCCACCCCCCCAATTTGTCTCTTTCTTACACTGTAAAGTATGAGGCAGAAACTCTTGCTAAGTGTGCATGCAGTGCCTAGCACAATGGGGCTCTGATCTTAACTGAGGTCTTCCCGTGCTGTTGCAACACAAATAATGTGTTTACTACTCTATTCTATGCATAGGTGTGGACAAGCAGACATTAAGGTGATTATCATTGTAAGACGGCGAGTGATGCTCACCTTGCCATGTGAAGGTGCATCTATTTCTCAGGAAAGTCTGAATTTCCTGCATCACGCCCGTTCATATTAAAGTTTAGCTGAATTTGCATCTATTGAATATGTTCATGCCTTCATTTTATGTACGGTTACTCCTGAGGGAATTCTGTACTACTATGCATGTGCAGAATTCATGTCCCCAGCAGATTTCTTTGCTTCCCCACAGAAAATGATGGGAAGCAAAGGGAAGCGCTGCCCCAGCAGTGCAGGTGCGTCCTATCAGGCACTTGGAGCAGCTGGCAAAAGGGTGGGGTTGGGGATGCTCCCGCCGGTGGCTCCCAACCTGCCTGGGCTTAGCTGTTAATCCTGGCTGAGGTGGGGCTGGGAGATTTTCTCTTCCTCTTCCCCTGCAAGCTGGGGCCAGGTCAGACACCTCCAGAAACCTTCCCCACCCACTTCCTGTCCCCATCACTCCTCAGTGGTGGGGGAAGGGGTCACTGTACAGGGAACTGCTCCCCCATCTGACCAACCCCTTGCATTTGACCTATATCCAGGCTCCCCTGCTGAGCCCCACTCCCCTACATCTGGACCATGCATCCAGACAACCCCCACTGAGCCCCCCACACTCAAACCCCCACTCTGATGAGCCCCACACCTGGACCCCTACTGAGCCCCAATCAACTGCACCTGGACTTCCACCCTACCAAGCCCCACTCCCCCAGCATCCAGGCCCCCCCCCCAAGGAGTCTCATTCCCCCACACCCAGACCACCCCAACTGCCTTCACCTGGACCTCCCTGCAGAGTCCCTTTCCCACTGCACCCAGAACCCTCCCCCCTCCACGAGCCCCTGTGCATCCAAATCCCCACCTGCACTCAGATTGCCCCACCCAGAATCCTCAAACCCGGATCACCCCACACTAAACCCCTCCACACTTGGATCCTTGCCCCACACCTGGACTGGGGGAGGGCGGCAAGGGCTGGGCTTGCCTGCGAGAATCTGTCCTCCTCGTTTGCTATCTCGGTGTACCTGGTGGGAAGGGGTGTTTCTGGGACAGGCCCGGCCCTTGAACTGTGTCGGTCCCAGGGTGGGAGGGAGGGTGATCTCCTACCTCCTTGTAGCCAATGGCCTGTGCTCCCCCCTGCCATGTGGAGCCTCCGCATTTATTGATTGACAAAATATGCCACGTTTTGTAGAATTTTACAATATTGTGCCCCGAATTTTGATCTTTTTTTGGCGCGGAATTCCCCCAGGAGTAAACGGCACCTCTGTATGTGCGTTAAGGAAGGTCATGTGCTATTTGGTATTTTTCAAGCGTTCCTAACTTTATTTCAAAACAAACAAGGCGACTCATGCCTTCTCTAGCGCCTTTCACCCTCCAGCTTCCCTCTGCAACGTGCACGGCCAGAAAGGGCTTCAAAGCAAGCAGGGCTGGGCTCAGTTCCTTCCTTGAATGGGCAGCTCCCCTCGGGGGAAACCCAGCATCGTGCTGGCACTGGTGACTCAGCAAGTGATTCCCTTCCTTCGAACAACACTACCATGGCAGGGAGCCCAGTGCTTTAAGAGGTGCCATATTTGAGATGAGACTTAACCGAGGACCTGGACACTTGTGTGTATGAAAGATCCATTTCAGTTTGCACAACAATAGAAGTCTCCAGACTTAACTAGGCCAGTGGAAAAAAACATGTAAGTATGCTGTGGTTCTGCTGACCTAAATCTTCTTCCTTTGGTTTCAGTGGGTCCATGCTTCTTTTGTTGTTGACCAACATGTGCGTTAGCTCAGCCCTGGCTTCGCTTCAGTAGTATTTGAACACTGCACGCACCAACAAGATCTGATAAGACTGGTATAAAGGCATATAACTAGGCTTCTAAGACATCCCAGTTTTATGGTGGTGTGGCCTGCTTACGTTAAAACAAGAACAAAACCTCAGTGGGCATAAATGGGTTCCACTGACTTCCATAGAGCTACTCTGACTTGCTGAGGATCTCAGATATACCTTAGCTTGTTGCCCAGTGGACTTCTGCCCAGCTTCTTGCTTCCACAGCCTTTGCCTTTGAAAGGAAGCTCCAGGATGAGCTTTCTGCCTGGCTCTCTCCATCTTCACAGCACCCCTTCCTTAATGCTGTTGTGGGCAGTTGCCTTCAATGCACCTTGGGAGAGGTTTAAAAAAAAAATTCAGGTGGCCCACATCCACTTTCACAGGAGTTCACTTGTTTTGGAACATTCCACGTTGTGCTACACTAATGACGATTAAATATACTAATAAAACCCCTCAAGTGTTGTAAGGAACCTGGGAAGAGAGAACTACCAGTTGCTGCTTAATGTTTATCTTTCCTCAGGGAGAGGCTGGAAATGTGGCATGCGAATTTTAAAAATGGGCTAGTGCAAAAAGCTCATTGTCCCTTTAAGAAAGGGAGCAGCAGGGAAAGTTCAGGGAGCCAGTCACCTGCAGCCATTATAGAAGTGTGTACACAGATAGTATCAGCTGGCCTGCAGAGGAATAAAGAAATCCTTGAAGTTACCAATGCCTGTGTCATCTCCATCCCATGCAATAACACTTACAAATGTTTCCAGGCCCTCAGGGAGGGACTAAAACGTGTGGTCCTGTTTATCAGAAAAACTTCTATTAAAGCTAAGACACAGACAAGTGTGACCATTAACTCAGCACAGTCCAGAGCTGGGTTTCTACGTTTAGAATGTGGCTTGTGCCTGAGGGATGCTGTATAATTACTACGACCATAGACTAATCCACAGCTTTGGTTTCTGCTTGTCAGCAGCTGTATGAAAATGACCTAGTTCAATCTAGCAGCATTCGGGACTTCAAGCAATAGCAAAAGTCACTTTTAAATGACTCCAGAGCATCTACAATGTTTGCAGGCTTCATTAGCAGAGATTAAAAACAGATGAGTAAGAGTTTCCACTGTGGGACACAGACTTGCACATTCTCGTCTTGTAGAAAATGAATCCAAAAGGCAGCCAGTCAAGAAATCTGAAAGTGTCACTTTATTAAGCGTCAGTGTGCTGTCCAATAGGTATTCAGACTAAGTACTGAGGCTAAGTACTGACTTTTTATGCCGTTTTCTTTACACTAGTTTTATCACAGATTTCCAACAAATCCAGTTGCCAAATCCTGCTGCTTTGCTGTAGTGCAGAAGCAGCTCTTGCTAATCTATAAGCATTAAGTATGGCAGAACTGTTTGATTAAAATGCTTGTTTGTGTTGCAGGGATGTATGAGCATGTTATAACAATGTTGTATGCTGAAAGAAAAGCCAGGCTCGTGCCTGGTTGAAAAGTCATGCACCATGTCTTCCACCTGCTTGGGACTTCATTAAAGTTCAGTGAAAGCCCAACAGTTTGTCTTTGAACACGTCTTCTTCCAAGTATTCAGCAGTGCATTCCAAGTCTCCCATCTAATCTTTTCAGTGGAATGGTTTGTTAAATAAAAATTGCATTTAAATTCAAGACCATAAGAAGTTTCTAAGTACTTCTGATGAAGACATCATATGTAAATTACTTACATGGTCCCCATCACCACAGGTTCTGAGCAGCTCACAATCGTCAGTGTATTTACCCTCAACACCCCTGTGAGGAAGGGTGATGCGGTTAGCCTCATTGTACGGGCGAGGAACTAAGGCAGAGAGAGATTTGTCCAAGTTGCACTGACCAAGGAATTGAAGCTGGGTCTCCTGAACCCTAGGCTACTGTTCTAGCACTGGATCATCCTGCCTTCCATTCCACAAATATGTATCCTGATGTACAGAGGCTTCACGCTTCAGTGAAGATCAGAAATGACTTGAGATCACACTTCACGTTTCTCTATGCTCCTTTCAACAGAAGGCAACATCATTTTCGATGATCATTGCTCATCCAACATGCCTGTTCAGGGGATTAAGAGAGGATAAAATGCCACTTTAATCCCCTGCATCGGCTACCCAGATTGCCAGTGTCAGCCAGGAGGGAAGAAATGGCATTGCAGGGCTCCTATTCCCTCCCTCCTCTGTGTGGACAGGAATGGGAGTGGGTAGAACCGTGACTCTGTCCCTCAATGCACTGGCTAGCAGAGGTGAGCTGGAACAAAAGAGGAAGTAATGTGCTGTTGACCAAAGGTAGCAGCAGGTTGTTTCCCTGCCTCAGAGCAAGAGGGGAGACCAAGGGACAAGCCATGAATCTTGGAATCCCAATTCATTACTTGGTCTGCTCATGGGGTACCTAAGGCAGACTGTACATGTACATTCCAGCTCTTCACATGCAACATGCAGCTATGTTCAGTAGAAGATATCGCATTAGCTTCTGCTTCCACAGAGCTACATAACCCAGCACGATTCTGACTGACCTTATTGCTGAAGCAGACAGAAAATTCTTCAGTGGGGGGAAAATGTCTACTCTGCTTTCAAGCAGAGCTAGGCTGTGACACGCTGTACCCCAAGTACATCCTTACGGTGTCTCATTCTTGTTCACCCTTATAGGTAACTGCGTATTGCCTAATGCAAAGTATGTCATGTCAAGTGTTTTTGGAATGCTCGTGACACGCTGAACATTGTTGTTTATGGCAGCGTGTTTCCTGCAATGTCATATGTAGACATATGAAACTCTGGTATGCAACATTCCCAGATGTGTGTCTCAGACTCAAAGCTGAGGGTTCATGCCTCGCAGAGGCATGCATACAGGAACAATGGACTGGCCTGAGCACCTGATAAGGTGACAAAAACAACAAGAGTCCTGTAGCACTTTAAAGACTAAGAAATTTAATTTCTGCATAAGCTTTCGTGGGCTGTAACCCACCTCGTTACATGCCATCTGACGAAGTGGGTTACAGCCCACAAAAGCTTATGCCTGCAGAAATTAAAATTAAATTGCTACAGGGCTCTCATTGTTTTTGCTGTATACAGACTAACATGGCTACCCCTCTGACAAGGTGACGCTCATTTGACTCAAATGAAGGAAATCATGTCCATTGCCAGGCATGGCGATCACCTGAGCCCAGGGGATGACGAGGAAACATGTTAAAGGCAGAGGCATCTTTGTCTCTGGGGTTCTTTGTTGGAATCCATCTTCTAAGCAACATCAAGGACACTGACAGACCGCCCGCAGAGGTGGGGGGGCCTGGCTGCAGAAGTCATTTCAGCCAGCCTGTGGAGTAAGCTAACATCAGAGACTGAAAAGCTACTGAAATTTTTTTAGTTTAATATGCGATTTATTATTTAATTAATTGTGAACAATCCTAGATTCATAGTAATCAGATTTATACTTACTTAAAATCTTGCTGTAATCAATAAACTTCTTTGTTTGTTTTATCTAAAGCAGTGTATGTGGATTGAGTGTGTGTAAAGACTTCACTTAGAGAGACAGAGCTGGTGCATATCAATTTCTTTGATAAATTGACAGCATAATGTAATGAGCTTGCAGGGTGCAGTGTACAGCACTGAACTCTGTAAGATGGCAGTTCCCGGGGTTGCATCTGGGACTGATGATGTTTGCTGGGGGTCAATCCTATGCGCGGCTGGCCAGAAGTGCTCCTTCACTGGGTCAGGGACCAATTACTTGCAGAAGGTTGGGTGTGGGCTGACCCCAGAATGGGTGGTTCACACAGCAAGGCAGAATAAATCAGGGTCCAGGATTGAGGGATTGGGGTGACACAGCTACATACCAATCCAGATTGCAGGGGGGAATGTCACACAGGCACACAAACCATTGTCCCGCCCTTAAAAGTTCCTCCTTCTTTAGGGATGCTGGAGTGCAGAGCATGCCTTCATGTGTTCTTTAACTGCCTCAGACAGTTAGACAAACACTTCCATCATGGGAAAATGTGCATTTGTATCTAGAAAAAGCGCCATTAGGTTTAATTATTAAATATTCAGAGAATTTCAAATGGAGGTGATCCAATTTTTCAGAAGTGCTGAGAGTTTACCATTCCCATTGATTGATTTACAAGTTTCATTGTAATTTCATTGGGAACTGCAGAATGTTCTGTGACCCATCCATGCCTAGGGTAGCCACCTGAAAATGCCAAGGTCAGGGCAGGCTGCAAAAGAAGAGTAGATTTTCCCAACACTGGTGGGTGACACTGAAGTCAGACTTCCCAACCAGCCACAAACAGTGCTTCCGATTCCCCACACTGGTTATGAAGAAGCCACTTTGCAAATACACACAACCCCCTCTACTGCATTTCAGTCTCTGGCTCCCAATCAGCCACTAGGTCCAGTAAAGAGATACGTTATTTAAAACTCTATGCTCTTTTCCAAAAAGGTCCTCCTGACCCGAAAGGGTCAGCCACAGTACCACAGCAATATTCATTTGGATCTTATCCAAAATACCACGCTGACAGCCAATCTTTTAGTAACTAAAAGTACAGGTTTATTATAAAAGGAAAGAAACAAATGATAAGAGAGATGTTAAAGGATTAAAGCAATCACATACATAAAATGATTTGAAGGGCTATATATATATATATATATATATATATATATATATATCAGGTTTCTAGAAGAATTGTGGAGTTTGCAGGCTTATATACTCCCTCTGGTGTGCATCCAATACCTGGATGGGTCTCAGTCTTTTGATTCATGGCTTAGTTGTAGATGAGTTGGTTGATCCAGAGGTAACTGATGATTGAAGACAAAATGGATGTGGGACAGATGCCTTTTATGTCCCTTGGACTTTGCCATGCTGCTTGTGGAAATTTACAGGAATAAGATGGAGTCCAGGGTCACATGAGTAAGTCCTGGTGACTCATCAGGTTATCACTGGCTTCTCCCCTTGGGCCCATTATACCTGTGAGTTTCCTTAATGGACCATAAAGCAGGCTAGTGCTGCAGCCATCACGTCTGAGGTGTTGCCCAGAAACACAGCACAAGTTGAAATACAGATACATGCAACATATCCATAACTTCCCATACACATATAACCCATGAACATAAACGCTATCATCTTCCTTAGCAGATTATAGCCTTTCTAACGGTACCTGGCATGGCATAGCTCACATGAATTACTATGATTTTGACATATTGATGTTAAATAATATCATAAATGGTCCCCCTAATCCAGCCAGCATCACACAATCCACAGAGAAGAGGCATCTGTCAAAGCTGCAGCTGGAGAGAAAGCAGCTCATGCTTTTAGTTCTGAAGGTCCTTGGGTTAGTCAGCCAAGATGGCCTCCATCTCACAAGAACTCAACATTTCTTCAGTCAGGCCACTTTGATTTAGATACCTAACTCTAGGCATCTCTTATGAATACTTTCATTGGTGGCTTTAAATAGGCTCCCATCAAAGGTGTGGGTTATTTTTGTTTGGTTGCTTGGTTGTTTGGAGGATTTTTGTTTGTTGTGGGGGGGGGTGATAGGGGAGGAAGTTGTTTGTTTTTTTATAAAAATCTCTCCCAAGCAGGGACTCTGTTGTCCTTCTATGTCTTCTTTTGTGGAACTAATTGCCACAAGACTTTACTGAGACCAATAATTTAGCAGGATTAATTTAGACAGGCATATGGATATAGAAACCAGTCACAGCTACATTAGAATACCGGCAGTCAGTTCCATGTTATGTCTGGAGATTACAATTCCCAGCAACTCCGGTCTTAAAGGGCCGTGCTGGTTGTGATGTATGGGTCAGCACCAGTATTACCATGTAACGAGCCAGATTAAAGTCTGTTTTTATTTTAATTACTCATATGGCACAAGATTCAACCTTCTTTGTGGTACATGAAGAATTTTCCCCTCAGCACTGTATCTAGCTCAGGCATGTGCAACAGTCGTAGTTCTCAATTACTCCTTTCACATGAAGCTGGGAATTTTAGTTGGAAGCATAAACGTAAACAGCTGTTGAAAAGAAGCCAACCTGGCACGTGCAGCAGAGCCAAATCCCACTCACTGTGCAGGCCCTGGCCCTGCAGCAGCAGCCAGAGTGGAAACCAGCACACAGCCAGTAGCTGAAGGTGAAAATGTAGACGATCCCAAAAGTCATGAGACTGGCCCCAAAATCATTAGACTGTAAATAAAAATTACACAGTGTTTTTCGGTCTGTCTTTCGATTGTTGAACTCCTTCTGCCATACTCAGTGTTGCTAGTGGTTCCAGATTTATACCAAGGTGATTGCAGCTTCTGCTCTTACTGGCAGGCCCAATTAAAATCAAATTACACCAGTTTGTATAAAATGCTGCCTCAGACTCCAGCGCTTCCAGCTCTTTTCCAAACCAAAACACTCTAAGTAGTTAACTCTGTGCTCCCTCTCAGCCCCATATCTGCCCACCTGCCCCACTTGTCAATTAACTGTGCACCCCCTCACACCCAACAAGTTTGCCCCACTCCCACCCCAGTTGCCCCAACTGTTAGAAATAACCAAACAGGTTGTCCCGGGGGCAGATTGGGGAGACGGAACCTGTTATTGCCTGCTAATTCCACCTCGACGCCGCGAGTGAGCAACAAGGGGGTTACTTTACAATTCTTTGATCTGTAACAGGATGTAAATGTGTCCATTTCCCGCAACCTCCCACAGACCCTTATCTGGTTACATTGACACCTATAAAATGAATTTTAACAACTATATAATTAATATAATTGTACCCGCCCCTGTTTGCTGTTTACAGGATTACCATACTGAGGTCAGGCACATCACCTTAAAACATATACATTTTACACTAACATTCTGTGAGGTAAAGATATGCCATAGGGAGAAGGAAGATAATGCTTTCTTCCCACCAAAGGCCTTGTGCAGGAGTGGTGAGAGACGCATCCCTGGACAGATGGCCAGGCAGGGAGGAAAAGAAGAGAGAGAACAGACTCTAACTAGAATTCACACCTATGAGCAGAAAGGAGGTTTTCCTGTATCTTGACCCTGTTCCCTCTAACTTAGCCCTGACCATTTGTCCAGCTTTTAACTCTTTACTCTCCTACACCAACCATATATCAGTTCTCCCCCACCAGGCCCACATGGGCTTTTCAACCAGCACAGCAATTACTCAGGAGCTCTCCCTGACTGGTGTGGAACTGGCATAAGAGCTGTACACTGACCCTGCTCCTAGGCTTCCAGCATAAGGCAGGGAGGAGGCAGAAGTGGGTATAGCTAAAGTGCACTGCACTAAAGCTATTCCCTGCTTCCTGGGGGACATGGGGAGCAGAGCATTACTTGGAGCAGTTCTAAGGCTGCTCTAATTTATATGAGGGACTGGGCAAAGCCCCAGTTTCTCCAGCATACAAGAAGTGTAAATGTAGATTGAAACAACATTCCCTTTTCTCCCATTTTGAATCTTGTCCCAAACACGGGGATGGACTACCTGAAAATTGGGAAGACTATTATTTGTGAGTGATGCCACTAATTTAAATGGAGGCCAGGTCTACCCTACAGACCTTGGCCAGCATAGTTATGTTAGGCAGGGATGTGAAGCTGTGTGATCTCTGAGTGCCATAGCTGAGGCATCAGATGCCCCTAGTGTAGACTCAATTATACTGGCAAAACTGTCCTTTTACTACCACAGCTTGTTTTGCTCAGGAATTTGATGGAGCAATGCCAGCAAAGAGCAGCTTTCCCAGCGTGGCTGTGCCCACACTAGAGCACTTCACAAGCATAGTATACTGGTATAGCTAATCCAACAAAGTGCTCCTTCCCTCACCCCACTCCCTGTGCCACCAAGCACCTTGTCTCCTCTGTAGGTGGTTTATCTTAGATGAGCACGAAAGGCTGGAAGGAGGTTACTAGCGGAGTCCCTCAAGGATCGGTTTTTGGACCGACCTTATTTAACCTTTTTATAACTGACCTTGGCACAAAGAGCGGGAATGTGTTAATAAAATTTGCGGATGACACGAAGCTGGGGGGTATTGCTAACACGGAGAAGGACCGGGATACTATTCAGGAAGATCTGGACCACCTTGTACACTGGAGTAATAGTAATAGGATGAAATATAATAGTGAAAAGTGCAAGGTCATGCACTTAAGGATTAATAATAAGAATTTTAGATATACGTTGGGGACGCATCAGTTGGAAACGTCGGAGGAGGAGAAGGACCTTGGGGTATTGGTTGATAGCAGGATGACTATGAGCCGCCAATGTGATATGGCTGTTAAAAAAGCAAATGCGGTTTTAGGATGCATCAGGCGAGGTATTCCCAGCAAGGAGAAGGAGGTGTTAGTGCCGTTATATACGGCGCTGGTGAAACCCCACCTGGAATATTGTGTGCAGTTCTGGTGTCCCATGTTTAAGAAGGATGAATTCAAACTGGAACAGGTTCAGAGACGGGCTACTAGGATGATTTGAGGAATGGAAAATCTGCCTTATGAAAGAACTTGGCTTGTTTAGCCTGGCCAAAAGAAGGCTCCGGGGGGATATGCTTGCTCTATATAAATATATCAGGGGGATTAACGTTAGGGAGGGAGAGGAATTGTTTAAGTTTAGTACTAATATAGGCACGAGGACGAATGGGTACAAACTGGATATTAGGAAATTTAGACTTGAAATTAGACGAAGGTTTCTAACCATTAGGGGAGTGAAGTTCTGGAACAGCCTTCCGAGGGAAGTAGTGGGGGCAAATGACTTATCTGGCTTTAAGACTAAGCTTGATAAGTATATGGAGGGGATGTTATGATGGGATTGTTTAATTTGAGCAATTGATTTGGATTATCGGCAGATAAGTCTGCTCAATGGTCTGTGGGAATGTTGGATGGGATGGGAACTGAGTTACTGCAGAGAATTCTTTTTTGGGTGCTGGCTGGTGAGTCTTGCCCGCATGCTCGGGGTTTAGCTGATCGCCATATTTGGGGTCGGGAAGGAATTTTCCTCCAGGGCGGATTGGCAGAGGCCCCGGAGGTTTTTCGCCTTCCTCTGCAGCGTGGGGCATGGGTCGCTTGCTGACGGATTCCCTGCAGCTTGAGGTCTTCAAATCTCACTTTTGAGGATTTCAATAACTCAGTCATGGGTTCGGGGTTGTTATAAATGTGTATGGGTAGGGTTTTGTGGCCTGCCTTGTGCAGGAGGTCAGACTAGATGATCATATTGGTCCCTTCTGACCTATGAGTCTATGAGTCTATGAGTCCTGGGCATGACTGTTATTATGCAACGGCTTTTTAAGGAGAGAGGCTACAGGCTGTATCCAGGTCTGTATTTTTCTCTTCCGTGCAAACGTCTATGAACTGTTACGGTAATTTCAACCTTGGCTGCTATTTGCAAAAGCAATTAAACAGCATTCCCAAGCTTAATGGGATCATAAAGGATGCAATGTCCATTCTGAAATATTTCATAGTTGAATGGGGAGAAGTGGCCACTGATAAAGGAACAAAAATTGATTCTAGAAAATCAGTGGAGATAGAGGGAAAATGTATCTATCAAAAAATAAAGTGCTGTTTCCCTTGGTCTCCAAGAGCTCAACAATTAGTTGCTCCCATCAGGGTCTCCGCCTCCCTGTCAAGATTGCTACCCACACACCAGACCCCTCCACAGAGATTCAACTCCTCCCTGCCCCAGGGCCAGGTCAGATCCATTCTTCACTTCATGTCACAATTTAAAAAGGCTCTCACTGCTGGCATTGATCCCACTCTCCAGCCATTCCTATGCATGAGTTTCCCTTTCTGATACTCTCATGTGTGGACCCCCCGCCCATCCTGTAGTTTTATGGTGAGCTGGCTGGCACTTGCTCTATTCAGTGACTTCCTGTTCCTCATCCTCACATAAATTCATTCTCAAGGTTTTGACTGATAAAAGCGAACCAGACATTTTGATCAAATTTTTATTACTCCTTTCATGAAGCGTCCTCTCGCCAGGGCGTCTGATAAATGCCCCATTTGTCTCAAAGGAGAATTTCTATTGTACAAAGATATGTTTAAAATCTTTCCTGGTAAGTGACTTGTTTTACAAGGATCATTTTAATTTTGCAGAGAAATATAACAGTATGATAGACAGCATAGATAGGACACCTATTCGTAAGATTGCCCAACATTTTCCAGTATAAGACCCTATTTTCAGTTGCTTAATTCTTTAACGCACTTCAACTGTTTGGGCTGACATTTTCCATGCTGGGTGTCTCCCTCAGACTGTTGTTTGTTTGTTTTTGAAAGTTTCAGAAAAAAATGGTTCAGCCATTTCCAAGAATGAGATTGGGGAAAATATGGTGTTTTCCCCATGTTAAAAAAAAAAATCTTACAGCTGTTTCATTGAGAAGCTCTAGCACCCCCATGTTTTGGTGCAGGGGCTTGATATATAGCAGGGGTGGGGGTTGCCCTGGTGACAGGGAGGCATGTTGATGTGTCTTGATGGTTCTGGGGAAAAAATGCTCTAATTTGGACAGGTTTTAAGCCTTTTTTGGAAAAAATTCTTGGTACCTTCTCAACAGAGACTTGTTCAAATCTGGCAGCTAGATTCTCCAGAGATTCCACGCACACGAAACAGGCTCAGAGGGGACTGAGCAGGACTTTCCCAGCAATTGCTACTTCAAGCTGTTACAGTGCCAGACATCAGCAGTGAAAGCATCAGATGGCGAGGCACAGAAGCTGGACGGGTGGGGAAGCAGATGGAGACAGGAGCTGGTGGAGTGAGGAGAGGGAGGGGCCGGGAGGGTAGAGGGAATACAGTTAGGAATTGGAGTGGGAAATTGACTAGGATCAGGGAAGGAGAGGGGCAGAAACCATGGCATAGGGGGAGTGGATAAGAGAAAAAGGGGATGGGACGGGAACCAGGGTCCGGCAGACAGAAAAAAAGACAGGGCTGAAAAGTCTATAACCACTAGAGAACATCCCTTCTAAAACCTGGAATTGAACCCAGGCGTCCTGAGTCTCACCATTCCTCTGCTGTCAGCAAATAGCTGTGACACCCCCTGGTGAAGCGTGTGTCTCATCCCCCAAGTGCCATGTCTGCACAGACCATAACAGCTGCAACAAACGGGAATTAGGGAGGCAACAATGCAAAAAACAAAGCTGCTGCTGCTGCTGCTGGCAGAATGGACCCCCAGCAGCAGAGGGGGAGCCCCACTGCAGCAGCAGCCGTGGCAACCCTCTCGCCCCGTCAGCCAGAAAAGCAGCAGCAGGGCAGCCACGCACCCCCTGCCAGCTCCAGAGCAGGAGCAGCAATGTAGCCAGGCCTCTGGACACTACACCCAGGAAGGAAGTGCTCAGGGTTGACTGTACTCGGCCTTGTTTACGATTTGTAGGACTGGGACAGGCAGGTCTGGGCCTGCCCAAAAACGAAAGGCCTGCCCCCGAGCTAAGGGGGAGCAACCTCTATGGCCAAGCCGCAGTTACGGACTTGGGACAATGGAGAAGAAAAGAGGAAGGGGAGTGAAGTCAAAAGTTAACGATCAGGGATTGGGAGACAGATACAAAGCAGCATGGGCACCAGGTATACAAGGCCACGCCGCGCTCTGCCCCCTACGGCTGCATTGCATGGGCTGGCAGCCGTGGTGGGGGCCGTGTTAGCGGGGCTCTCCACGGAAGCGGGCAGGGGCTGGAGTGCAGGCGGCCACCCACCTGGGGCAGACCAGCCAGCCTGGGGCCAGAGTGGCTTGAAGCTGCGCCGCTGGGGCAGGCTGGGCTGGGGGCCACTCCAGCAGTGGGGGCGGCCCAACCGCTGGCCAGCCTGGGACACGGGTGGGCCGGCGCTTGGTGCTGGGGCAGGCCGGTGCAGGAGCGGTGGCGGTCTGTGGGCTGCGGACGCTTGGGCTGGTGGCACTCCGGGGCCTGACAGGCAGGCCGTCGGCCAGCCTGGAGGTGGGGCAGGCCATTGCTGCGATGCAGCATGGGCCAGCGCTGCTCTGGTAGCTCCGACCACTCGGACCAGAGGCGCTCTGCGGCCTGAGGCAGACCAGCCAGCCTCGGGGCAGGGTGCGTTGGTGCTTCACCGCTGGGGCAGGCCAGGTCAAATCTCTGGCAGTGGGGGCAGGCCGGCGCTGGGGTGGGCTGGTAATTGGGCGCAGGCTGGCGGCACTCTGGGGGCTTGAGTTCTTGGGCCCATGGCTCTCTTGGGGCCAGCAGTGCTCCAGGGGCTGGGTGACTAGCCAGCCTGGGGCTGGGCTGGGTCCACGCTGGTCCTGGGGAAGGCCAGGTTGGCACTCCTGTTGACCCAATCCTGCTTTTATGAAATACATGAAAGAACAGATCCACAAATACCCCTCCCCCTGCCACCAAGAGGCACTTCAGCCTGATACACTGTACTTTTCATCAAAAGCTAAAACCTCAACTGACTCTTATTGTTCTACCCTTTGAAATGTTCACTTCAGTCTCTTTAAAATATTCATTTACTGCATACCATTGGAACAAGAGATCCCAGATTTTTGTCTAAGCTATTCTCTGTAAGTCCTACATTACAGTTTGACATGGTTCCAAATCATATTATTTAGTAATAATTCAAGTCTGTCTTTACTTTGAGTAATTCTATCTGTTTTAAGATTATTTGTAAAACCACTCCACTGACCATTTTATCTGTTAATTTTACCCACTTTCAAAATATTTGCAAAAACCCTATTTTAAGTACAAGAAGCTACACTGTGAAATATAATATACCAACCTAATTGTGAAAGACACTAGCAAAAATGAAATAATGTTTGCTTTAAAAATAATTTGTGAATTCTTCAGCTAGGAGTTAGCACTGAGTTATTCAAGTATGAATGGCTGAGCAATTGAGGTGGGTGTAGACAGGGAAAGTGATTGAACAATTGGCCTCAGTAAGGGATGTCGAAACAGATGAAGAAAACACCAGCCTCACCTAAAACGTGTGAGGGAGGAAGAAAGGAGAGAAGATAACTTTTACCACTCATCTGGTCAAA
The DNA here is from genome assembly GCA_007922155.1 of Mesoclemmys tuberculata. Lineage (NCBI taxonomy): Eukaryota > Metazoa > Chordata > Testudines > Chelidae > Mesoclemmys > Mesoclemmys tuberculata. Next base: position 4,487,591 of record ML675619.1, read on the forward strand.
GAGGAGTCCACCCTGATAACTTTGGAGTTAGCCCACTTCAAAGAACAAAATCAGATCAGGCTTGCAACAATGTGGGTGATTAAGGATCACACCAAATGAAGATGACAGAGCAAAAACCCATAGACTTACATCGAGTCTTTTTCCTATAAAATGGGACGGAAAGATGAAGACTGGAGGTTTGGGTCTACATCACCACACCAGCCAGGTGTACCGATTCGCATTGGCAGAACCTTCCTCACCCTCGTGCTACAGTCAGCTGGCCAGTGACTACACAAGTGCCAAGAGGCTGGTAACTATAACATTTGTGAGACCCCTATGTATGTTTGTCTGTCTCCCTGTCTGTGTATGCCTGTCTGTGTTTATGAGTGTGAATGAAAGTACCAACTGAAACCTGTGTCAATGAAGTATACTCTGTATTTGTAATCACTAGGTAAAGCACAGTATTGATACTGATAGAATGTTGATACTGTTTTCCTGGTATTTACATTATTGATACTATTCACCAAATTTCTGTATTCACAGTAAATGTGACTTGTTGCCTTATCCCCTGAAAAAGATCCTGTGATATTTGTTATTTGAATAACACTCTGGCAGTGGGGGAGGGAGAACACTAGGGCCAGGGTGGGTTGGGGCAGGACAAGGCAGTACTGGGGTCTAGGCTCCGGAGGCACTCGGGCAGTCTGGACTGGTGCTGAGGTGCTCCAGCACTGGGGCCACCTGGCTGGCCTGGCTGGTTCTCAGGTCACCTGGGACAGGGCTCTGATGGGAGAGAGGGAGGAAAGGCCATGGGTTCAGGTGGAAGGGGTGGGGCCAGGGGCTAGCCTCCCCGAACTGTCGGTTCACGAGACACCTGTGCAAAGCAGGGAACCCCAGACAGTATCTGCTGCTCCTCAAGGTATCCAAGGAGTCAGTGGACACTGCCCAGAAAAACTCTGCCCAGAGACATAATCATACAAGGGATGGAAAACAGATCTGACAGTCGCAGAGTATCCCTGTCCAGCTTTCTCCTCCTGGAATGATGTGTGTCCATGTTGGCCAGCACAAGGAGAAGGTTGATTAGGAGGTCCCATGGCTTTCTGGGGCCATAGATGGGATGTGCATACGTCAGGTGGTGTGGAGATAAGTGCAGCCAGAACCCTAGTCAAAGGCTCTAGTAAGAGGCAGAAGAGGGCTGCAATCTTAGGAGCCCTACATAGATGTGTGTCATGGTCTCTCTCTCACCACAAGAGAACCAAATGTTGGGAGTTTGTGAACTGCATCAGGTACATGAAGGTAGACAACTAATACTTTCCTGTAATACCAGACATTACAGTACTTCCTGGAACAGTATGGGCCCACTCTCTCTGGCATGATCAAAGAAGAAAAATAATTTGAAGAGCAACTAGCAAATGTCTCAAAAACTAATAGCAAAAAAAAAAATTAAATACATCAGAAGCAAGAAGCCTGCCAAACAATAAGTGGGGCCACTGGACAATTGAGGAGCACTCAAGGAGGACAAGGCCATTGTGGAGAGGCTAAATGAATTCTTTGCTTCAGTCGTGACTTCAGAAGATGTGATGGAGAGTCCCATACCTGAGCCATTCTTTTTAAGTGATAAATCTGAGGAACTGTCCCAGATTGAGGTGTCAATAGAGGAAGATTTGGAACAAATTGATAAATTAAATAGTAATAAGTCCCCAGGACTAGATGGGATTCACCTAACTTCTGAAGGAACTCAAATATGAAATAAGAACCTACTAATCTAACATATGTAACCTATTTACATCAGCTTCTGTACCAGATGACTGGAGGATGGATAATATGACACAATTTTTTTAAAAAGAGTCCAGAGGCAGTCCTGGCAATTACAGGCAGTAAGCCCAACTTCAATACCAGACAATTGGTTGAAACTGTATGAAAGAATAGAATTATCAGACATCTAGATGAACACAATATGCTGTGGAACAGTCAACACAGGTTTTGTAAAGAGAAATCGTGCTTCACCAATCTACCAGAATTCTTTGTGGGAGTCACAAACATGTGGACAGGGAAGATCCAGTGGATATAAGGTACCTGGATTTTCAGAAAGTCTTTGACAAGGTCCCTCACCAAAGGCTTTTAAGCAAATTAAATAGTCATGGGATAAGAGGGAAGGTCCTCTCAAGGATCAATAACTGGTTAAAAGGCAGGAAACAAAGGGTAGGAATAAATGGTCAGTTTTCAAAATGGAGAGAAGTAAACCCTAATATCCCCCAGGGGTCTGTACTGGGGCCAGTGCTGTTCAGCATATTCATAAATGATCCGGGGAAAGGAATAAACAGTGAGATAGGAAAGTTTGCAGATGATACAAAATTACTCCAGTTAGTTAAATCCAAAGAAGACCGTGAAGAGTTACAAAGGTATCTTACAAAAGTGGATGACTTTGCAACAAAATGGCAGATGAAATTCAATGCTGATAAATACAAAGTAGTGCACATAATTCCATAAAACCATAATTCCAACTAGACATACAAAATGATGGGGTCTAAATGACCTGTTACCACTCAAGAAAGAGATCTTGGAGTCGTTGTGGATAGTTCCCTGAACACATCTGCTCAGTACTGCAGTGGAGGTAAAAGAGATAACGGAATGTTGGGAACCATTAGGAAAGGGATAGATATTAAGACAGTAAATATCACAATGTCACTATATAAATCGATGTCATGCCTGCACCTTGAATTCTGTGTGCAGTTCTGGTCTCCCCATCTGTGACGGGGTATGCAAAACCCACACTGGATTGGAGGGGTTAAAGAACAATACTGGGCCCAGTTAGCTCTGCCCCTCCAATTCTGCAGAGCGTGCTCCAACTGCAGACAGGGTTGAAAAGGGAGCAAACGAGCTCAGAAAGTGGGAGGAGGGCAGACCTACCTTAAAGACTCCTCTTAAAAGGGGCTGAAGAAGCCTCCCTGAAGGAACAGGATTGTGTGCAGAGACCAGCTAGGGCTGGCAGTTTGGTTTCCTTTTTCTTTTCTCCTGATGTGGGACCAGAAGGTGAGGAAAGGAAGCAGTGGTAGGAAGTGACCCAGGGAAGGTAGCTCAGAGGGCCCCTCCCAGAGGCCAGATATTGCTGACATTCCTGGCCATCTACTCAGCAGCCTCCTCTGCCCGGGTCAACTGGGCCAAGAGCTCTGCCCTGACGGTAGGGGCCGGGTGGCAGACGGGCCCCCTCCCACCTGCGCTTCAAGCCATCCGGTGGAGCGCGGGTCCGCTGCTCTATCTGGGCGTTTACCTTTCCACCACCCATCCCTCCCCTGCAGAGAACTGGCAGGATTTGGAGGGCAGGGTGTCTGAGCGGCTGCGGAGATGGACAGGACTGCTCTGGTGTCTCTCCCTCCGGGGGAGGGCACTGGTGCTCAACCAGCTAGTCCTGTCCATGCTCTGGCACCGGCTCAACACCCTGGTCCCGACCCCGAGTTTCCTGGCCTACCTCCAGAAGACAGTTCTGGAGTTCTTTTGGCCAGGACTGCACTGGGTCTCTGCAGGGATCCTGAGTCTCCCTCTGGAGGAGGGCGGGGAGGGCCTGTGCTGCATCCACAGCCAGGTCCACACCTTCCGCCTCCAGGCCCTGCAGAGACTCCTTTATGGTGCAGGTAGTCTGGCATGGAGCCTCTTGGGGTGCACCTTCCTCCACCACTTCCGAGGGCTCCGATACGACCGGCAGCTCTTTTTTCTCCATCCGAGAGGTCTTCCGCGAGACCTCTCTGAGCTGCCGGTCTTCTACCAGGACCTCCTCCGGACCTGGAAGCTGGTCTCGGCCTCCAGACCCCTTGCAGTCACTGAGGGGGAGGATCTCCTCGCGGAGCCCCTGCTGCACAACCCCCAGTTGCGTGTGCAGGTGGCGGAGACCCTCTCAGTGCAACAAAGGTTGGTCCTGGCGGGAGTCACCAGGATCGGAGACCTTCTGGACTATGCCCGGGGGGACTGGGTGGACCCCCAGGTGCTGGCCCAGAGCATGGGGCTTTCCACCTGTCAGACCCCCCAACGCATACTCCGGGAGGTGAGGGCAGTCTTGCCCCCCGCCGCTCAGGCTTACCTAGAGCGGGTCTTGTGAGAGGTTGCGCCTCCCGCCTTAACCCCAGCCCTCAGGTGCTCATTATTGGGCCCCAGCCCTGTGAGCCCCCCCAGCCTCTCCCTCCTCACGCCCCAAGCCGGCTGCCCGATCTGCAGCCGGTTCTTTTTCGAACCGTGCCCAGGAACCACCTGTACACACTCGTGCTCCACACCCTTCATTTCCTCGCCCTCGCGTCCCGCCCAGACACCAAATGGCGGAACCTAATGCCACCTGTGGAGAGCGAGGACCCCCGGTGGGCCAGCCTCTATTCCACCCTAACCCCGCGGCCCGCTGGGGACATCAGTTGGCGGCTCCTTCATGGAACTGTGAGCACAGGCGTGTACCTGGCGCGGTTCACCCCTCGCCCCGACATTTGCCCTTTTTGCAGTGCGAGGGAGACCCTGGTAGGCCTATTTGGAGTGCGCCAGGCTGCAGCCCCTTTTACGGCTCCTCCAGAACCTCCTGTTGAGGTTCTGGCTGCACTTTTCCCCCCACCTGTTCATCCATGCACACCCCATCCGAAACCCCACGAGGTCGCGGAACCTCCTCATCAACCTCCTCCTAGCCCTGGCCAACGTGGCCATCTACAACACCAGAGAGAGGAGATTGGCCATGGGGGAGCTCTGCGACTGTGGGGCCTATTTTCGTTCCTCCATTCGTTCACGCATCCGGGCGGAGTTCCTCAGGGCAGAGTCCGCTGGTTCCCTAGACACCTTCCGGGAGCAGTGGGCGCTGTCCAGGGCCCTCTGTTCAGTGTCCCCACTCAGTTCCCTTTGTTTAAATCTATGACCCCCACACCCTTTCCTGTTTTTTCATTTGTTGTCCCCTGGAATCAGTTGAGCCCCAGGTCCCTTGGCTCCCCCCTTAAGTGAGGGAGGGGCCTCGAGCAGTAGGTGGGCTTGCGTCCACCCACCCCTCTCCTGGTCCTCAAATAGTCATTCCTTGAGCCCTGGATCAGATCCAGATGGAATGGGTGGGCCCAGGCTCCCCACCACTGCCCCATGCCTGAGTGGACACTAACCGCACCCAGAACCCCATTACACCAGCTCAGAAAAGATCTATTAGAAATAGAAAAGGTACAAAGAAGGGCAACAAAAAATGATTATGTGGAATAGCTTCCATATGAGGAGAGATTAATAACACTGGGCTATTCAGCTTGGAAAAGAATTGATTAAGGAGGGAATATGACAGAGGTCTATAAAATCATGAACGGTGTGGAGAAAGTGAATAAGGAAGTGTTATTCACCCCTTCACATAACACAAGAGCCAGAGATCACCTGATGAAATTAATAGGCAGAAAGTTTAAAACAAAAGAAAGTACTTCCTCACATAACACGCAGTCAACCTGTGGAATTCATTGCCTGGGAATGTTGTGAAGGTCAAAACTATATCTGGAATATTTAAAACTATAACTGGAATTAAATAAATTCATGGAGGATAGGTCCATCTATAGCTATTAGACAAGAAGATCAAGGATGCAACCACATGCTCTCGGTGTCCCTAAGCCTCTGACTGACAGATGCTGGGACTGGACAACACTTGATGACTGCCCTTGTTCATTCCCTTGGAAGCATATGGCATTGACCACTGTTGGAAGACAGGACACTGGGCTAGATGAACCATTGAGATGACCCGCTGTGGCTGTTCTTATGTGATCCTGCCCCCTCCATGTGACCATGCACAAATGGTACATTTGAGGTCATGCCTGAAGGAGTGGAGGTGTGTTCTCTTAAATGTGTTGGCAATTTGTTAGTCTTTAAAGTGCTACAGGACTCTCATTGTTTTTTCTCTTAAATATGGTGTCCCCTGTCTGATACCAGATAAAAACACATCTGGTTTTGTCCAAGTACTGGGCAGGGGACGAAGCACCTGCCAACAGGACTGTCTGGCTCAAAACTGGCCAGGTGGCCTCCCAACGTACACGCCCATGCTCTCAGATACATGGAGGAGCATCCAGCTAATATCCCCATTCGACCATTGAACCAGAGAGGAGTGTAGACAGGCCCGCCAGGGTGGCTCACCCTTCTCACATGGCAACAGGTCCTGCCACTTGGCGTGAGGACAAGGACTGCAGAAAGAGAAAGAAGGGTCTCAGAGTCAAGGCAGCTAGCTGAATGCTGCTGTGTAGAACTGGATTCTGTCCCCGCCTCTGCAAAGTTTTTACAGGGTGCTAAGCAAGTCACTTAAATCAAACCTTTCAGAGGAGGTCACTAATAGTGTGTTCCTCCTTTTTCGGGTCCCTGACTTGAGACTCTGGCATCTGATTTGCAGAAGTGCTGAGCACTCACAGCTGCAACTGAAGTCAATGGAAGCTGTGCTTTGAGCACAGAAAGTGGTGTGTAATGCTAAGTATTTGGAAAAATCAGACCCAAGGTGCCTCAAATTAGGTCCCCAAAATGAGTGCACACTTTGACTGTATGATTTCTGAGCCTCATTTCCTGAGCTATAAAATGGGGATAAAAATAATAATGCCACCTAACTGCACAGGGCTGTTGTGAAGATAAATTAATCAATGTTTATAAAGCACTCAGGTACTGTAATGATTAGCACCATAGAAACATCCATAACAAAATTAATAATTGTGTGTTCACTGCAGGATTTGGCATATGTGCCGTAAATAAGGGCATGGGCCGCACATTGAATAAGACGAATTAAAAAAAAATGGAATAGCTAAATGAGACAGAAATCCTGTGGAAAAAAAAGGAGTATGTGATCATGTAATTAAAGACTGTATTAAAATGCATACACACAAAGGGGCTGAATTAAGGTTGCACAAGCAAATCCTGTTCACCCTCACAGCAGAAGCTGGATTCTATTCCTTCTTGTGTACCATCAACAGAATTGTTTAGTGAGTTCCCACGTGTGGAAAAACCCTGTAATAGCACCTAATGTACCTACAGAACCTTTATTACTGGTCACAATGAGAAAAGAATCTAGCTAGATTTATAGATTCCAAACAGAATTTGCAGGCAGCTAGAAAAGACATAGTTTGCTTGTGAACCCAAACACATTTGCTATGGAAATGATTAAAAGAGGTAAAACCAGAGCTTCTGTGATGTTCACTTGTGAGAGCAGAACCACATTTTAAATTGGCTGTGCAAAGATTAGTGGAAACCTGGCTTTATATTACAAACTTTCCCCAGATCGACACAAGCAGAAAAGATTCTATCTATTACTCTGACTCACCGTCCTCTGTTATAACTGCAGTTAGTCACTCAAAGGACGCTTCGAACAAATGAAATGGCTTACTAAACTCACAAGGGTGTGGAGCCTGGTGAAAAGGCAATCAGATTTTTGCTTGATGACTAAATTGGCTGCTTTTCAGCTGTCTGTACATTGGGCTTTTTCTTTGTAAATTATTAACTAAATGAATCATCATAGAGAACATGCCTACATATGTTTTGTATAGTATAACTTTTTTCCAGAGCCCAGTCACTGGCTTGTATCTTCCCTTTATTCTTCCATTTGTCTGAGGTCTGTACTCTTCTGTTGCTGGGGAATGTTACAAAACAGGAAGGTGACTTTCAATATTGTGAGAATGCTGTGAAGGTAAACATTGACTTTCGTCAGAGACCAGGGAGCAGAAGTTATAGGAAATATTTTCAGCCAGCTGGCTTTGTTGTTGTCAAACAGAGAGAGTGCCACACAATGTAAATAACCAAGCATTTCATTGTGGCTGCAAGAGGACGCAACTTCCTGACGTGCCAGCTCAGTTCTGGGAACGAAGCGTGGCTGCTGCTACTGGATGTCAGCCTTCACTACGCTTCAGAGCCAAAATCTTTCCATCAACCCTGCCAGGTGGATTCGGCAGCAGCATAGAGATGCCACTTGTTCTGATATCCTATGCTCCGAATGGACATTTGCTCTGGGCACCACATCGCTTCTGTTTTGGGACATAGGACTTTTCATAGAGTTGTGCTCTGGCCAATCCTTGGGGTTTTGAGCTTGCAATTTCTTACCTTGGCTTCTTCTTTTCTACAACAGCTAAAATTAAAACTAATGTACAGGTCCAAAAGCTATTGCATCCATGCAGGCTCCTAGTGACATCAGTGGGCTTTAGATCAGGTCCTAAGCAGCTAGTCGTATAAAGCATTGGCTGCTAATGAGTGTCTAAACAGAGAGAAGGGTATATAAAGCTTAGTAACTAACCCATGTACTGCAGATAGACAGTGCATCCTAGTAGCTAGTGTGGTGGCCTGGGAGTCAGGAGATCTGGGTTCTGTTGTTGGCTTTGCTACCAGCTGACCTTGGGCAAGTCACTTCCATGCTCTGTGTCTCAGCTTCCCCAACTGTAAAATGCTAGCGACCTTTATTGTAAAGTGCTTTGAGGTCTATGGGTGCAAAGCACCATATAAGAGCTAGGTATTATTAACAAGAGATATGAAACGGTTCATCAAGGTGAACTTTCACAGTCAAGTGCCTTGTCACAGATTCGCCCTTCTCGGGGTGAGCAGTTGATGTTGGGGCACTAGGGGATGCATTCTCAGAGTGCACGCTGGTAAATACATGTCAAGTGTTCCCATCACTGAAGATGCACAGATGCAATTTTGATGGCAGAAAAGCTGCTATGTAGACACAAAACAAGCTGTGATCAGTTGAGGTGAAAATGCTCCCCATCAGGATTCTACTTATAATTCAAATACAGTCATAGAACGCACATCTTCATGCCTGTCTGCCCCATGCCCATTCCCAATTTTCTCTCCCTGCTGCATCTCTGTTCCCTTTTTTTCCCCACCCGCATCTTGCATTCCTTTTCCTGTAGGGGTTAAAATAAGAGGAGATCAAAAATAAGAGAAGCATATCCCCAGTTCTGGTGGTTGCATGGCACCATGTGTGTTAATGTCATGTAGCGATGTGACATTGACATTACTTCAGTTTTTGGGATGGTACAAGGAAGAGAATGGGGAGAGGGGAATATATGTATCTGCAGGCCTTGAACCAGCCGAACAAGAGAGTGTGTTTGTGAACGTGTATGTGTACATACAGAGTAGGGAGCTGTGTAGGGGCACATCCTACCACCATCCTGTACACGCACCCCCCTCTGGCATGCCAGGAAGGGGGAGAAGAGGAGCTGACAAGATCATTCTGTTTCCCCCAAATTCTGGCTTGCCAGGAAGGGGAGCTGTGGGCAGGATCTCCCTTTCACCCTGGAAGAGAGGGAGAGCAGGAAACAGCAGGCTTTGCTTCTTTCATTCTCTGCCCTTGGAGAGGGAGATAGGATCCAGCAGAAGGAAAGATCTTCCTGTAGAAGAGAGGAGGCAGACAAGGGGCTTCCCCATTGGACAATTCTTCTCTCTTCCTGAAAGGACAGCTTGTAACCTCATTTGATTTGTTTGATTGCTGACTTATTGAGTGATAATTATTTGATTATCGATTTAGTTTGGGTTAATCCTGCTTTGAGCAGGGAGTTGGGCTAGATGACCTCCTGCGGTCCCTTCCAACCCTAATCTTCTATGATTCTGTGATTCTCATTAACTTTCCAGTTAGCCAATAACACCTCTGGCTACTCCTCTCTCAGATCCTTGGCTTCAGGTTCTCCATTTCACCAGGTAGTGAAGAGCCAGGAAAGGCCTTCTGAACTCACTGGCTCTGCATGTATAGCCTGCTGAGAGCAAGAATGAATGCACACACCTGGAAACTAAACGGAGGCTCAGGGTTTTCTTCCAATGTTCTTCTTAATCTCACCGTGTGCCAGGCCACATCCACAGAGTGAACTACGTAAATTTATAAGCCATTCTGAAGAGACAATTATCAATGATTAAGTGATGTATCACAGATGAGAACATTGGTCTATGTGCTGCTCAACATTCATCTATGGAGATTTTTTGACGTTGTCAGATTATGGATTTTTTTACTTTGCTGTTTTGTTGTATCTATTATTTTTTATAAGAGGGAGTCAGTGCTTAGCACAGCAGTCCTCCAGATGAGCCCCCAGACCACATGAAGAAAAATCAATATTTACTATCCAGCAGTAGCTGATTTTCCCATGCTATTTGTGGTATGCTTTATACTTAGAAATACCATGGGAAATTGCACTGATCTTTTTAATGTTATTCACTTTACCAGAAACTTAGAGAGGCCTGGAAAAGCAGTGTTTTCTTCTCAGCTAAGTGGAAAGTGTTTACTCACAGAATTTTAGCTGCTCTGTTGTTTCTAGGATGAAGGCATATGAAGTATGGTGCATTTGCAAGGAATAAAGTGCACTTGCTGGCTAAGATGCTTGTTGTGTGCAAAGAAGATTAATAATAAACAGTAGGACCACAATTTTATGGACACCAATATTATGAACAACCAATCATTTGAACCATTTTCCCCAGAAAAAAAGAAATCACATAACCAAAGTTATGTCAATGAGAACAAACCGCCATCCCTTCACATTCCAGTGTGTTGGAAATTGCTTTGCAGAGGTTTGAAGGACAAGAAGAAAGTGATGCAGTGCACCATACTGAAACCTATGTCCGGTACCTACCATAATTTTGAGCTGTTCAATTTTATGATGTTCTGATTTTATGAACTTCTCCATCCCCAATTAACTCATAAATTAGGAGTTCTACCGTATGTCATGAAAGCACTGTATTCAGCCTTGTGTGCCTACTATTTAAAAGCACAAGCACAATTTTAGAGATTTAATTATTCAAAATACATGCTAAAATGGGTCAGCATAAGGACTATATAAGTGTAATGTTCAATTGAATGGTCCACAGCTATGGGCAATTTGACAAACAAAATTCTATACTTATTTTATGCCAGTGGAGAGGGAAGGGGAGAGAGATACATGTACTGCACTAACTTCTGCTCTCATTTACAACAATACACAAGATCTGAACAACTAAATAAGCCCATAATTTGGCTTTCCACCTACTGAATCACTTTATTAATTAAAGTGGAAAATATTGCTTCTGATTTGTAAATGAAATCTTTTCCGTTGTGCTCCATTTCTAAATAGCAAGCAGCTCATGACTCGTTGGGAATTTTTTGGTTATTAATACTTAGTTTATGTTTAACATGTTTGGTACAGGATATGTTCATCAACAGATGCAGGTCAATTCCTGTCTATGTCTGATAACTTCTGGCTGAGGAAACACAGGCCTTCAGTAAGATAAGGGATTCTGACTATGGTCCTATCATCTTAAGCTGAAGTGAACATATTTGAGCATTTCAGCTTGACTTTCTGTATCCTAGATGGAAGTCTGTAAACAGAACACATGGAATTTAAACCAAAAACGTTTGCCATTACATAAAGCCAGGCTGGTAAAACCATTTTGCTTTGAAAATGACCTCCATGCTATTCTGTTAACTCCATATTTTATGTAGTGAATCCTAGTCTAGTGAAGTCTTAGAACAAATCTTGGAGAATTGAGTAAGTGGAATTAGAGTGGAAAGTGCTGGCATTTCAGGATCTCAGTGAAGTTATATTGTTTAAATAGTAGGCTAGACCACCCTTGGTTAACTCCAAAAAAGTCACTGGAGCTGCACTAGGGATGAATTGAGCCTTCTGCATACTGTTACAGATACCTACTCGCATCCAGATAGACATAGACATAACACTTATTTATGATTAGGTATGTGGAATTTTTTTTATCTGAAATGCTAAAAAAAAAAAGTGAAACTTGGCTAATTTAGGGTATGTACATAAAAGTGAATGCAATAGACTTTATCCAAATCATTTTGAGGACTGCAAAATTTTGAGTGGATGCCCTTTTCTGTTCTAGAAACTGACCTGCATGATTTAATGACAAAACTTTGTGAGAAAGGTCACGTTAAGTTTGTGTCCAACTGCCTAGCTGACATTTTCACTAGGAATATCACAGTGACAGGATGTGTGTGCAAGGGATCTGTAATACCACAATAACATATAACATCCAAAACACAACATATAAATGTTTACCATACAGAATCACTAACTTTCTTTAGGGTAGAGGCAGGTAGGGATAGGGTTTCTGGTGCTGGTTCTGTTTGACTTTCTGGCAGGCCTTAGGCTTGCAACACTGTCCATCAGACCAAACAGGATCCAAAAACAGCACAGGCCATAAAACCTTGTCATTGTCATCACTAGGCTTCAGAGAGAACATCTAAGTGGAGACGAGCTACCATTCACAATCTCCCAGAGTTACTGGTTAGGCTGTCTGCTGACCACTGCATTAGTTTACACTGGGTTCAGTTTCTCTTCATACTTATAGAGGCCAGAAACTTTTGCTTTTTGGAATGAAAACATGAGAGTCCGCTATAGAACTCTGGTAAATTCTGTCGCTGCAGATTCATGCAATACATTACATTGCTTGGTCTTCCAGCAACCTTCGGTGCTGCCAGTCCCAAAGAGACACTGAGCAATATATAGGAGATAGAAGAGGGGCCAAACAGTTCTTTCAGAGAGACCAGGGAGAGTTCTAACTAAGAGCTGTAAGAATGGGAAATCCCACAAGGTTCAACGTAGTAATCCTGTCTCTTCGGTGGTTATATTAGGCCACTTTCCAGAATACGGGCCTCATCCTTGATTGAGAACATCAGTCCAATATAAAACTTGAGAGTCAAAGTCCTTGCTGCTCCTGGACACACAGATTATACCAGTGGGAAAGAACACTTTCTGACATCTGCAGCTTGCTAAAATAACACACTCCTTTTTCACAAGGACCTTAATACTGTGATACAGACCTTTGTCCTCTCTAGGCCAGATTACAGCACACACCTGCAGCTAGAGGTAAAACTTCATAGCGAAACCATAACTCATATAGCATGCAGCCGCCAATTCATTATTGAGCAACATAACAGAACCCATCATATTAGTCCTCCAGGACCTCCATTGTCTCCTTATCCATTTAAGGACTGAATTCAAAGTCTTTATCTGAATTTGCATGGTGCTTTGCCCCATCCTAGTCAGGTACCTCAGAAGCTTACTATAACCACTGAGCTGCATAGGGGTGATGCAGCCAGACATTTCCAGAAGAAGATTCACAAGTGCTAGGGGAAAAGTAAGGATAGCAATTGGACCCTGGCTTTGGAACGCTTTACCAGAGATTAAACTGAGCCAGAACCTGACCACACACAGATGTAAATGCAAGACCCACCATCTTAAACTTTCCCCATCATCTTCCACTGTCCCCTTCTGTCAAAGTTATCTTCCCTCAAGAACTAGCTGCTGAGTCACACGCAGGTATTGCATGCAGGCAGAACTGGCATATTTAAATCCCCACAGCCCTCGTTACCAACCCTGATTCGTTTGGTTTAGCGTTAGACATTCAAAGCCGCATCAAACTAATTCCGCCACCGGGGGGGGAGGGCCTAAATGATTTATTAACTGAGGGGGATCAGGTTACAACGCTGGGCCCTTTTCTAAAAACTCTTAAATGTTGATATAAGTAAACAGCATAAGGACAGCAGTGGACTTCCCACCCTCCCTCCTGCTCTGTTTGGATCCTGTGAAATTGAGTTAATTACGCACGGAACAACTCCTCCTGCACTGTTTATACTAGCTCCTCCCCAGTGCTCCCTTCCTGTGTGGTCTGCAACCCACCTTGCACCATCTGTATCCCCAGAATCTTATCCACACTGGAGTCACGTTCAAGCATCTTCAGTATCTTCTGAATTCTAGGTGCCTAATGGAGCCTTCTCCTCAATTTTATAAGCTTTGGCTACTCCAGCCAAAGGAATCTCCTTTCTGCACCATCTGTATCCAATGGATCCTGGTTTCCAGCCACCCCTGTGATTCTCAGCTCTGTCTTCTGAGTCCTTGTTACCCTCCTTAGACTAATCAAGATCATCTTTTTAGGGCAGGTCAAAACTATCGCTTAAGTCGATCAAACTTACATTGTTCAACAAGGGTGTGAAAAAGACATCCCTCCCGAGCAATGCAAGTTACAGTGACCTAAGCACCGTCCACACCAGCGCTATGTCGACATAGCTTCCACTTCTCATGGAGGTGGAATAATTATGCTGACAGGAGACACTCTACTGTTAGCATACAGCGTCTTCACCAGACATGCTGCATCGGTGCAGCTGTGCCAATGTAGCACTTATAGTATAGACCTGCCCTTAGTAAAATTCAAAAGTCAGGAGTTTCGCAAAAAACACAGACCACAAGCTTTTATTGATCGAAACTTCACTGCTTCTTTCCTCAGCAGGAGAACAATCATGGCAACAACAACAAAAAAAAAACTCCAAAAGAGACAAAAAAGCACTTCTATTGCAAATAATATTAATTCTTCTTTTCTCTGTTTCTCTCATAGTGCAGAGTTTAATAGTAATAATAATATTAATATTAATAATAATATCCTTTCCTCTTTTCTTTCAAAGTGCAGAGTCAATTCATATTCTCTTCTTTGTCATCTGAAAGAAAAAACATATAAGAGAGACAAATCTGAGAGCACCTTGTGGAAAAGTCACCCAGAGGTAGAGCTGGTCCAAATATTTTAAAATTTCCAAATTTTGTCTACATTTCAAAATTAGAAATTAACCCCTCTCCCCCAAAAAATCAAAAACAAAAAGCCCCACAAACAAAAAATAAAACAAGAAAATGTTTGATGACATTTTCCCCTAGTTTTTGACCAATTATAAAGTCAGTCCACTTTTAATGTAAAAAATTTTTAAAAGTAAATTTTAAAAATAATAATTTTGTAAACATGTTCTCCTAACCAGCTCTCCCCAAAGAAAAAAGTATCTATTTGTGGGAGGTATCCTAGAAGTAATCAACCAATGCCCAGACCATCCCAGTAGGATAGATGTCATGTACAGGATTCACCTTTGCACTCTCTCAGACTGACCTTCCTCTGAACCCCAACTGGACTATCACCCAGGTGCAGTCACAGGACAACTCCAGAAAACAGACCAATCTGAGAACCCTGTCTGTCGAACACCATCTTTCCAACTTTCCCACCCAACCTCCCCACTCTTCCACAAACCCAGTTTCGGAACTCCACGCAGGAAAATAACCAAGAAGGGGCTGCCAATAAAAACACAGGACTCATCTTTAAATACCCTGGGACCACATTCACATCATTCTCCATCCAACAGATTACCCAGGAGTAATTGCCCCATAGCTCCAACCACAGGAACAATTGCAGATTCCACATCTGGTATAATTTCCCCTTGCCTCCAGAAACCTTTCTGAGACAGCATCCCAGGAGTGGCCATCCATCCCAACTCCCCGCCACAGCTCTAGTCTCTGATCCCTATCTAGGGAGATCTGCCAGTCTTAGAAATGCTTTCCTCATCCCTTCTTCTCCACCACAAAGCCCACGAGGCCTTTCAATTACCAGCAGCATTTTTCTCCTCCTTGACACTGCTGCTGCTCTCTTGGTCCTCTCTTTCAGTTGGTGCTATCTGTGGTTGGTGGTTCTGATATGAAGTCTGGTTTGGTGCTGGCATTGCCTTTTGTTTTTCATTAAATACCACAGAGGCTGATGTTGCCCCTTTGGGCAGCTGGAGGAAACAGGGAGTGGGCTGCATTGTAGGGTTCTGAGTGTAGGGAACCTGTTCTGTGGAATAACGTCCTGCTGCAGTGCTGGAAAACTGCATTCGAGAGCAAAACTGATTGGAGAATGGAGCTCCCTGCATGTACAGTTCATTCCAGGGGACGGCCTGGTAGGCAGCAATACCTCCTGGGGAAAAAAACAGAGAAGTTGGGAGGGACAGATAGAGACAAGGAAAGCGGGATAAGACATTTTACTTAGATAGCATTTTTCATCAGAGGATTTCAAACTGTTTTACCTGCAAAAACTGAGTAAGAGAGGGAGAGTCCAAATTAAAAATGCAGCATTACTGGGACCACAGCAAAGTGTGTTCAGTACAAAACAACATTACAGGAATACATAGCAATGTACCGCAATAAGAGAAAGGTTAACTTTGTGGCTTGCTGCATAGTAAGTGTTCTTATGCAGTGCACAGTTTACAGGAAGGCAAAACCGAGGGGCCGAATAATTAAATAATAATTCTAATCTGAAGAGTGGCTATGTAAAAATGGCACTTTCTTATCAAAGAGGTCTTACTCCTTCAGTTTATTCAGTAACTTTAGCGACAAAAATAAAGTTTTACTCTTTGCACTCCTGTTTGCTCTGCAGAGCCATCTCAGCTTGGATAGAGGGTATTGGATTCTGTTCCCTCTCGTGCACTACTGACAGAAATGTTTACTCTGGTCCCAATGCTGCAGACACTTACACACATGCTTTATGCATGTGAATTCAAAGGGACTGTCCACTTGCTTGTAGTTAAACATCGGTGTAAATATTTTCACAGACAGGGCCTAGGTTTCTATTGTTTACAATAGTGCAAACCCACTGAAGAAAATGGGACTGCACTAATGTGATCAAGTGCAGTATTTGGCCTGAAGAACCTTTATTATTCATGTGATGCATTAAATGGTAAGAACCCAATCTAGTCCTTGGATCTCAGGCAGAGTTTGCAAGGCTGGCAGTTTGAAAAACAAACATCTTGTTTTACTTGTAAACTGATCACATTTGATATGGAAATCATGGGACAAACTAAACATGGAGCCCAAAGAAGCCATTTTTACATAGTTACTTTTCAGAGAACAATTTCTTGAAGTAATTTTACTAGGGTCATAAATCAAGTCAGTATCAGAACCATGGGAAAAATGGTCTTGATTCCTTTTTTCATGCTCTAGCCACCAGACAGGTCTGTTTAAGCACCTCATTCCCCACACCCCAAACCATATACCTATTTTTAAGATGGCTTCAGAAGGTGCCCGATGGGATTAGGAGCCTATTTTCCTTGATGTCTCTGCCCTAACTCTATGACACTGTGATGTTTAGATACCAGTCTTTCTCTCGCCATATATTTCAAACATTGTATTTTCTTAAAGGTACATTATACTCCAAGATATGTGTTCCAAGAGCTCGTATTATTTGGATCAAACATAATAATTATTCAGTGCATTCAAAAAAAGAGAGTGAGGCAATAAGGGTGTACAGAGCTATAATGTCACTTTATATATACGTTTCCCTTCCTTCTTTTCCCTTTCATGGTTATCAGTCAAATTGCTCCATAGTTTGGCCCTTCATTAAACCAATTCGTAACCCCAGAGGGGTTGGGGCCAATGGGATCCCAATAGATTTAGGGATACTCACCTGAGCTCCCAGCAGGCTGCTGTACCAGGATTTGCCCCCCTATGTGGTGCTGTAAATACCCTCTTGAGGCACCTGCTGCTCCATAGGTCACAACCCCACTATTGCCAGCCAAGGTGAAGAAAGCTGGATTGGATTCGCTGGGTGTAGTAGGTGTGAGTCGGACACTGGGTAACACATTGCTGGCAAGGGGGATCGGAAGATGGTGGAACTGGGAGAGCTGGTGCTGCTGGGGGTACTGGGGCAGCTGGTAGGTTCCAGGCTGGCTACTGTAGTGATAATACGGGGTCTCTAGGTTGGCTGTGGGCTCCAGCTGTTCGGGGTAATTGCAGGGCGTTGGTGAGCCAACACTGTGGAGTACAAGGAGAGAAACAGTTGACAGTTTGGGAGGAGAGGAACTATTGAAGTGGTATGTGCTGAAAATGGTTGTTAAACCCTCCCCTGGCTCCCAACTCCCAGCTGACACCTATCCTGGCTTCCCAACTCTGAGGCATGGGGCAAGGGCAAGAGTAGCTGAAAGCATGTCAGCAGATGTGACGTGGGGGCAATGGGGTGGCAAGCAGTGGTGTCTTATACTCAAGTTCCCAACCCTTCAGGCATGCTCCAATCCCCACTGTAGCCTCCCTTGAGATTTCTACTCTCTGCCTTTCAGATCCCCCCTTTGCAAAACACATTTTAATCCTGACTGTATGGCCCCCCCACCCACCACGCACACAGATAATCTCATCGGGATCCCCTTTCCTTTATTCTTAGGGTCCATTCTTTGCATGAGCATGCATCATCCTAGCTCTCGCTCTTCTCCGTCCTTCTCAGTTTCCCCCACCCCTCCCCCTCTCAAGCTTGCTTTCCTCAACTCTCTCAGGAAGAGTCTCATTTCCCACCATACCCTTGAGTCTGGAAGCTGTAAGTGAGGACTTCCCTGGAGCTGCTTTCCTGACTGGATGGGCTGCATTCACTGTTGGGAGTGTCCAACATCAATGGAACAATGTGATTGTTGGGGTTGAAGGTCATATTGAGAGGGAGGCTGGCCCTGCGAATGGGTGGAGGGCTGGGAATCGTGGGAAAGCACTCCATCCTGCTGGAACTGAAGCTGCCCTGGGATGGTGCCTTTGTCTGCCCTGCCTCACAACATGTCGCCACTCCAGTCACTGAAGAGACTGTGAAGAAAAAAGAAAAAGCTTGATCACACACAGACCAAATGGAGAAAGCAGAGGGTGTGACAGGGCTGGGGGAAGCAGGGCAGAAAGCATGGCAGGGCAGGGGTGTGGAATAAAGAGTGAAGAGGGATGGAGTGAAGGTGGTGGGAGTGAAAAAGGGCCAGATAGTGGAAAGATAGAGATAAGTAAACAGAAGCACTACTGCACTTAGTTCTGTCTAGCACAAACCTATTGGGGCTGAGTTACAGGAAACACCTGTTGGTATCATTCTGGATGGCACTGAACATTCACTTACAAAAATGTGTGTTACTAAATGTAGACTTTTCTGGGATGAAAATTCTTGCTGTGAACATTACTGACCATTTTGAAGTGGCCAACATCCTGCATATCAGTGTTATCACAAACAGATTCCAGAACATTGCATAGAAAGGGCATTACACACAGGTAGCTTGGAAAAGGCTCCAAACCTATTGTTATTTCTACCACATCCTCTTTAGCTCCAGCTCTTCATTTCACTCCACAGCTGTAAGAATACACATTAATTCTTAGGGCTCAGTTATGCCTTTTAAGCATAGCCCTGTTTTGGAGCAGTGCAGAAGTTCTTACGCAGCCTTAACTGCCCTGATGTGCTACACAACTTAAGAACCCACCAAGTTCAGCAATTTTCTTGCTGCTCTTTATTCCCTCAAAGAGCTGTCTCAATGGGTTTCAGGACTGAGCCCTCACAACATCCCTGGTAATGTATATAGAATTTTGCAGGACCAGCCAGTTATCTTGTATTATAGACTTGGAAAGGCTCTCTTAACTCTTTAGTATTAAAAATAAACTCTTTATGTTATGCAGCCAATTAAATAGGGTGAGGAAAATGTGCAGATTTAAACTTTTCTTCTCTTTGTGTGGTGACCACCACAACAAAGGCCTGATATTCAAAACACCAGAAGCCCATGGCCATGTGCAAAATTGCATGTTGCAATTGGATATGCCAAATTTGCTTGTGGAATTGCCAGTCGGGCATTGACACACATCAATGATTTATTACTTGCACAAGCAAATACCTGCTTTGCTCACACAATCATAATTAGGCACACAGTTATACATTTCTCCAACCTTTCCTCCAGATCAGAAAGGCAATTGTTATATGTCCAGATTGGATTCTCTAATGGCTCAAGTTGGTAGTTTGTTGTTAGATTACTTTTGCTGGAGCCTACCACTTACTGAGATAACACATATTTATTTTCTTTCTCTATGTTGTTTTCACAGGACCTATTCTTTGGAAATCACTTTTGCCTTGTAAATGATAGACTTTAACACTCATTTGTTCAATCGTTTCATTCAGTTCCATTATTCTGGATTCCATCCTACCCACGTTTCTATTATCCCCATGAACAGTTTCTTTATATCTTCTAAAGATGCCAACTGGTGGCTCCACAGTTTTAATTTGATTCAATTTTGTTGATGAGTTGCCTTCTTAGAGAAGGGGGTTGATGTAAAAAACAGATGATTTATTTTTCTTTTAAGTTGTTTTCCATTCTCATAATCAAAGAGTCAGCTCTGTTGGTGTTGTATGTAAAAATAAGCCACAGCTGTATATATTGTCAAGGTGTGGTTCTTTTCTTAAAATGGACATTATGAAAAATGGGATCTTCCTGAACAGATCTGGTTCCTGGCATGTTCAGAGTCATATCTGCCATCTTTACTGGACAAAAATAGGGTTTCACTGCTCTTTGCTTCGGTGAGCTCTACAGAAGTAACAGAGAGAGGGTGCTGGAGTCTATTTCATCCTGTACATCCAGGAACTAAACAGTTAACTGTGTTCAAATCATCACACGTGCACCTTCCACTGAAGTCACTGGGCTCGCATAGGTGTC
The DNA here is from genome assembly GCA_007922155.1 of Mesoclemmys tuberculata. Lineage (NCBI taxonomy): Eukaryota > Metazoa > Chordata > Testudines > Chelidae > Mesoclemmys > Mesoclemmys tuberculata. The sequence continues at coordinate 4,507,761 of ML675619.1, forward strand.
ACTGAAGGCCTAATTTGATGACAGCTCAATGTACACACAGTAGATGCAATGGGTTATTGTAGACAGCAAATTCCAAGGCACTCAATTTCAGGCTGGGAGTTGGGACTCTACTGTATTTGTTCTTTGGTTTTAGAGTCTCTGAGAATTAAGCCCCAATGTGTGAGTGGGCAGGAATTCCCCTTTCCTTTTTTCCCACACAACATGTGAAGAAATTGGGTAGGCTCTGTATTTTTTTTAAGGTTGTTTTGTGAATACTGCACTGTCTGAGGGAAATCTATGCCTGGGGATGGGGGGGGTGTATAGATTTCTGAGAGGAAAAGCTCTCAGGAAAGCTAGATAACTTGGCTACCCTTGGTTGGAATGTGGGTAGGGGAGGTAGTTGGGTTCAGCTCAGACACTATAGCAAAGGTTTCATCTCCTGAAAGCATGGTGTGTCTATGAAACCCCTATGGATCCTATAGTTAATCTACAGATTATTACAGGTACATCTCAATATTTTGTTCACTTATTTTCCTTCAATATTAATTTCCTTGCAACATCCTGGACTTTGAGCTTATTTAACGAAGTGCAGGACTCATCACAGCATCACTCTGGGAAGCAATGGATTATTCAAATACCTTGACAATGTTTATACTGCTGCAACAAAATATGCAAATACTGGAATCAACTAATGGAATTAAAGGCACTATGGTTAAAAAGCTCATAGAATCTACTCATAAACAGTCCTAGCTTCTGGACTGCTTCTCACAGATAGATTTAGGTGAAAGAAGTGAGGTACACTATAGTACTGGTAATACATTTTAATTTAGTACTTTATTCTTAGCTTATGTGCCTATTTATGAAAATTGAGTAAACTTATTAATACATTGTTATTGACGTTTTATGCATCATAAAACATTGTGTAATTGAATATATACTATTTAAACTTCAATAATCTACTTCTTCTTTTAATTGTCTGGTTTTGCTTCAAAATCATTAGAAAACCATTTCCACAAAGCGCCCAATTTTTGTTCGTCCCGTCATTCCCTTAATATAGATGTCATGACATTTGGCGTGGTACAAAGGGTTATAACTAAGCATATGAAATTAATTAAAAGGCTAGTTAAGGCTGACTACCAGAAAAAACACTTGCTAAAAATCAGATCTATGAGTATGGGTTACTCTCCCTAGAGAAGTGGTGAAAACATCATAATTTTTGGTACATTTAAAACTAGGTTGAAGTAAGTACAGAGAAATGTACTGTAAGTAAAAATCCTGCCTCCATGAGACATACTGTCCCCTGAGGCATGGAACATATCATCTAACAAGTATTTTCTCTCTGTTTTCTCTGATTCTCCCAAAACTAGCTGCAGTTCAGGTACAAAACTGGTCCAAGAGCACACCCTATTGGCTTCCAATGCTATTGCAATAGAAATTAAATGAGTTACACACTTCAGAACCTTCACCCTCATTCACTTTTGCCCCTCTAAGCTGAGCACAATCCTGGTCCTTGGGCTGTCAGTGCACAGTGACCAGTGAAATCTGAGGCCAACAGTAGTAGTGGTAGTAACTCTACAGGGGACATGGAGGTATGGATGAGGTAAAACAATGGCAAGGTTGTGGCCTGTCCCTATTTTGGTCAAGAAAGCAATGTGTAAAAAAGTCTAGACAGGACTGTTCTGGCCTATGCTCCCTGGACACTCAGGGTGGCATGGAGCCTGGCTCAGGTTCAGCCCCAAGAGTTGCTGTTAGTGTGACGCACCTCCTCACATACTCTCCTCCACTGTGGACTATAACTGAGAAGCTACAATTTAGATCTATGTGTGGGATGTATACCTGTCCCAGGAGCATAAGCAACCAGAACAAGCCCTACATGATCCTTCAGGGAAACACCACTAACTGTGCCCGTATCTAACATCTACCAAACTGGAAAAAAGGAAAATGAGGCTGATCCTGTCTGGCCTTATAGATGCCAGACCGGGTAAGGAATTAGTAATGATTTCAGGCTTTGCCCCTGGCCTCAGTGCTAAGGAGTTGCATGACATAGTGGGTAATTTCATCAGAAGGGACGTTCATGGGGTGTATTAAATTAAATGCATTTAATAGTTTCTGCTCAGTGTGGGGACCTGTGTGACTTTCCTTAGGCTGTGTTCAGAATCCTGGAGACAGCAAAAACACCACCAAGCAGTGTCACCCAGAAACACAAATTCTTACTGAAACACAATTGTGAATGGCTTTCACCTGATGAGGAGATGAGTGGTGCAGAATGCCCACTGAGCATGCTAGGATAGTTCCCAGTTGTGGTATCCATGTTGAGCATGGCAGACTGATCATGAACGAAGTCAGGCAGTGGAGGCATGGGCAGGAGAGATGCTCTGGAGGGTAGAAGTAAAAGATAAGAGCAGGGAATGAAGGAACACAGGGCAAGATGATCCCTGACCTGGAAATACCCAGTCTTCTAACTCTCCCCCTTCTTTCCTCAGGGAAACTCTCACTCCAAACTCCCTTTATCACCTAGCTCTGTGAGACCTTAACTTCTCCTTGCCTCTTCCCCTGAAAGATTTTCTCATCCACTCACTCTGTTGGACGACCCTTCTCCCCCTGGAAAAGCTTTGCGTACTCCCATTTCACTCACACAAATAAATCCCCAGTTCCCCTAAAGACGCTAGCTTCCACTTCTCCAATGAATCCCATTTTTCTGTGAGGCTGGGATGAACCTGCAATTCCATGCCCATTTGGGAAAACATGAGCAGGTGAGGAGAAGAGAGGGAAAATATTTCCCTGTGGACCCAGCAGCACTTTATTCACCTTGAGGAGAATAAGGTGCATGAAGGACCGTGGCTAACACGCTCACAGAAACTGAGGATGGATAAGATCTACTAGATCACTCGTCTATCTCATCCCCTCCTCACTACTGGTTGTAAGTAACTGACATTCCATCACTTTCCTTTGAAGACTATCCCACAGGTTAATACAGGGCATTATCCATTCAACTCCACCCCAAAACCCAGTCAGGCTGTGAAATGGGAGAGGGGGCAAAAGTCTCTCACCAGCTGGCATTATGCTACCATAAGGTACCTGGCTCCAATGAAATGGGGGCAGGGGAAAGGGTAGGAATGCTCACCCATAAGTGCCTGGTAACAAAGAGAAAGCAGAAGAGGTAGGTCCCTCACCCATAAGTGCTTGCTCCTGAAGGAACGGACAGAGTTGTTGGTGCTGGGCATTTCTTGCTCCCTTTTACAGACAGTTTCTCCATTTTTCGCCACTTTGCTCTGCGATTCTGAAACCAGACCTGATAAATGGAGAGAAAGAAACACTGAATAAGGAGACCATCTGCCTCCATTTTTCCTAAGTCCCTTGGGACACAGACAGAAATTAACAGAGATCATGCTCAGGAGAAGGGGACTTGTCAGCAGGAAGATCACCCTAGGTCCTCTTCAAGCAGCCCAAAGGGAAAGACAAAGCAGCTGAGCAAGGAGCCCACTGTCACCTGCACCCCTTGCCCCCCACAATCTCCGGCCTCACATTAACGGGCAGGTAGAGAGAGGGAGAAGTCACAGATGTTCTCTTGCCATTTTCTTTGGTCACTGTCCTACCTGTCAGTTACTTTCCTGCCCCTTACATCACTGGCAGATGCAGTCTCATGCCCTTTCTAGATGAACTCCTCTTCTCTCCCTACATACCTCCGGGTGGTCTCCTTTTTCTTGTTCTTCTGATGCAGTGCCCGTTCACCACGAGGGACTCACCATGATTCGCTGGGGTGTTACACCAACGGCAGCAGCAATCTCCCGCCTCTTCTCATTGTCAGGATAATGGTCTTCCTGGAACATCCTCTCCAATTCTTCTAGCTGCTCTGGAAAGGAGGCATTGTTGAAAGAGAGAGAGAGAAGAAGAGGAGAAAGAAGGAAGCAGAAAGCAGGAGCGAGTGTGACAGAAGAGTGAAAAAAAGAAACCAAGAGGGAAAAAGGAGAGAAACTTGATTTTCAAAATACTCCCCCCCACAAAAAAAAGTATAAAAAGACATCTTCAAAATAGAAATATATTACCATATTAAACAAAAATCTTTTTCCACAGTAGAACAAAGTGCATTGCTAATGTATTGCATGCCCAATAGCAACTTTCCAGGTTAATTCACTTGGAGATGTTCCTGGTCATTTAACAACACAGAGCTTACTGTACAAAATACTAGCAGCCAGTGAAGTCCAGTGTCTCCTAGTTGCACTCCAATACTACTCAATATGCCTTCAGTAACACTAGTACCCTAGTCTACAAATACCATTATCTGCCAGGTGGCTCCCAGTATCTTCCAGTACCTACCTGCACTGTAGAAGGTGCGTGTTTTCTTTCGGACAGGTGGTAGAGCTCCCTGCTCTTCTGGGTTCTCTGGTGGTACTTTTTTCTCCTTAGCCACATCCTGACTGCCTCCAGATTCCTGGAATGACGACATCCTGTAGGACTGTCGACCTGCCGTGCTAGCTGCAGCACATCTGGCTGATCTGCGAGTAGCATGGCCAAGATTCAGATTCACATCCTGGAGCTGTGTCAGGCTATAAAGGTCCCCAGGAGCAACACTAGATGTCTTTGGAGAGCACATACCACTGCTGCCACTGATTTTTTGTTTCGTAGTCTCTTTTTCTGTGCTGTCAGAGTAATATCCCTCAGCTCGTTCCTGTGACTGAGCTGGGATCTCCTGGGTAAACTCAGCCCCTGAGACGCGAGGCACAGAGTTCATGTTGCCAAAGAAAGTTGGTAGTGGCCCACACATTGTGGCATAGTTGAGCTGACAATTCAGGGCAGCTGGGTGCGGGGTGGGTGATCCAGACACTTGCACCATACAGTAGTTTCCATCTCCTTCTTGTTCTTCTTTTAAGGGATCAACACCATCTCCTGTTTCAAGGATACTGCCAGGCTCATCTTTTATAATCACAGTGTGGAAAGTAGATAGCAAGCTGTTCCCTGGGCCATGTGCCACATCTGCAATGAAGTGCTCAGTGCTCAGCAGCGACTCCTCCCCTTCTTGTTCTTGCTCCTCCTCCTCCTGGCACACTATAAGGCAAATGCACACAGTATTGCTACTCTCATTATCTATCAGCTGAGAAGGCAGTCCCTGGACAGGAGAACTCATGGGTAGAGGGAAGATGTTTCAGTGAGAAAGTTCTGCCTCCTGCAGGGGTCTCACTTGCAGCAGTATCATGCCCAGCTCTTTCCCCCCCAAATTCTGAGAAGAGCCTAGGGCCATATAATTCAGGGATGGTAGATATAACTGAGGGACTCATGTTGACAATAGGGGTTTGGGAAAGATGGACCCCTATGCTAACCAGCAAGCTGAACAGTCCCCACTGGTTCCTGCTGCTGTCAAGGAAGCGAGACAGGAAATGGTTATGACATGTTGGAAGGAACATAGCATTGATCCACTTCTAGAGAGAAAGCTGTAACTGGAAGAGATTTTGATGGACGGGATATTCTACCAATAAGACCTCAAATAGCTGGTTAGCCAACAACCCTTGGGTGAGGAATATTGCCTTCTTTTGCTTCACCTTCAGCCAGGTGCTCCCAGCACCTCCCTAAAAGTTTCCTGCCTTGTTGTAACCATAAGCATAAGGGCACAGGAGTTTTCTAGGCTTATTTTGAACATAAGATACCAAATAACTTGTCTGCACGGCTTAGTCAGGGCTGGCAAATGGACAGAATCAGGGCTGTACGGATCTAGCCAGCCAGGCTGAGAAAGGAAGATGGAAAGCTGAGGGGTGAGGAGCACAAGGACAGAGGCAAAACAGACCCCCTAGGAATCCAAGAGAAAGGATAACGTTTTTATATCTTATAGTCATAATGAAGGGCAAAGCACTCACAAGCCTTTATTGCTGCAGGTCCAGCAGCCAGTCACTTCTACAAGTCTCAAGATACCAATGCACACAGACATTGAGGCCCAGATCCATATAGGTGTGTAAAGTTCGAACATCCACTGAAATCAATGGAAGTTCAGAGTCTAAACAGCTTTGTGGATCTGGGCTTTAGTTTGGTGGCATTTTTAGTAACCAGTTAGGGCCAGATCCTATGCCCACCGAAGTCAATGGCAAACCTCCCGTGGACTTCACAGAGTGCCCAGCTGGGCCCTTAATTTGTACACCGTCACCAAAACGTCCCTTTAGCGTTTCTTTGCCCCCTGCGAGTCCTTGACTTCTCCATCAGGAGCCACCATTTCAGGCACTGGCCAGGCAGCGCGGAGGCCGGCTGGCGATGCGCGGGGACCACCACCGCTCCCTATGCGCTGCCAGCCAGGGCCCGCGGCACTGGGGCGGGTGGGAGGAGGACAGAGCTGGGAGCTGCAGTGGGGGGCTCCCTAGCCAGGAAGAGGCATTGCCCAGCAGGCACCTTGGGGCAGTGGCAAGGGGAGAACAACAGCTAAGGAGCAATTGCACAGCTCCTCCCCAGTGCCCAGCTCTGCTGCGCTCCGCCCTGGGGGCAACTGCCCTGCCCCGGGATCGCTCCAGCCCGCCGGGCAGTGGCTGCCCCGGGACTGGGAGCCGGGGCCCCGGGAGCGGAGCAGCGCAGCGCGGGAGAGGGCGCCCCACAGGGCCGGGGGCTGGCGCGCAGCGGGGCAGGTTATGGGCTCGTTAGGAGCCGCGGGGGCTGCGCTCATTAGGGAGTCATTAAGCAGGGAGCCCCCAGCTTACCCGGGCCCCGCAGCTGCTGCGCCTCATCCTCCCCCGCCCCCTCCATCCTCCGTGCGCGCTTCTCCGCCGCCTCCCGCGCCGGGCGCCGCGTTAATGCGCCGGCCGCTGCAGCCGGCGTCAAGCCCCCGCCGCGCCCTAGCGAGCCGCGGGGCTGGGGCGCCGCGAGGCTCGGCTCATCACACCCACCTGGGGCGGCGAGCCAGGGGCGCGCGCAGCCCGCGCGGGGCGAGCTCGCGCCTCGCCTGCCCCTGCCCTGCCGCGAAGGGCCCGGCGAGAGCCAGGGGCAGGGAGAGTCAGGCAGAGGCGCTGGGTGCCCACCGGGCCAGAGGGAAACAGGCCGGCCCTGTGCCCGCCCCGGCACCAGGGAGCCCTGCTCCCCACCGTGGCTGGAGGGGGGGAGGCGATTGGGTGCCTGCAAACAGGAGCCCCCGCTGAATCAGATCAGGCTGTTGAGTCAGTTGGCAGGGCCCGTCAGGCCGGGCTGGGAGACACTGGTACATCTTGGCCCCGTCCAGCGGGCAGGGCCCACCCTAGGCGGCTCGCCTTGCGGGGCTGTCCCTTAGCGGTTCTTGGCCTGGTTCTGACTCAGCAGAAAGCGCTGGCGTCCCATGAGTCTGTCTCGCCAGAGCCCTAGCAGGGCGTGTTAGTGCCTGGGACCAGCAAGCATGTTTGTGTCCCCTCGAGGCTGTGCATGGGGGAGCCCGCCCCCAGATTTCTGCCTTCCATTTGGCACAGAGGTTTCCAAACTGGGGGGCCTGCTGGAGCTGGCGGATCGAACGCTGGTGTGAGCTGTTCCGGCCCCCGGCTCTCTGAGCTGTGGGAGCCAGCGCTGCCTGGTTGCCCAGCAGTCCTTCCTGCCCTGCTCCCTGAGCTGGGCCACCTCTGCATGACTGGGCACTCCCCAGGCAGGATGGGTGACACAGTTCTAAGCTGTGCCCCTGTTATGCTCTTGCCTCTCCCCTGGAAGGAGCCTGGTGCCGGATGGCGATATCCCCTGGAGTCAGCCCCTGCTTGTGGAGCCGGCTGCCATGAGATGCTTGCTTGCTGCTGCCCTGGCTCCAGAAAACCTCTAAATGTGCTAAATGGAAGACAGCAATCTGGTGGGCATGTGATCCTGTGTGTGTCCCCTGCACACTGCTCCATTTTTCCAGCCCCACAGGTTTGTGCCATGGGCAGCTGTCCCAGTCACAGCCCTGTGTCTTGCCCCCATCTTTTACCCAAGGTTTTCCAGTTTTTCTTCCTTTGTTTTTAGTTGGACTCTCAGACTGTTTCTGATAGCCGAGGGAAGTGTTTCTTGGACTTTATTTTAATAGAAGACCATTGATTATGAAGTTGTTCCTCCTTGGCTTTCTGGTTTGTCTTCTACCTCCCAGTTTCTCTCTCCAGTTTGATCATTGATTTTTATGTTTGGTAGAACTTTACTTATATTTTGCAAACCTCACTGGTGTAAGATACCCTGCTAGGGTGAAGATTCCATTCGCTAGTCTATAGCACTCTAGCTTGCTATGTGTCTTTCTTTTTTTGATGTGTTCAGTTTCTGAGAACTTTGTTTCTTTTGACGTGTCTTTTTAGGATTTGATATGTTGCTGTAGATGCTATTCTTTTTTGAATATGGTTGGTTGGTTGTTTTCATCATTGGTTTTGATGTTAAAAAGGCATAATATATTAAAATTTGGCCCCAAATTAAGGGGCCAACCAAAATGGCTGAATTTCTAAAACATACATTCCCAAACATGAATGTCTGAAATCCAAACATTACTGCATTTGAGCCTGAAAGTGATAGTCAATGCACACAGAAGTGGATTTCACTGCCAGTCATCTTTTTTGCCTTGCAACATGTAAGCAAGAAGATACGATAAGTAAATCGGCTTGTTGGTAGTGTAGTATAGGAATTGGAACGGAGGGGAGAGGGCCAATTCACTGTTGACTGGTACCTTGTATAGCCGCTACACAAGTGCAAAGGAGAGGTATAGTGCTACTGCTCTGATTTGGTGGCATTTAAATCCACCTCACGCCTGTGGAAATGACAACACAAAGTGCTGGGCAACAGTGAATTGGGCCCTGAGTGCATATACCTGGTTTCTGTCTGGTCTGGTTTTAGTGCTCTGTAGAAGGAATGAGCAGTAGTTTGCTTTGACTGAGATGGTACCAGAAGCAGTCCTCTCTTTTTTTTGCTGTCCTCTCTAGCACTTCTGAAGGTGAGCTTGTACTCCTCCAATAACCTGGCTGTCGCTAAAGGTGCTTGGTGTCTGCACACATGGTCAGTCCCTGGTTAGTTAAGCATAGTGCCTTTAATGCTGATTTGCAACTGCCAGAAGCCTAAGATGAATCTTCCTTCTTATAACCAGCCTTTCTGCAAGGGCTCTGCACTGAATGTTTTGCAGTGTGGACAAGAGCATGCCAGCTGTGCCTGGATTACTGGTTAGGATAGTGCACTTCTCTTCCAGCAGTCTATGCAGTAAGGCATCCCAGAGTGCATTGTCCTAAGAGCTCTATCTTTCTGCCTCAGGGTTTTCTGTGTACCTGCTCACTTTTGAAACATTATCTCAACAAAATTTTTAAATCTAAGGTCCTGATGCAGCAACTAATCATGTGCGAGTAGTGCTATTGAGTTAAATGACTGTAAAGAGAACCATGTGGTGCATGTGTAGGATTGAGCGCAGAGTTCAGTAGCATGGTGAAAACATGGGTGTGCAAACATGGTTTAGTCACAGCTGTGAGACAAGTAAGTTGGAGCAGGGGTTCTTGACCTTTTTCTTTCTGAGGCCCCCTCCATATGCAAAGCCCGCCTCCCTGGGGCTGCGCCGCTTGGGTCGGGTGCAGAAGTCAGGCCGGTCTCAGCCAGTTGGAGGGGTATGTGTGGGTGGGATGTGGGAGGAAGGGGAGCGTGACTGGGCTCCCCCCTGCTCTTGTGCCAGCCTGGCTGATCACACCACTCCAGTCCCTCAGAAGTGATCCTCGCCCCAGGACCAGCCCCGGCCATGCTGCCAGCTCAGCTCAGTGGATGTCTCGTAGTCACCTCCCAGTGGGGTCGGTGAGTGTAGCCAGGAGGCCGGGCATGGCTATTTGGTGTGTCTTGGGGGAAGGGTGATGGACAGTGGGGGGTGTGGGACATTTGTGTGTGTTGGGGTGCTGCGCATAGGAGGCATCTGTGGCGGGGGGTGCTGGGCAGTGGGAAATCTTGGCTTGCTGAGCATAGAGATCTGTGGGAGGTCTCAGCAGGGGCGTGCTAGGCATACTGGTTGGGGGGGCGTTCTGAGCTATTGAAAAGTTTAAAAAAAATAATTGACAAGTTAAGGAAACTGTTTCTGTGCTTGTTTCATTTAAATTAAAATGGTTAAAAGCTGCTTTTTTCTTTGGCGTGGTTAAGTTTCAAAATGCTATTAAGTCAATGTTCGGTTGTAAACTTTTGAAAAAAGAACAACCATAATGTTTTGTTCAGCGTTACGAACAACCCCCAGTCCCGAGATGTTCGTAACTCTGAGGTTCTACTGTAGCTGCAGTCTAAAGTAGTTTCACCTATGTTTCTGTCTATCTGAGAGAAACTGAAGTTGTGAAAAATTCAGTTATTTTAGCTGCTTCATCTCCACTTTGGCTAGTGTGAATTTGTTCCTTAGAGTACTAGACGTTCCCCAATGTCTTTATTCAGTCCAGTTTTATAGGAATTTATCACTTCTCATGCATAATAGATCTTACCAGAAGGACATTTTTTGCTATTTCCTTTTTCCCTCCCATTTTCCCCAGCTTACTTTCCTTTCATTACTCTTAGTTACAGTCCTTTACATCATCCTAAATGTTTGCTCTTTCTCCATGATGTTGATGTTCTTAAATAGCTGTTCTAGGCTACGATATCTTCCACTGTCACCTTTTAGCCAAACACACAGACTTTAAGCCCCAGTCTTTCAATGTGCTGCATAGAGCTGATTGCAAGATCAGGGGCTTAATGTTTCATTTTGTCTCAGTGATGCTTCACTGGTCTTTGCTCATTTGCATTAATTGTCTTCCACTGATGCTTCTGTTCTGTGTCTCTGGTACCCAGACAACCACACCTGGAATATTGTATTCAGTTGTGCATAACTAGAGTATTTTAGTGTATGTGGCAATATGTGGAATGGTTTACTGCAGTGGTCCTCAAACTGTGGGGTGCATCCCCCTAAGGGGGCATAGCGGAATGTTCAGGGTGGCACACAATGGGGCCCAGTCCAGCCCCCATGTGAGCTGGGGAGGAAGAATCATGCTTCCATCCCTGCTCCTAGATCAGCTCCACCCCCTGCCTCACTCCTCCCCTGCCCCGTTTAGCTCTTAGTCCTGCTTTGCCTGCAGACCTGGACCAGCTGTCATGGGGGCAGGTGAGAAGGGAGCACCACATTACCAGCCCCACTCTGCCCCCCCGGTCCTGTTTCACCTCCAGGCCCAGATCGACTCCCAGCCCCACTTAATTCCCAGCTCCACTCTGCCCCCCTGTTGAACCCCCATTCCCCTTTGCCTCCAGACAGGGCACCCGCATGGGGGTGGAAAAGGGTACACTTTTCTGGGGCCCAGAGGCCCTGGGGGGGGTCCAGCCCCAGCTGCAACCCCCATTACCATGCAGAAAACATTTTTCATAGCTCATGAGATTGTGTGTATGAGATGAGGGATTGTGGTATATGTGTGGGAGGGGGCTCGTGTTACAAGTTTGTACTGGGCCCAAAAAAATTATGCTTTGGCCCTACCTCCAGACCAGTTCCTCAACTAGTCCCAGGTTCTCCCCATCCCCAGTTCTGCAATCAGCCCAAGCTCTGCTTTTGAGGAAGCCTTGGCTGTGCAGTAATGGATGAGGGGCCGCAGACAGATTTCCTTAATGGCAAGGCAGGGTTAACATCTGTCCAGACAGTACAGTTTTTGGCTTCTGTGTTTAGGTGCCATTTGACAAGCCCTGATGTTTGGTTTTAAGTGAAATGCATAAGTGACACCAACAACCTTACTGCTTAATTGCAATATATTGTTTAGCATTGAAATGTACATCCTACGTTTTTATGTTATTTTATGTTAAATATGTGAAAATATGCCCTGTTCATTTGTTGAACTTCAGCTGTCCCATAGCTAAGCCTAGCACTTCCTGGTGTCTCGTTTTGATATGTATATGTATACGTTTGTCTCGTTTTGATATGTATATCCATCAGCTGATGTGACATATCACTCATGACTTGTGGGAGTTCAGGTGAGGAGACATGAAATCACACAAGGAGAGGATCTTCACCCTGACCTGCAAATCATTCCATTATATATGCAAATGGTAGCGGCAAATAAACAATCAACAACTTCTCATGACAAAGAAAGTTAAAAGATTTTGTTCTTTTCTAGACAAGTAGCTTGAAATTGATTAATTTAAAGTCTGGTTTTCAAGAAACCACAGTGATACAATCTCAGCAAGATGCAGCATATACCACACTTAATTTACAGTAAAACACACAGTATATTGGCTGTACAAGCTCATTTAACTACTGACAGCTGTAAATTAACGTTTCAGGCTCAGAAATCCAGTAACACTCTGTCAAACTTTTTTGTAGGGGAGGAAAAAAAAACACAGAAGAAGAGGACAGTGTCCTCATGTCGAAAATCACTTTGGTTTACCATGGAGTTACACATCAGCTCAGGTATTTGTCTAGGGTAAGAAGAGCTATAACTGTAACTGCAGTATAGGCCTACTAGTTTATTTGTTTTTCAGTATTTTTTTAATCTTTACAACCTAGCCATTGAAATTCATTCCCTTATATTTAGTATGCATTTGTTTTAAAACTATTCAAGCTCTTGAATAAAATAAATATATTATTTCTATTAGGGCGTTGCTTAAAAAGGCATAAAAAACTTAGCATTGAACACTTTTTTTTACATACCATATTGTATTAATAACATTCTAAAATGCTTGATCTGGAAATTTCTAATCACGACTTAATGTGTTTAAAATCGAATGCTACATAATGTGGTTATTATAACTAAGTTTGCAGACAACATTCTTGTTAAGTTAGGCCTCGTCTACGCTACAGACTTTTGTTGAGCAAAGTCAGCTTTTTGCACCAAAACAGTGGTGGTTTATGCACTGCAATTTTCCCCTGCCCTCAACTTCACTGACTTTGTGACAAAAAAAACTACCTCAATGAGAGGCATAAAGCTCTTTGTACCAAATTTTTAGTAACAAAATGTCAGTGTAGACACCATGGTTGGCTATGTCATGGTAAATGGCCTCCAGGAAGTGTCCCACAATGCCCATCCTGGCCATCGAGTTGAACTCTGCTGCTTACAGCTATCCACCCTCCCCCTCTAAAGTCCTGGGAATTTTTGAATTCCACACCCTGCTTGGTCAACATGGAGAGCTCACATCTCCCCTTGATCAGCTGGGAAGAGGGCTTCATGCACCAAACGCTATCCTGCTTGGAGCACACTGGAGCTTCTGGATCTGTTCAGCATTTGGAAAGAGGAGGCTGTGCAGTCTCAGCTCTGCTCTAGCGAAGGAATTTTGATACATATGGTCAAATTTCTCTTTTAATGGTGGAGAAGGTCTATGAATAGGACATGCTGCAGTGTCATGAAAATCAAGGCACTGCAGCTGGGTTACCAAAAGGGTAGGAAGTCAAACCGTCGCTCTGATGCGGAGTCAAAGATCTGCTGCTTCTATAAGAAGCTGGAAGCCATCCTCAGTGGTGATCCCACCTCCACTGCCAAGAGGCCCGTGGATACCTCTGGAGGCAACAGACACCGGATTCAACTGTGACAAAGTTGTCCTAGATGAGGAAGACAAGTTGGAGCACATTATGGTTCTCTCCAGCAGAGAACCGAGTTGTGGGGAGCCAGGATCTCTTCTCAAACCCAGAGGGTTCAAGCCAGTCCCAGCTCTTCAGCTCTGGTGTGCAGAATGAAGAAGAGGGGAGCTCTAGTAAGTGATTTTTTTGGAGCTGATGCTGCTCGCTTACGTGAGGTACAGCTGTCCTTTGATTTGTTGCATTTGTACAAGAGTAGCTGTGTTTGCATGTGCATCCCATTCTCCTGTTGAGCTAGGCTGTGCAGTGGAAAAGTGTGTAAATACACACTGGGATTTCACGGGAATCCTCCAGAGAGATCTCTAGGAAACTTTCCTGGAGGTACTCCTCCAGTCTCTGCTGGAGATTCCTCGGCAGAGCTGCTTTGTTTTTTCCCTTGTTGTAGGAAACTTTCCCATGCCAATCAGCAATCACTTGTGCAGAGACCAAAGCAGCATACTGGCGAGCAGCATAGGGACCCGGTTTGAAGCTGCTCGCATGGAGATGCATCCTCTCGTCACTGCTTACTCTCAGGAGTTTGATATTGGCTTCTAGAGTCCCACCTGGGGGAAATGGTGGCACAATTTGAAATTTTGTCCCTATCTTCCTGAATCAGTACCCCCAAACAATCACCCAGAAGGTTTTCCTCAGTTTGAGTGCCCCCTCTCCACTTACCTGGCACAACTCGCTATGCCCTGCTTGATTGTTGAGCTGTGCACTTGCCAGGGGAAAGAGAGAAGGGTTTTATTGCACTCACAGTCATGCTTGTTTGTTGTGCTTCTACAGATGTGCCTCTGAGGGGAAACCCCTCCATACCTGCTGAGCGCCTGCAGCTGATAAGAAAACTACCACCGAGAAGCAAAGAGGAGAAATTCCAAGAACCTCTTCAGTCCTCTGAGGCAGAAAAAACAGGCATGGAGACACACTGTGTCCAAAAGTCAGAAAATTGATAGACAGGAGAAGAGAGAGAAACAGGTCACTAGGGGCAAGCAATATAGCAGGTCACAAGTGCATGATAAAAGCCATCAGCATGTGGCAAAAGCAAACAGAGCTGATAAAGTCACTAATAATACTGCAGACTGAATTCATGCCTGCTCCTGCTCCCCCCCGGCCTCCCTCACAGCCTATGCAGAACTGCTTTCCATGCCCTTTCCGAACTCCACCCACACATTCCTACCAACCTCCTGGCCCATCTCAGTACCCTGTTGATTCCATTCCTTCAGACCGCTTCCAGAACGATAACTGGACTTACCTTGCTGTCATAGCTCACACTGCCCATCACTGCTTTCTCTCCTCCAGCCTAGCTTTTTGTGTGTTGTGAGTAATTGTTATTTAATAAAGACACACTCTGTGAAGAATAAGCAATCTTTATTTGTCCCTTGTATTCAGGGGTTGCAGCTCACATTGATACACTGTGCGAGCTGCATCACAGTCATAGCATGGCACTGTGCTGTTTATAAGGACACCTTATTGTAGCTCATTGTCAAAATGGCTCCTCAAGGGCTCCCTGATTTGAGTGGCCTCTCATTATGCCACTCTGATAGCCCTGACATCAGGTTGTTCATAGTCAGGTGACCCACCTCTATGCTTCACTCAAGGGTAAACTTTTTCACCCTTAGTTTCACAAATATTATGGTGCACAAAGCAGGTGACTATAACCACAGGAATATTTTCCTCACATAGGTCTAGCCTGCCATAAAGGCATCTCCAGTGAGCTTTTAATCTGCCAAACACACATTCAACGGTCATTGGCAGCTGCTCAACCTGTTATTGAAAAACTCCTTGCTCCTATCCAGATTGCCTGTATGAGACTTCATGAGCCATGGAGGTAAGGGGGTAGGCTGAGTCTCCCAGGATTGCTATGGACAGTTCAACCCCCGCCCCCATTGAATCTTTTGATCTGGAAAGAAAATCCCTGCTTGCAGCTTTCTATATAGGCCATTGTTCCTGAAGATGAGTATGCCATGCATCTTCCCTAACCAACCTGTACTGATGTCAGTGAAACACCCATGGTGATCCACAAGCACCTGCAATACTTCTCTTTCTGCAGTACCTTTCTATTTGTATACTCTGCTGCAAGATGGTCTGGGGCCAAAATTGGGTTACACATGCCATCTATCTCCCCACCACAGTTAGGAAATCCCATCGCTGCAAAGCTATCCGCTATTTCACGCACATTTCCGAGACTCACAGTACTTCGTAACAGAATGTGATTAATGCCCCTGCACACGTGCAATAACACAGCTCCAATGGTGGACTTTCTGACTCCAAACTGGTTAGTAAGCTGAGCAGTAGCAGTCTGGAGTTGCCAGCTTCCACAGAGCAATTGCCTCACGCTTCTCCACCAAGTGATCAGCTCTCATTTGTGTGTCCTTGCACCGCACAGCAGGGGTGAGTTCTGCCACAAAGTTCCATGAAAGTGACTTTGCTCATTCGAAAGTTCTGCAGCCACTGCTCATCATCCCAGACCTGCATAATAATGCGATTCCCACCATTCAGTACTTGTTTCATGTGTGCCCCCCGCCCCCCTATTTTGTGCACAACTGCATGGATCATGTATTTCAGCCTGCAATCCTGAAACTGGAGAGTAATAACACACAGTCCACTGAGATCTTCAGTGTACTAAACACAATCTAAAGTCTTGCATTTCAGAAAGGTTTTTTGGCTTCAAAGTTAAGCAAGCACTGAAGAATCTGCCACCAAACAAACAAGAGGCATTCAAACGGATGCTTTCAATGCCTACCAAAGAAGCACAGAGTACGAGTATATGGAGAAGTGGTTTTATTTTGGACTAGAGTCTTACCTACAAAAAATTGCAATTCTCATCTTGAAGTCTAAATCCATGTTCATGTTGGAGAATCTGAGATTCCTGGGATTTTTGACATACACATAGATGGCAAACAATTCTTCAGTGAATACTGCATCTTGAAAGAAGCACTACCAAAACTGGGTCCTAATGATGAACTCTCAGCGGAGCAGAAGTGGGTGAAATTTTTTGACAAATGTGATGTACCAAACCTCTTGAAAACTATAGAATGTGCTTTTGCAAGTGCAGTGAGCAGTGTATTTGTAGAGTGCTTAGCATTATGCAAAACCTTGGAGCAATGAAAGACATCAGTTATTTTCAAACCTGGTCAAGTCTGAAATTTGCGTCAAGTTAAACTTCAGTGTGTCTTGTTGGGAATTTTATGACTTTGCACCGAAAAGCAAAGAACTCCTGAAAGCTGCAAAATCAAATGTAAAGAACACATGCAAGAAGTAATGGGTAACTTAGTTTTTTATCTGGTCAGTATGTTTTAAGAAACTATAGTATTTTTAATTACAAAATACAACTATATTTGCATAAGTAAAATATGTATAATCATATTGTAATTATACCTTATTGATTTGCACTGAGATCTGGTAGTGTGGGTGTTTGACCTAGGCTTATTGAGAAATATGTCTGCTTTTGGTCTGTGGAAAAGGGTAGATGTGACTGGAAAAGTTTGCTCATCACTAGTTTCTTGTGTTAGTAGAGATATTTAATTGGGTTGGTTGTGTCTTTGAATATGGAGTGAGATGGTGAGGATAGAAGGAGAGTCCTAAAAAAAGTGGCCTCTTTTTCTTTATAGAAGTACAGCACAGTGGAGAAAGGTCTGTGATAACCTTGTACTCCACTGGGGAAGTCTAGATTCTTACCCACCATAAGGACCCAGGGAGATTGGTAAGGAGCCACATGATGGGAGAGTGATGTAGGCTCATTGGTGATTGGAGTCTCTGATTCCTATTAATGAACATGGAAAGACAGGGTGGGCTGAGGCCTTCTCATAGACCCAGTTTGCCCATCTGTCTCACTGATATAGTTTGGGATCATACTTATAGCGAATTGGCTGACAGTGACCCTGCCCTTCTGACTTCTGTTCTTGTTGTTCAATGCAAAGTTGGTGATGAATCAAGTTACTAGTATAGCATTTAATTGTGGATGAGGCCCTGATTTTGCTTCTATAACTGAGACTGGGTTGAATGATACAGCATGCCTTGTGTTAGTTCCACTTTCTCCAGAGGACTATTTTGTTGCATGAGCTGAGAGATGGTTCGGAGAGAAGCTGAAATAGTCTGCCACTGATTTTAGATGTACAAAACCAATTGGTATAGAAATGGAAGAATGAACACAAATGCCTAATCTCTCCTAATATAAGAACAAGGGAACATTCAACTAATTTGAAGGGCTGTAAATTTAATATAGATAAAAGGAAGCACTCTTTAATCCAGTGCACAGTAAGCCTACAGAACTCAGTGTCACAATAAAATTAAGATCAAGAGTTTAGCAGGATACAAAAAAGGATTGGGCATTTATACGGTTAATGAGAATATCAGAGTTTCAATTATAAGGGTTTTTAAAATTTATATTTTTAGAAGGGATAAGCCTCATGCTTAGTGGTTTATGCCAATGTTTACCTGATAAAGGTAACAAATGAACTGTCTCAATGGACAAGTTGTTTCACAATTTCCTGTTGCAGGATTTCATGTGCCTTTCTCTGAAGCATCTGGTACCGATTGCTGTCAGACAGGGTACTGCACTAGATGGATCAGGGATCTGATCTCATATGGCAATTCCTATGTTCATACAGCCTTTCCCCCTCAGAAACAGAACTGTGTTAACTTTCCATTTCTGGTACAAGACTAAAGTTGAAGTAGCAGTGGCGTGCATGCTGCATGACTGAATCTCAGATTACCTTATTGACTGGAGAGTTCTCATGAAGGGTTATTCTCTTGAGTAACTTCAATGATCATGCATTCGGTAAAGGTGACTCAGGAGCTCATGACAACCATGAGTTTGACCCAGATTATTTCATTTGTACCATAAGAACAGCCATACTGGGTCAGACCAAGGGTCCATCTAGCCCAGTATCCTGTCTTCTGACAGTGGCCAATACCAGGTGCTTCAGAGGGAATGAACAGAACAGGTCATCATCAAGTGATCCATCCCATCGAGCATTCCCAACCTCTGGCAAGCAGCAGTCCCTGCCAATCCTGGCTAATGGCCATTGATGGACCTATCTTCCATTAACATATCTAGTTCTTTTTTGAACCCTGTTATAGTCCTGGCTTTCACAACATCCCATAGTAAGGAGTTCCACAGGTTGACTGTGCATTGTTTAAAGAAATACTTCCTTTTGTTAGTTTTAAGCCTGGTGCCTATTAATTTCATTTGGTGACCCCTAGATTTTGTGTTATGAGAAGGAGTAAATAACTCTTCCTTATTTACTTTCTTCACACCAGTGATCTCTCTCATATCCCTCCTTAGTCATCTCTTTTCCAAGCTGAAAAGTCCCAGTCTTATTAATCTCTCCTCATATGGAAGTTTTCTCATACCTCTAATCCTTTAGTTGCTCTTTTCTGTACCTTTTCTAATTCCAATATATGTTTTTGAGATGGGGTGACCAAATCTGCACACAGTATTCAAGTTCACAGTATTCAGTATTCAAGTACACAGTACTGAATACAAAGTATTCAAGATTTATAAAGAGACAATATGATATTTTCTGTCATCTCTTTCCTAATGATTCTCAACATTGTTAGCTTTTTTGACTGCTGCTGCACATTAAGTGAATGTTTTCAGAGAACTATCCACAATGACTCCAAGATCTCTTTCTTGAGTGGTAACAGCTAATTTAGACCACTTTATATGTATAGTTGGTGTTATGTTTGCCAGTGTACATTACTTTGCATTTATCAACATTGTATTTCATCTGCCATTTTGTTGCCCAGTCATCCGGTTTGTGAGATCCTTGTGTAACCCTTTGCAGTCTGCATTGCACTTCACTATCTTGAGTAGTTTTGTGTCCTCTGCAAATGTTGCCACCTCGCTGTTTACCACTTTTTCCAGATCATTTATGAATAAGTTGAACAGTTCTGGTCCTAATACAGACCCCTGAGGAACACCACTATTTACCTCCCTTCATTCTGAAAACTGACCATTTATTCCTATCCTTTGTTTCCTATCTTTTAACCAGTTATCGATCCGGGAGAAGACCTTCCCTCTTATCCCATGACAGTTAACTTTAGTTAAGAGCCTTTGATGAGGGACCTTGTCAAAGGCTTTCTGAAAACCTAAGTGTACTATATCCACTGGATCACCCTTGTTCACATGCTTGCTGACGCTCTCAAAGAATTTTAGTAGATTGGTAAGGTGTGATTTCCCTTTACAAAAACTATGTTGACTCTTCCCCAACAAATCGTAGTCTTCTATGTGTCTGATAATTCTGTTCTTTACTGTAATTTCAACCAATTTGCTTAGTACTGAAGTTAGGCTTACTGACCTACAATTGTTGGGATCGCTTCTATAGCCCTTTTAAAAATTGGCATTACATTAGCTATCCTCCAGTCATCTGGTCCAGAAGCTGATTTAAATGATAGGTTACATAGTTAGTACTAACCTCAGGCTGGGTCCACACTGATGGCGGCAAATTCGCCACCGTCACGTCGATTGCTCTGGATCGACTGACAGGTCTGTATAGACGCGCTCAGTTGATCCAGGAAGCGACGCAGGAAAACCACCCCGGTAAGTGGCATAGCACTGCCTTCGACACAGTGCAGTGTGAATGCAGTGCAGTGTGGTTGCCGCGAAGTTGACGGGAGATATGCAAGTGATTTACGTCACTTGCGTATCTCCTGTCGACTGCTGCCGAATTGCAAAGGTAAGTGTAGACCGGTCCTCAGTTAGTAGTTCTGCAATTTCACATTTGAGTTCCTTCAGAACTCTTGGGTGGCTACCATCTGATCCTGGTGACTTATTACTCTTTTTAGTTTATCAATTTGTTTCTAAACTTCCTCCGACACTTCAGTCTGGGACAGTTCCTCAGATTTGACACCTAAAATGAATGGCTCGGGTTTGAGAATCTCCCTCACATCATCAGCCATGAAAACTGATGCAAAGAATTCATTTGGTTTGTCTTCAGTAACCTTATCTTGCTTGAGTGTTCTTTTAGCATCTCAGTCATCCAGTAGCCCCTCTGGTTATTTAGCAGGCCTCCTGCTTCTGATGTACTTAAACTTTTTTTTTGCTGTTACGTTGAGTCTTTGGCTAGCTGCTCTTCAAATTCTTTTTTGGGCCTTCCTAAATATATTTTTACACTTTACTTACACTTTAATTTAGGATATACATTTAAATTGAGCCTCTATTATGGTATCTTTAAAAAGTTTCCATGCAGCTTGCAGGGATTTCACTTTTGGCACTGTGCCTTTTAATTTCTGTTTAACTAACTTCCTTATTTTTATGTGGTTTCCCTTTCTGAAATTAAATGCAACGGGGGTGGGCTGCTTTGGTGTTTTCCTCCTGACAGGCATGCTAAATTTTATTATGCTATGGTCACTCTTACCAAGTGGTTCAGCTATATTCACCTCTTGGAGGAGATCTTGTGTTCTACTTAAGACTAAATCAAGAATTGCCTCTCCTCTCTCTTGTGGGTTCTAGGACTAGCTGCTCCAAGAAGCAGTCATTTAAGGTGTCAAACGTTGTCTGCATCCCATCCTGAGGTCACATGTACCCAGTCAATATGGGGATAGTTAAAATTGAGTTTTTTATTTGTATAGCCTCTCTAAGCTCCCTGAGCATTTCACAGTCGCTATCACTATCCTGCTCAGTAGTATACCCCTACTACTGTATTCTTATTGTAGAATTACTATCCTTAAAGATTCTATGGCACGATTTTGTTCATTTAAGATTTTTATTTCATTTGACTCGATGCTTTCTTTCCCCTATAGTGCCACTCCCTCTCCTTCCCCCAGTATGACCTATATTGTTCTTCTGATATATTTTGTACCCTGGTATTACTGTGTCCCATTGATTAGCCCCATTCTACCAAGTTTCTCTGATGCCTATCATATCAATTTCCTCATTTAATGCAAGGTATTCAGGTTCACCCATGTATGTCTGAATTTTGGAATCTTGTACTTAGTGATTTGGAGTTTAGATGGGTGGCTGAGATTACCTCTGTTAGTCTGTCGCCTCCTCCAATTTGAAGTTAGGACTCACATTTACCCTCTCTCTGAGAACTGACTTCAGCTGTTAAAAATGGAGCCGGGATCAGCTTTAGTTCTCTCTCAGGAGGCACTGTACAATGTGTGGATCAGTCTACTGAATGGCTAGCAGGACATCATGACCATCTTGTCCTTCAGTAGCAGTATGGTGGATACTAAATGTCCTCTCCCAATAGGTTATCCTCCCAAATCACCGTAATATACAGATGACTAGTGACAAATGATGTATGGGGTATGGAAATTACAGGAGCTGTCATCTCATTCTGAGTCTAACTGCACCACATAATGTTCTTAAAATCCTATGTCATAGCTTTCTTCACTGCTACAGAAGCTTTCTTCCCTGCACAGATATCTAATTCTTATCATCTGAAATGTTGGAGGGGAGTTATATATGAAAAATGTAGTCCTTGGGAGCAAGGGGAGTGTTTAAATGTTGGCAACTGTTATAGGCCAGGCACAGATCTTGTGTTCCTATGAAAAGATAAACTAACTGAAACAAAACAGGGAAACTTGTCTACCCTAACTGGAGAAGTGCATAAGTTTATTAGGTTAAAAAAAAAAGGCATTTTTTAAAAAAAACAACATAAATCCAGCTCAAGTTACTGGCATAAATAGGCTGAAACAAACTACGCCAGGTACAATATAAATGGGAACTCAAAAGGAGTGTTACAAAGATCCAGAGATACAAAGGTCAATAATTCTTCAAAGACATTAGAAGCAAGAAGGCTACATGTGTTGCTTTGGTACTTTGGTGTGTTTTAAATTTGTGATGTTGCATTAACATAATCACATGCAAAAACCTGCCTTTGTTTGACACAGAAGGGGGAAAATACTTTATAGTTGAAGCAATGTTCTCCAGTGGACAGATTCTGCACATAAGCTGCACTTAAAACCTGATGACTTGGCACAGAGATGGAACTTCAGCAAACCGCAGCTACATGCTTTCCTTAAAAATCTGTGATGGCAAACTATTTCCTCATGTTTTATAATTGTGCAAAATGTTGCATCACATCAGCTATCCGAGCTTAGGCATATGCAGTACAGTTCCACTTTCCTGTGGTACAAGAACAACTACATTTAAATACAGAACATGTGCCAACATGCTAAACAAAACCTTGGTCAAGAGTTTCAAGTGACTAGTGGTCATGGGACACCTTAAAGGAACACTATTTTCAGAAGGCAGGTGACCAAAACTTCCTGAAAATCAGGCTCCTTCAAGGTATCTCAGGTTGAGCACCCCAAAAAACAAACAAACAAACAAAAAAACTGATCACTTTTGAAATTTTTTGCAAAAGAAAGGTCAAACATTTTGGAGGGAAATATTTCTTTGTCCACTCTCGCCTAACTTAAATTGATTTTCTCATACTATATAAAACTTAACTTTGTGCTGAGACTCTGTGCTCAACTCAGCTGATATAAAAGTGCAGAACACCTCTACAGGGTATGGAATTGCACCCACTTACATCAGCAGAAAATTTGGCCTATTATATAGATAAAATGTCCTACAGAGAAATAAGTGGAAATTAAAACCACTTAAAGAACACTAAGAGGAGACTGAAATGAAAGCTCTTCTTGATCTTAACTACAGTGTGCTTTGCACCTCTATAGTGCCTCTCTTCTCAGGAACCCAAAGCGCTTTATCAAATACAAATGAATTTAGCCTCACAACATCCCGTGAGGTAGGTAAGTATTATCCCCATTTTACAGATGGAGAAAACTGAGGCAGAGTTCTGAAGTGACTTGCCCAAGGTCATGCATTTTGTCAGGGGCAAAGTCAGGCATAGAGTCCCAAGAATCCTGACTCCCAGTCCTCTGCTCTATTATGTTCTCTCCCTATTAGTACAAAGCTAGCAATGTATGCAGCTTTTTTTCCCTTCTACTGCCTCTGTGGTCATGGTCAGAGAGGTCAAGGAAGTGAGCATAGCAGCACTTTGTCCGACAGAACTAAGTGCTCATTTTTTATTTCTGCAGTTTCTTCCAGAAGGTGGTAGACAGAGTTTCTTAGGTGATGTTTCTCCATTCCAGAGCAATGGTACAGGGTGCAACAGGAAGTGAAGAGTCCTATTTCTTGCGGAAGACCTGCTGTTTGGCATCCTTCACACGCTGCTCCTCCTTCAGGTTCATCTGGCGTGCATGTTTGCTGGAGATCAGTTCCACATGCTCTGAAGGGAACCAGCCTCTCTCTCCATCTGAGAGTTTCACTCCTTCCATCCAACCTGCAGGTTGGAGGCAGACACAGAGAACATGGGACAAACTGGCTGAGATTTCCCTTTCTCACCCCAAAAAGGCCCATCCCAACTGAACAAGCTAGAACAAGACAACAGCCAGAAAGAGATCTCCTTCCAGCCCTCAAGCCAAATGGACTATTACTAAATGAGACCCCAGATAAAAGGCAGGGAAGGGAGACTCTCCTCCCAATGCCATAGGCAGGGCAAGATATTTTGTGAGAAGAGGGCCTCCCTCTCCATCCCTTATACAGCTAGATGACATTGTCATCAAACAGCCACCCTGCCACAACTCAGTTTTCACCCCATCTCCAAGATCACTGCTTGTTCCACTCACCATCATTGCTGTTCTGCATGACCATGATGATGTCTGCTTTCTCCAGAGCCAGCTCATCATTCTGCCGAGCTTTGTATGTTCGTATGCACTGAACCTGAGGTGAATCTGAGAGAGAGGGGTGGAGAGTGTGAGCATGCTGGAGGAATGAGAGGGATTACAAGTGTCAGGTACCACATTCTCCCAGAAAGAGGAAGAAGGTGAGGAGTGGACACAACATCTGAGGGTGAGGGAGACACCATGAGGGTGAGGCTCATGTCAGGGGTGACACCTGTGATGAGTGTCTGAGGCTAGAGAGAGAATGGGGGAAGGTAGGAGACTGAGGGGACATCATGTGGCGATGAGGGAAAAACAAGAGTACAGTTTGACACTTGTAAAATAAATAAAGGGGAGAGGGTGAATGGTCCTCTTCAGATTCACTCCTGCATCCATGTTACCCTTATATCTTCCTCTACTCTGCCCCCTCAGCAAGTCCTCCCGCCCATCCCTGCAGTGCCTAAGCAGTCTCACCAGGGCTTTCTAAGACATCTGGTTCTTCTTGTGGTGGTGCCAGAGCAGAGATCCACCGCAGCTTCTCACTGCTGGAAAATACCAAAATACAGATGCTGGAGAGAGAAGAGGGGAGCAACCAGGGATGCTGTTGGAGGGCAGGGAGGGATTGGAAAAATGAAAGGCCTGCCACCACCTCTTGGGGAAGGGAAGGATTAGTGAGAATCAAGGGCAAAATGGAGGAGAAATAGGAAAGCGGTTGAAAAAAAATGATCTCCCACATTTTGGGGGTTAATATCCCACACACTGTTAACAACTTGAGATATCTGCTTGGGTAGTTGTTTGATGGGGTAACTGAGACTAGGGTGTGGAATGGATTAAGGGTGCAGGACAGGGTGGAGAAAGATAGGTCAGTGGATGGGAATAAGGGGTCAAGATGACAGAGTGTTGGGATCATTGGGAAGTGTGGTGGGGAGGCTTGCAACTTTATTGTATTCCGGGGCCCAGAAGCAGCAGGGGGTGTTGGGCATTTAGGCGGCTGAAAGAGGTTTTGGCAATTGCAGCCATGTCCATGAATGGCATTAGGGTTCAGTGGGAATAATCTTACTGCGTCTCTGTGCGAAAGAGGAATTCCACTCTTTTCCCCCGGTTGTTATGAAGTAGAAAGAGGCGGAAAACATTTTTGTCTGCTCCATGCAGCTTCATCTCACACTTCTCCCCACGCACATCTGAAAATGCAGCATGATCAAACACGACAAAGCGCCCACCCCTGAAGGGAAAGAAAGGGGGAATTAGAGAAACCATGTTAGCTTTAAAAGTGACCAACACAGGGTAAGACATTGGGGTTTGGGCCCTGTCTTGACATTTAATATGCAAAGAAGGCTTAAAAGAATTTTTTTCTACCATAAACATATCAAGTCTCATCTTCCCTATTTTTGATGGAGGTCTTCTTGGAAGACCAGAGAATTGGAACAGAATTTTTCTTATCCCTTAGTGGAAGGGGAAGGAGTGTTTGAATCTTTCACAGACAATTTTTCTTCCAAGTGTTCATCAGAAGCTGGTTAAATACTTTACAAACTTCAAAAAAAAAAAAAAAGTTTGGACTAAAAAATCCCTTTCCCTCAACTACTCAGGTTTCAGCTTCTGGTCATGCCATATTCCCACTGGCTCTCTGGTCATCCAAACAATCCTTAAGCAAAAACAGGTTTGGGGGAGAAATGCTTTAGCCTTGAGCAAAACTAGAATAATTTATGCTGTGAAGCATACATTCGCACTTTGAAAGGGGGAAGATGCAAAGGGAGTAAGATATGTAGAACTACATAAGAGTGCTGTAATTAAGAATTTAGAAGCAAAGGTACTGCATAATGAAGCTTGCAGGCTGTTCATGTGACGTGAGATTGCTAAATTGAGGAATCTAGCCCTTAAAGGTTGCCAGCTACTGGCTGGTCGGGGAGGGACACTTCTCTCACCAACATCCCCACCCATCTGGACCCAAGATTATAGAGGTCAGTGAAAGGTGCAGTCTGGGAGACTCACTCCCTGGGCCGGGACAGGAGCAGGCGGTCATTGAAGAGGTGCAGGTAGATGGGGCGGGTGGTGAGTTTCCACTTGGGGCTCAGAGTGTTGTAGTCCAATGCCATCAGCTCACCGCACTTCACCAGCCGCCTTGACTGAGAGACCAGTGGAAATATCTGCAAGACAGGGAGGAATGCTATGATCAGATACCTATGGAAGCTGGTGCATTAGGGCTGGGGTTTACCTGAAAGCTTTAGCCGAGGGCATAAAATGAGGTTTTAGTTTGCTCTCATTTTCCCAATTATAGGTGGGATGAAAGATAACCAAGGGGATGGAATGCAAACCACATGAGCAAAGGCTAAAGGAACTGGCTATGTTCAGTTTGGAAAAGAGGAGATTAAGGAGGGACATGATAGCAGTCTTCAAATACTTGAAGAGGCTTCCATTAAAAAAGATGGAGAAAAGTTGATCTATCTTGCCACAGTGAGCAGGACTATGGGTTAAAACTACAGCAGAGCAGATTTAGATTAAATCTCAGGAAACTTCCTAACTAAAGTGGGCAAGTCATGATCTGAGTCCGCTTCCTCCAACTCCAAGGCAAGGTAGATAAATTGGGTAGATTCAGCTCTTGTCCTGCCCGGCATAATTCAGGGGAGTAGACATCAGAATCAGCTCACTCCCCTCCTTGTACAGGAGTGAGCTGCTCAGTTGATGTGTGGGAGTGGATCAGACTACAGAGCAATCCAGAGGAGTGTCCCACCTTGTATTGGAACTCTATTTTCTGTGTAATCTATATTAGTTCATCAGTGTTCTTCATGTATTGGAAAATACAGGGTGGGGTGGGAGAGGATGGTCTCAGTGTGCAGTGATGGGTTAGTGGTGTTGGGTCAATACGGCATGTGAGACAGGGATCTGAAGTAGAAATCAGAGCGGGTGGGTACTCACCTTGCACTCAAAATCAATCTTCTGTCTTAAGTAGATCAACTCCTCAGTGCTCTTCATGCGCTGGACATTTTCATTGCAGTCCTTTATGAGCTACAAAGGGGAAGAGACTAGCAGTGAGGAAGCTGCCCATTGGGAGCTGTAGCAGATCAGGGCCCGTTGGGAGTGGATACAGTAAGATGTAAGTGACACAACCCACAGGCTTCTTTCTCCCAGAACCTCATTTTCCAAAGCGAGGATTCTGTGCCTTTTCAGCCAAATAGTTAATTCATTTCACTCACTTTAAGAAGCCTGCTCTGTGGAGGTCTAGTCCCTGATCTTGAGCTCTGCTCTGAAATAGGAGTCATCATGTCTCGATTACTGCTTGGGCCTGATTTTAACAAATCTAGACTTGTGTCGCTCACGTCCATTAAGAATGCTGCTGCAAAGGTCACTCTCCGAGCCTGTTGCTTTGACCACGACATCCCTTTCTCTGCCTTGCTGTACGGGCTCTATTTTCTGTATCACATCATACATAAGCTACTTCTCTTCTACATTAAAGGCCTCTCTCCACCCTACCTATCATCATGATGCATGCTAGCATGCCATGATGCTATCATTCAGTATCAAACAGTCAACTCCTGCATCCAGTTGGCTGATGTCACCCTCCATTGCCCCCTTGTTAAATTTTTGAACATGCTCGGGGGGGGGAGAGCTTCCTGTAAACATTTGCAAAACTCACTCGTTATCCACCTTCAAATCACTTTTGTAGGCATCACAGCAAAGAAAACTCAACAATAGTTAGGCAGCTGCTATATTAAGATGACAGCCTATCATGCTGACCACCATTGTTTCCAAGTATTCCCACCTACTGTCTCCTGTCTTATGCTTAGTTCCAGCCCCAAAATAGTTTACAGTCTGTCTGTCTGTCCTGTGTTTGTACAGCACCTGGCACAAGGGTCTCTGGGGAGCAACAGATCCATCAAAATACTGTTGCGGTTCAGGGGCCAAGATGCTGTTCATTCCGGGCACGATCTCAAGCACACAGGAAGCTGGGGTGCATTAGATAATACACACACCCCACCTTTGTTTGGTCCTGACCTGCCTCCTGCTCCTCTAAATCTGTTCTCTATTCCCACATGAGATGGATGCTTTTCAGCCTTAAGTATAGAGCTGTCTCCTGTGGTTAAAGTGGGTGAAACCCAGTAGCTGCTATTAGTGCTTGGCAGTGTGGATTTACAGTGGATTTAGAAGAAGGGAACAGCACTCTAACTTGGCAGGACTAGCTTGAGTACAGTCTAGGACCCACTTTGCTGTAAGGTGCAGGATTCGGTATGACATTCTTCCCCACTCCCAAATTTCTATGCTCTAGCTGCTGCACTGTGGGGGAAACAGTTCTATGAGACTTGAACAGGGGAGAGATTGTATAGAAAGGAGTGCACACCGTGTTCAAAACTGATCTGAGTGTTCACAGGGGTGGAGAATACATGCAATGAAGGGGGTGACATGATTCCCCAAGGAGCTCAAATTTTTGCCCTATTTATCATGGTTATTACCACAGTGCATAGTGGCCAACCAAGAATGGAGTCCCCTTGTGCTGGGCACGGTACCAATACAAAGTAGTTGACAGTCCTGCCCCAGAGAGCTTCAATTTAAATAGACAAAGGGATACAGCATATAGAATGATGATTTTGCAAGTGGCATATTAGTGCCACAATTTTTTGGGGATGGGGAGTGAGACAGGTATGGCAGTTTCCTGCAATATCCTTGAAAAACCATATTGAATTAAGTAGCTTTGGAGTCCATTGCATTAAAGATGCAGAGTTTATGTATTATTGTGGAATTGTATGTAATTTTTCTCAGGGAGAGATGTGACCAGTGTAAACCCTGGGGAGTGTTAAGCATTAAAGCTTTAAACAATATGCCAGACAAGAAGGAAACTTTGGGAAAAACAAAGTTGAGTGGGTTTCCTAGGAAATACATGGGAGGAGATGAATGCAAATTTCCACCACTCGACCCCACTTTTTGAAACTATGCCGTGAGGAGAAACGCACTGTCTGCCAATTACCTATTCCTGGACTAGGAAGATCAAAACCCCAAGCTGCAAAAAGAAGGAGCTACTTGTTCTGTACTAACAGCTAAATGAACTTGTAACCACAGAAAAATCCCTTGGTGGGGTTTGAAGGACTGATCACCTGCCAGAGCCTCTGCTGGAGCTGGAGTGATGTCTGGTAAGCTGTTTACCATGTGTGTAGATTCATTGATTGTTTTTAATGTTTTCTCTGCAATGCTTTCACATTAAGAAAAGTGTGTGTTTAGAAAGGGCTATGTGCTAGCTTATAACTGTGGGCAATTATGCTGTTTGTAGTCTCTGAAGAGAAAGCAAAGCAGGCCTGGTTAGACAGTCGGACTTACAGGGAAACTCAGTGTCAGCAGGAAACTATGCCAGCTGGAAAAGCCTGGGTCAGAAGGGAGACAGGTGATGGCTGGGGAGCCAAAAGCCTATAACTGGGTGCCTTTTCTGCACCACAAGGGGGAAATAGGGGTTCAGTTGCTCTGAGCTGTAATGGAGGTTTCTGTTTACCCCATTGGGCTAAATGAAAGACAAAGGGAGTCTGCGCATGGGAGAGAATGCCCACAGTGAAAAGAAATAAAGTAGTCTGACATCATCAGTATCCAACAGCCCCTGCTTAAGTTACTTCTGAAGGGACTGTGCCAGCCTCAGTCTTAGGCTAGTTCTTACTCTTGGATTCCCTACTGACGCTTCAAGAGCAGGTGGCACTAAGCACATGAGCAGTAAGATCATATAAACATTTCAACCTCTCCCTTCTGGAAGTCCCATGCTGTTGGAGTCCCTGGTTCACTTTCCAAAGACACGGTGGTGGTTGGCTCTGGCACTGCTAGTGGAGAATGGGCTGGTGCTCCTTACCTTCTCAAGTGCATCATAAGCCTGTGTGGCATGCACTTCTTCATCAGACTCGGGCGGGGTTCTCTTCAATATATTCTGCAGAACAACCGCAAAAAGAGTTTCAGAGCACGGGCTGAGAGAGTGGACCCCAAGGACAAAAGAGATGGGCACGTGAACATGGCATGTGCAGGGAGACGACAGGATGAGAAAGGGCAAGGGAAAAATGGGCACGGGCAGGACAGGAGGAGAAAGTGAGGGGATCAGGAGAGGTAGAGAGCACAGGACTCTGCATGCAGCTCCCATCTTTGCAAGTGTACTACTAGACTCAAATATCATGTGCGATAACTTTTGTAGGGGGAAACGAACACTAGTGGTGGCACAGAACAGCCTAGGTACCACGCTCTTATTTGTTCAATTCTCCTTTTTATCGGTTCAACAGTAAGGCATGTTGAGCACACTATACTAGGACTCTGTATATTTCATTGGCTCCTATTTGCTTCTCAGTGCAGTTCAAGAAATTTTTAAAGCTTTGGCTGTGCATAAAACCTCAGATTATAAAAGAGGAATGTCTAAGCATTTATAACATAGCCAGTACTGGTGTTGGAGCAACTATCAAATATATCACAACCACACCATGCAGACCATTGCACAGGCAAACTTCTTCCTATTCCCTCAGCTCCTCTTTCTTTCCCGTCTGGCCTTGGACAGGATTCCTGTGCAGTAATCTGTGTTTGAATGTGCAGTGAGAGAGGAGGTTAACAGTATGGGTGGGGGACTGACAGTCCTGTGTCCACAGCACTGTTACCTGTAGGAGGAGTTTGAGTCGGGTGATGCGTTGGAAGGGGAGAATGAGGAAGGATTTGAGGGAGAGGCGCTGGCATACAGGATCGCTCTCCAGTTTCTCCAGGACTTGCTGGAACCTTGCATTTCCGTTTCTGCCAGAGAGAGGGAGAGAAATCTAGGGATCATACAGAACAACAAAGCGGTGGTGTCTTCCACAAGGGAAGAGGCAGGATCATAGTCTGATTCAACCAAGCAGCAGAGCCCCATTACCTTGGAACTGGCTCTTTCCCCGGGGGGGGGAGGGGGGGAGGGGAGGGCGGGGAGGAGGGAGACTGTCTGTGTCTCTTAATGGACCTGAACCCTTCTGGTGGGGAAAAGATACTGTGCAGGATGGCCCTTTGGGAACTGAGTCTCTCAACAGGGTAGCAGTGAGAAAGTAATACTGGGGTGGCACCACAGGGATCTAGTTCCTTCCTGAGATGAATATAAGTAAGAACAGCCACATTGGGTCAGACAAATGGTCCAACAGGCCCAGAATCCTGTCTCTGATGGTGGCCAGTACCTGGGTTGCAGGGGAAGCGTACAGAACAGGGCACCTGGAGTGGTCCATTCGTATCTTCCGACAGTAGAGGTTTAGGGTTACCCCAAGCATGGGGTTACATCCCTGACCACCTTGGCTAATAGCTACTAATGAACCTATCCTCCATGCACTTATCTACCTCTTTTTTGAACCCAGTTATACTTTCTGGCCATCACAACATCCCATGGGAATGAGTTCCACAGGATAACTGTGGATTGTGTGAAAAAGTACTTCTTGTTTGTATTAAACTCATTGACCATTAATTTAATCAGCTGACCCCTGGTTTTTATATTGAGGGAAAGGGTAAATAACACTTCTCTATTCACTTTTCCCACACCATTCATGATTTTACAGAGCTCTATCATAGCCCCCTTGTGCTTCTCTTTTCTTAGCTGACCAGCCCTAATTGTTTTACTTTCTCCTCATATGGAAGCTGTTCCATACCCTTGATAATCTTTGTTGCCCTACTCTGAACTTTTCCAGTTCCACTATGTCCTTTTTGAGATGGGGTGACAAGAACTGAAGCAGCATTGAAGGTGTGGGTGCACCATATATAGGAGCATTATGATATTTTGTGTCTTATTTTCCTTTCCTAATAGTTCCTAACGTGGTTAGCCTTTTTGACTGTGGCTGCAAACTGAGCTGACGTTTTCAGAGAACTATTCATGGTGACTCCAAGATCCTTCATGAGTGGTAACAGGTAATTAAGAACCTATCATTATATATGTGGAGTTGGGATAGTTCTTTTTCCATTGTGAATTACTTGGCACTTATCAGTGTTGAATGTCATCTGCAATTTTGTTGCCTAGTCACCCAGTTGTGTGAGATCCCTTTGTAACTCTTCACAGTCAGCTTTGGCCTTAACTATCTTTAACATTTTGTATCATCTGCAAACTTTCCCACTTCCCTGTTCACTCCCTTTTCCAGAGGGCAAAAAGAGCTGTCCCCTAGTGAGACAGGGCCCTTTGGAATAGAGAGACTCCTCCTTACAGAGGGAATAGCCACATTCCAATTTCCCCCTCAATGGGTTAGGACCCTTCCCTAGAGACAGAAGCAATATCTGCGTGTCCCTGCTCCCTTCTTTCCCCAGGGCACGGGCAGCATCCTGGACGCTCTCTCCATTTGGAATTGAGACTTCCTTAGTGGGCGGAAGGGAGGGATCAGTAGCCATGTGGCCTCCCTCAAGATTGTGCATTTCCCAATGTGTGGCAGTGAGAGGCAGTGCATGGGGTGGCCCGGATATGATAGTGCCCTTCCCCAAGAGAAGGGAGGCAGTACATGTGCAGCTTCCATTGGGACTGGGTTCTTGTGTGAAGATAGCAGTGGAAAGTTGTTACTGAGGCAGCCTCATTCTGGATTGAGGTCCCTCCCCATAAAGAGTCGATATTCAGGTGACCTACGGCTCTGCTCTGGCACTGAGGGCATTAGCTTCTTCACTCTCCCCTCCACAGCTAAACACACATGACTGGCTGGAAGATTCAGTTCAGCGTATCTACCTCCTCCAGTAGAATGGGGTGGCACGAACCTGCGATTACTCACATCTGTCTTCCCCAACAAGGGGCTCTGAGGCTTGGTAGAATCAGATGCTGATTAGCCTTTCCCTTCTCATGGCTATTAAACCAGCAGAGCCTGCAGCTTCCCAGCCCTGCCGCCCAATGGTTGGTTTCTGTAACACCAAGGGAAGCCTCCGACCACACATCTGCCCACTCTAGTAGGTGGAGCATGACCACCTGGGCAATCCGCAACTGTTCAGCTCTACCCTGGCTGATAAGGGCACTTATGAAGTGCAGCAAGGAGAGCAGCAGGTGGGAAGGGAACACAGCAGCGTTCTTACAGTAGCCTCTGGAAAGTCTGCTCCTGGTAGGTCTGATTTGTCACGTATGGGAGATACACCCGGCGGATTTCAGGGGCATGTCTCAGAGCCACATCACACACATTGAAGTTGAACATGTCCTCCTCAAACGTCTCCTCCAAGTCGGAGAGGAAGCTGTAATGCCCCATACGTCGCCATGAAAGGAGAGGGAAACACTGTTACTAATGTGCATTGGTTAGTGGTGGTGTTAGTGATATTAGCATAGCACCTAGAAACCACAGTCACAGGCCAGGAACTCAGGCCTGTGCTAGGTGCTGTACACACAACAAAAAGAGCTATGATTCTTGAGTATAAGACGAGACAGTAGATGGATAGAAACAGAAAAACAGTGCAAGCAAAGGGAGAAGGTCCTCTTAGCTCTATCAGCCACCACTTTCCTTCCCTTGCTGTGCTATGTGCAAAACCCATATACTAATCACTCTGCTTTTTGGTGACAGCAGAAGTCTGGGTGGTGGTGGTGATTTGGTTTCCAGCATGAAAGAAAGCTAGGGAATACCAAAATACACCATAATTAAGGGAAAAGGAATTTCAGCTCCTGTGATGTCATGTTACTGCTTCTTAAAGCACAGGGTCAGAGCTTAAAACAAAAACACCACCACTCTGTAGTGGAAATGGAGAAAGGGGAAAAGAACCAAAGGATACACAATCAGTCAGGCCTTACAGGAGAAGAATAAAAGCTACAAGATACAGAATGTACAACAACCAAGACGTCTGGCATGTGGTGGCAGTGGTTCTGGTTTATGGCTGGTGCTGGATTGAGCCAGGTTGGGGTCTGCCAGATGGTGGCTTTAGTTTTCTTAAATTGGGTCAGGTGGATGATGGGTTCTGGGTTATGTTTGGAGTTGGATTTGGGCTGACGTGTCCTTCCTGGTAATTCTTGTTTTAGTTCAGGTCAGGTTAGGTGGGGCCTGTGGTCTGGCTGGTGGCATTTTAGATACTTTGTTCCCCTGCTATTATCCATTTGTACAAATGCACCACAATTTCTAAATGCACCACACTGTATGAACAAGACTATTTGAATCACCCTCTCACCCAAAGAAGGAAAGAGGTTTGTTCCAGTGTCAGGTAAATGTCCGTCTGAGGAAGGGGTGTGTTCCCCAGGATTGGATGGACATGTGGAGTAGGGATGAGAGGGCTATTGACTAGTCTGATCTTTGTTTTCCATCCCTGGTCTGTATCTGCACTTCACAGACACTGGTAGTCTCTGAAGAGAAGGAGAGGACTCACCTGGCACTGACGTCACGCACATCCTGCAGGCGGGAGAAAAGCCACTTGCGCTCCTGATTGGTGAGGAGTGCCTGGAGTTCTGATGAGCGCTGGAAGTGATCCACTGCCACATTTAAACTGCGTAGGTATGAGGCCTCTGACATGATCAACTCAAACTTAGCCTGTAGAGGAGAAGAGGAAGGACATAGCATCAGCACAGGAGACATCTAAATGAGGTGCCATTGAAAGATAATGATGGAGCATCTTCCTGGCCTTCCGGTGTAGGGGGTGTGTAACTGTGGATTCCTGATGGAGAAAGAGCCAAACTCTTTAACCAAGCAGTAGAAAGAGATGGATGCTTTAATTATGGAGGGAGGCCTGGGGGTAGGTAGACTGGCAGAAGTAGATGAGGACATCAGTCTATTCTTACTTCATCTATCCATCTGTCAGGATGAAAAGACAAGCTTGTGGTGCAATTTGAAGCTATTCATCAACTTTGACTTGAAATTGTAGTATCTCTTTTTTTTCTTTTTTAATGAAATAAGTGCAACACCCCGTGTCCTCTTTTTTCCCCCAGAGATTCAGCCTTCTTTTATTTTTCTCATCCCCAGATTGCCCTATCTCCTCTTTTCTCCCTCTTTTTCCTCCATCAGGGCCCTCAAATTTGCCCCAAGTCCTCATTTTCTTCCCTTTCCCTGGATCCTCTTGTCTCCCTGCTTCGCCTTCAGTTCCTCTTGATTTCCCTTGTCCTTCCCACCTCACTTCTGTGAATCTGTCTGCCCAGTGTCCTCCAGTTCCCTCAGAGCCTCGCTTGCACACAATGGCCAACTTTTCATCCTTGCATTCTGTTTCAGAGGAATTATAGTCTGTGCCTTGATTAATGCAGTCTTTTAGGGCATTCCCGCTTCTTCCGCACTTGGTCTATTTTAATAGCAAGGGATTGGACCTGATGACCAGGGAGGTCTCTGCCAGGCTTGTGTCCCTAATGCTTCCTCCTGTTGTACCTTGCTCACAAGGCTTCTTAATTCCTCCAAATTTGTTTTCGTAAAATGTACGGCTGAGTTCCATGTCCCCATTCCTGACCCTTACACACCTTTCCCTTACAATGCTGAGTTTAATGAACTCATAAACACAGGTACCAAGCTTCCCTTTAACCTGGATACACGTTGTTGATTACTTCTCTTCCTATTCATCTATCTGTATTACTGTATCATGCATACATGCTCTGAGGTTTGTCCCACCTGGTTAATCTCCATCTACCTGTTTACAGCATCCATCCATTACCTCCTGCAGTTTCTGATCATCTCGGGACATATTCAGCAGTATTCTGCTTCCTCGGATCTTGGGGATGTCCTGCCAGAGGGATGCATTGGACGAGACCGACAGACGTTGCAGATACGACTCCTGTGGAGACAGCACTTTCCTCCGTAATCTTGGGGAATTTGGAGAGCTCAGTTCTAAGTCTTCTGCCAAAATATCTGCTCTCTTCTGGCTCTGGATTGCCTTGTTCAGAGCCACGTCGCTGTATTCCTGATAGAGTAACTTTGCTGTGGAGAGAGGCCTGCAATTCATATTCATTCTAAAGCAGTGACTCCCCTTCCTATTAACTTTCCTTTGCAGAGAGGGCTCCACTACTGTCTCACTACAGTCAGTCTAAGACAAATGGACATGTCAGAGCCTATGATGTTTATAATGCACCTGTCACCAACATAGCTCTCCACATCTCTAACCATGTTGCACGGTAACGGTTACGTGGCCTTCTCTATACATTCTCACTAATACTCCCATCTAACTTCACTGTATCAAGAGTCTGCAGATCCCTTCTCTTTTCAACTTCTTGCAGAGGGGTAATGGCTGGGGTTTTCTAGAGCACTTAGACAGGAGCTACTTACAGGAGTTGATCAGTTTGGAGTGACGGCGCTTGAGACTCTCCCATGTGTCAGCAGATTTCTTCTCCCTGTCAGGGGTGATGAGAAGATTTGGGGAGCAAGGGGACAGGAGAAAATAAGAAATGTTGCACTGCATGTAACTTATCCAGATCTCAGCAATTAATCTGGAACAACTGGGACTTCTCTCTCCATCAAGTTCAGCGATTGCATCACTTATTTCTACTGCAAAGGATCATAGTCAGGATGATGTAAATTCGGAAGTAAGAGGACACAAATTCCCCTTTTGCCCCTTGGGGAAGGGGATCCCATTGCATGAGCAGCCTGGGATAAAGATTAGACAAAGGTCATTATCTCAGAGCATTTTGCTCTGTTGTCTGTTTCTTAGGTCTCAAAGGAATCACTGGAAAGTTCTAGGCCTCTGTGCCTACGTCAGAAGGGACCAGAAGCAAATGGGAGACTCACCTGAGTATAACTGTGTCTGAGCTGACTGGCTGGTCCTTGTGTGCTCCCTCCTCTGAAAGGACAAGAAAGGTTATCCCATTTGCTGTCAATAAGACAACAAGTGGGTGAGTGAGATTCCAAGTAGCCAACTTTAAGGATATGATGCAATGCAGGTACCACAGCATAAATCCTATCTATCTAGGGTGGTAATGCACTCCTGAGGGTTTTTTTTTTTCCTGGCTCTGCAACTTCATGGCTTTAATAATACGTGGCACTTACTTAAATTAGGCACCTGGATGTGAAGTGTTAGCATGCCTGAAAAGGGACTGATTTTCCAGTGGGATGGAGAAGAGGGAGGGGAGGTATGGCTCAGCATTTTATAGAATCAGGCCTCTCTAAAGTGACTCAAGGTGGGCACCCAAAGTCACTAGTCATTTCTGAAAATCTGAGCCTTGTTCTTGGAGATGCTCAGACCCCAAAGCTCCCATCGACTTCTGAGTTGTGAGTACTCAAGACCTCTGAGAATCACCCTCTGAGAATATTGTGTTGTGGCCACTGTGGTCTAGTGAATTAGACATTCTGGGTGTCAGAGCTGGATTCACAGTGATTCTGAAACTGACGGTAGGTCATTGGGTGACCTTTGAGAAATCACTCTCCCTCTCTGAAGCAGGGTTCCATTTGTAAAATGAGGGAAAATATTTACCTCCTTTGAGGAATGGTTTTGGGAAAGGCCTAACTAAATAATGTGTGGAAAGAACTCTGTAAGCGACAAAGGGTTATTAAGGCTAGCTTGTGGCGGAAATGGGAACAGAGCCCAGTGGAACGGGGAAGGGGACCACCACTACCACTAACTTCTTCCACTTTGGGGACAAAAATGTGCAAGTGCAATATTTTGAACCAAAGTGGCTTCAATGTAAAAACACTTTGTGTCCCAAAACGCCAATACTTCTGCAGTTTGGAAAAATGTAGAACGAGTTGAGGCAAAAATATGCCAAAAGTGTCACTAATTTTACACAACTGAATATCTGTATTTATAAAGGGTACAAAGATCTCATCCTCCCACATACACACTAAGTACAATGTTGACCAAGTGTATTATGGGGGATTTATAACTTTGTTTAAAGAATTTGTTATTGGGTTCCATTGAATACAGGACACGATCTGACAGATTAGCATTGTGATGGAGAATCTGAAATTCTGTGTTCCTACAAAACATTTCTCCAAGAGTAGCGTGGGGTCAGGAGGACACCGGAAGGTTTCTGAATCAAAATGAACAGCTCTCAAGTCTAACAATAAAGAGGGGGTACCAAACAGGCCAGGAGATCCAAAATCTCACCATCCATAGATCTATCTCACTGTCATTGTTTAAGTGTGTGTCCTTTTTGTCATTGCTTGAAAGATGGCTATCACGTCATCTGCAGACATGGAACAGCCATGTGGTGGCAGCAGAGGCCTCTACACTTAATTTGCTAATGGCTTACTGTGAAGGGGTTAATGCCAGTAGGACCACTGAATGTCTGAGGAAAAGGACGAGAACTCTGAATAAGGACAGGTTATAGCTACACAGCATTTTGGAGCGAACCTCCCAGCCCAGGTCAACAAAACGTAGGCTAACAGTGCTCACACTAGTGCTCTAGAAATAGCTGTGTAGACAGAGTTTTAAAGTTGCGACTTGGACTCTGAAACCCACCCTGTTTCCTTAAACTTCAGAGCCCGAGCTCCGGCCCTAACCACAACTTCACAGCGCTGTCTACATAGCTATTTTTAGAGCACTGGCATGAGCCATGTTAACCCAAAGCTGTTGACCAGCGATGGGAATCTTGCTCCAAAATGCCAACTAATGTAAATGTAGGCAGGCAAGGCAGGAGAGAAGGGAAGCTGGAGGAGCAGGCTGGGAAGTGGGTCAGAGAGATGCTGAGCAGGTAGTTGAGGAGGGACTAGTTTAGGGAAATAGCTGGGTGTGTTGTTGGCTAAAACTGAAGAGTGGTGGTGGGGATAGAAGTCCAAAGCAGGCAACCAGCCTTGCGTCACATAATGGCTTTTATCTCTGGAAATCCCAATAACGTAACTCAATTTTAGTGACAGGTGTGGTGTATTTGCCACAGGCAGGACTGAGGGGCCTCAGCAGAGCTGTGTGGGGAGCCCAAGACTGGAATAGCAGGGGACTGCAGGGCAGGATAGATGGGCTGTGGCAAAGCTGTGTTGGGGTTAGTTTTGGAAGTGGGTCTCTGGATCATCCCTGGCTATAGCTATTTTCTATAGCTAATTTCCCTCAATTCTCATCATTTTGCTTATGTTGAGATTTGGTATCTCAGACACCAGGAGGAAGAGGAGAGGGAACTCACCTTGTAACTTGTCTGGCAGTGCTGACATCTTCCTCAGGCCCTGCCGGTGCCAGTCTTTGCTTTTTGCTCTGCGTTTGATCTGGTTTTCCTGGCACCCCGGCTCCTTCATGTCCCCCCTGATTTTATTTGGACAGCTTGATGACTTCTCCAAGGGTGCATGTCTAGCCACCTCCTCTTTCAGCAGGACCTCAAGGGGAAGTGGTTCTCCCTGCCCTTCCATTCTTTGCCTGCATGTCCTAGCACCCTCTGCTGTCTCGATCATCACTGCAGAGGGTGTTGCACTCCTTGTATCCACTCTGGTGGGGCCTGCCCATGCAGGCTCCCACTGTGGTTCCTCAGAAACCACCGTCTGTCTGTACAGTTTTCTGATGGCTGGTGGTGACGGGGGGCTGAACTGGAGGAAGTGGATTGGATTGGAGAAGGCTAGTACTGGAGGTGGGTCTGTTGATGTTCTCCACTCTCCCAGGGAGGGCCAGGAGGTGTGGTCAGGTGGGGATTTTCCACAGTGTGTATCCATGTGTTGACCCGTTACTTCAGGGCTGCTGTCAGAGTGGCCCATGGGTGCCTCATTTTCCAAAGTGGAAAAATTGGAGCTCTTGGTCAACAAAGTGACACCTGAGTCACTGAAGTCCACCACATCCTGTGTAAATGAGGTGATTGGATCCCACTGGACACCAGTCACTCCCTCTTTGGTCATCTGTATTGGGGGGAGTTTCTCTACTCCATCTTCTATATCAGGAGCAGAGACCATAGTACAAACAAGGCTGTCAGCATCAGACATTGAGGCTAGAGCCAGGGCAGCGGACGGTAACTGGCTAGAGTCTGGCGCACAATCTAGAGGTGGGTTGGAGTTGGTTACAGACAGTAGAGGCTGGTCAATATCAGGTGCAGGGGCTGGAGGCTGGTTGGAGTCAGGCACAAGGGACAGTGGCCAAGCAAGCTGGCTGGCATCAGGCACAGGAGCCAGGGGCGAGGTGGGTTCAGGTGCCGGAGGCTGGGCGAGCTGGCTGGCATCAGGCACAGGAGCCAGGGGCGAGGTGGGTTCAGG
>ML675619.1:4547778-4579869 GCA_007922155.1 Mesoclemmys tuberculata
AGCTGGCTGGCATCAGGCACAGGAGCCAGGGGCGAGGTGGGTTCAGGCGCCAGAGGCTGGGCGAGCTGGCTGGCATCAGGCACAGGAGCCAGGGGCGAGGTGGGATCAGGTGCTGGAGGAGGCAGTTGGGTGCTCTGCTCCTGGGGAAAGACTACAGCTTCCTCTGGGGACTGGGCTACAGAGTTAAAGGCACTTCCTGTTCCAAGCTCTTCCACCTCTAAGCTCAAATGTGCCTGATCAAGCAAAGGCTCTTGCTGTGCTGCATGAACCATGTTTGCTTCCATTTCCTTTCCCTGGAAAACAAAACTTCTTGTTGAGGGCTTTCGGTGCCTCTGGACTGTCTCCAGGTAACTTGGGGGAGCGGGAGCCGTGTCTGGTGTGTGGGGTGACGCCAGGTGCATTGTAGCTGGAGCTGCAAGAGTAGATTCTGCTGTGTTCTTGGGCAGGCTGTCTGTTGGAGGGGGACTTCTGAAAGCTTTGGAGATGAAAGGCTGGGTACCAGGCTCCTCATTAAGACCCTTCTCAGATGGAAGCAGCCCTTGGGGAATCAGGACATCCACTGTGCTGGTGGACACTGAGGATCCTTCACCAGAAGCTGCTCCCTGCAGACCAGGAGAAGCCTGGCCAGACACATTCTGTACAGAGCTTGGTGCTCTATCCAGGCCAGTACATTCCACAGGGATCACAGGGGATCCTGCTGATGCTGCCAAGCTGAGCTCCGATGGTGAGACTGGAGAGAAATCGTGATGAATGGGAAACACTGGGTTTTCTGCAACAGGATGAGAATTTGCAGGACCAAGGGATCCCAAGTTCTTGGCACCAAAAGAAGGGTCCAGAGTCCTGGGAGAGTCTGGGTTCCCAGCACCAGGATATGTGGTTACATCTCTACAGACTAGAGAGATGGCTTCTCCATCATCAGAGCTCTGGACTGTCCTTCCATCTCTGTCACTATGGCCATCCTCTCCAATACTGGCTCTGGCTCTGTCACCCTGATTGGTTTCTCCACAATCTTGGCCATGGATCGAAATGCAGCTGGAAGGGCCAGAGACCCCCATGTCTCCCCAGTGCTCAGAGAAGTGGCAAGTGGGGGAGTGCATCAGGGGACTCCCACCCACTGGGTTCAGACTTTCGGACGTTATCAGAGCAGTTGGCTGAGCTCTTACGCTTTCTCCTCCAATGCAGGCCTTCGACACTGTGCTGGACAACACATCCTCACCAGGATGCTGGGCTTTGGGGAATGATTCCTCGGGCACAGAGGCCAGTCCTGTTCCCTCAGCCAAGGAAATACTCTCCCTCACATCATGGAGGGCCCAGTTGTGCATGGAGAGAGAGGGTGACCCCGAATTAAGTGCTGGTGGTGAAGCCTTCAGCCCTGCCTCTTCCCTCTCTGGCTCTTGTTCCAGCTCATCCCACCTCTTTTCCTTCTGATCTTCCCTCTCTGATACTGGCTGCTCCTGCACTGGTTTCACTTCCTTCTCCAGCTTCTCCCATGCTGGCTCCCCCGGCTTCTTTTCTGACTGCTCCTCCTCTTCTGACTCCTCCTCCCATTCTAGCTGCTTGTGCTGCCATTCCTCCTGCTCTGTGTTTTTTGCAGCATTCTGTATTTGGAAGACACACTCATTTGGAGATTCAGTGCTGCCTTCTGCTCTTCCATCATCTCTCCCTTTCTTCTCCTCTGCAAGGAGGTTTACAGAACTGGATGGACTTTGCCTAGCAGCCACGTCTGTTTTCTGATCTGTAGCCAAAGCATTGTCCTCTCTCTCGTGGGATGACAGGACCATCTCTCTGTCTGCATTTCCTCCTGTCGGCCGTGAATTTCCTTGGCTGTCATCCGATAAGGGGTGTGGTGGGTGATGTGAAGAGGAAGAGTCTGTATTCTCTCTCTCTACCTGTAAGCCTCTTGCTTTTTCATCATTATCTACAGAAAGGATGGGATTCATCGTGTCTACTGCATCCCTCCCAAGAGACAGCTCCTTGTTGGTCCCTGCCGCTGCTTCAGTCCTTGGCAGGAGCTCACCGATGGTCATATTTGCTACATCCAACCCCTGCAAGGGGGGATCCCCAGCAGTCTCATCTTGCAAAGTCTCAGTCTGGCCATGAACTTCTGAAACTTCTTTACACTCCAAAAAGTGGTTAGTGGCTGGTTTCCTCTGGCTGGGAACCATGTCTGTCATTGAGGTTTCCTTATGCTTTTCCTGGGGGTCAGCAGCATGACATGCCTGGAAGTCTTCCTGATTCTGAGGAAATTCAATATGAAGGGCTGGAGACTGTACTTGTGGGCTTTTGTTATGAGTGATTGGTGCCTGTGAGCCTGGGTTGGGAAAGTTAGAATACTGACTGCTTTCAAGATGAGCCAGTTTTCCCTGGTCAGAGTTCAAGGAGTGAACGTCTCTCTCTTTTTCCAAAGGTGTGTCTTCTACTGCAGGAAGTTTCTCCCACTCTGAGAGTCCTCTATGTTGCCTTAGATCGCTCATTTCTTGTTCCAGTCCTGCTGGAACAGGGTTAGAGGATCTACCACACATTTCTGCTGATTCCCCAGCAGAGAGAGGGCTAAGAGGACCCTGGCCAATGGAGCTCTGTGCTCCTTCTGCAGAGCCAGGCAGCTCCGTGCTCATCTCTACCAATTCATTGGTAGCATGATGTCCCCTTTTGTCTGGTGTAGGATCAGGGCTTTCCTCACTGGGATTTCTGGATGCTGAGGGAATGGGGCCTCCCCCATTGGCTTCTTCAGACTCCATCAATGAGACATCCTGTAAATGAGAACACATATTTTATATTATAAAATGGCTAGGTTGGAAACTGATCTGATTGACTCAAGGAGCTCAAAGGAGACAAGCTAATGCATCCAGGAAGAGAAGTGAAACACATACCGAATGGGTGGGAGAGAGAGTCAGGAAACATGCTAGGGGTGATGAAAGATGACACATTGCAAACTTCCATCTAATGTGAAAAATCAACAACCCAAACTGGTGGAGTAGTGGGCTGCAGCTGGAGAGGCTTCAAGACCGTGCTAGTCTAAAACAAGAGATCCAGTTCAGCCTCAGTTACACCAGAGAAACCGGCTGACCTCAGTGGGGGTGTGCGTGTGAAAAATGAGGAACAATTTAGTTCTCTGCCTTTACAACCTCCTGTCCCTCCCTTCCTCAAGATAGTGTCTCTCATCCCAGCCTCAGCAGTTTCCCATGCTCCCTCCTGCCATGGAATGTTTTCTCTAATATTCCGGCCTCTCCTCTAATGAAAGCCATGGAAGATAGAGAGATGTTTTCAAACTGCTGCATGTGTCAGAAGGTGGGTATCACACCATCATGCAAATGCCTATACTTAAGTCCTGAAGGCAAGTATAATCCCCTCTGCAATGCCCAACCATCCCAATCCTTTCAAGTTCATCCCCAAACAAACCTGTGACCTCCTCCTTCCCCAGCTTCTGTCTGATGTCAAACCCTCCAGCGAGCCACTGAGCAGTCCTGCCACTCTTAGCTATAGAAATCACCCCATCTCTCTTCAAGCAAAAAGCCCACTTCACTTAAGCACCCAATCCTGTCTCCAGAGCTCTCAGATAACACCTCCCAATGAAACAATCACCGTACCAGCCCTTCTAGCAGAAAACAGCGGGGATTTCTTCCCCCCCGACCCCCAAACAGATAAGCAAATCTATGACCCTTCCCTCCTTGCATGTTGCCAAACACTTCTGAATCAAAGGTCAGTTCAGACTGCCATTGCAAGGAAAGAGGGATGTGCAGAGAAGTTCATGGCTGGGCCCCCTCTGTGTAAACAGAGAGAGAGAGAGAGATCAGAGGAACTGGGGATGTGCTGGGAGAGTGGGAATAATGTTAGAAGTCTGCGCCAGGGCTACAGCTGAAATTATTGGCGTCCACAAGTGGGACATGTGTACATGGAAAGTACATAACTTTACTATGTTGGAGTAACATAACAGGATGTCAGGTTACTTCATGGGGGTTAGGATCTCAGCAGTGCCAAAGGAATGGAAGGCAGTAAAGGCTTGTCTACACTTGAGAGGTGGCTAAAAGAGGAGTGCGGAGAGGGTAGCTAAGAATAGTGGTACCCAGATAGTACCTGGAACAAAGGGATTTAAATCTCCAACAGCTGTATTGTAATATAGCACAGAATACTTGTGGGATGAGATTCCCCCTCCCCAGCACTGACACATTGGTTCTCTGCATGTGATTCAGTGGAGGAAAGGGGATTCCTACACTCTCTCTGCCTTGGGGTTTAGTGGATCAGAAATCATGGATATCTGAATCAATCTTTCCTGCTGAACAGCTGAGGTGGGGGGCGTTCCTCAATTGATGTCAACAACATAACTGGGTTTGGTGGGAGCCTCTTTGGCAAAAATGCATTCCTACTCCTCATAGTAGTTGCAGACCATGCAAGTTCTCCTTATTGTCCTTTACATTTCTATAACTGTATCTGAGCACCTTTTCTTTGTTGTCCTATTGAAGCACCCCCGCACACACCTTAATTTGTTCTGATGGCCACTTGTAGATCTGGGCATTCTGTTGACTATTGTTCACTTGGGCCTGGACATGGTCCTCTCCACGGAGGGCAAGGAAGTCCAGGACCATGTCGAATCAGAGTGTGGCTGCTATATAATCAGTATGTGCTGGCTGTGTGAACTTTGCACAGGGCTCACCTGGCTACAAGCCAACATTTAATGAAGCAGTAATAGCCAACCAAAATTACCACAGAGCAGTAGAGAGGCCAGCTAAGCAGTGT
This sequence comes from Mesoclemmys tuberculata, assembly GCA_007922155.1. NCBI lineage: Eukaryota > Metazoa > Chordata > Testudines > Chelidae > Mesoclemmys > Mesoclemmys tuberculata. Next base: position 4,552,513 of record ML675619.1, read on the forward strand.
GGGATAGCAGTGGAAGGACTGCAGGAGGTCTCACAGTTAATCTGAAACAGGGACGCCTCTGTCACAGTTCAAGGCAACTATACCTGTATTCCCTCTCTGTGGTACCTGATTGGCACCCGCTCTAAGCTCCCAGCTACGCAGCCAATCATCTCTTTGGGGTGAAGGCCTTCCTGATCAGGTTTATCCAGGCGGCACAGTTCAATGCTGTGTTACTTCGAGTTAGTCAGAGTACCTGAATATTCCAGAGTCTACACTTTGCTTTCTCTTTGAAGACTGTGGACAATATAATTGCCAGTTACCACACAGCTCTTTATAAGCAAGCACATTTATTCTTAAGGTGAAAGCACTACAGAGAAAACAAAAAACAAAAGAAGTTCTTATATACATGCCAAAAGCTTACCTAAGATCAATCCATCAATCTTATGCGGTCTCAGCTGGCCAAAGTCCTTCTGACCCTTCCCGGGAAGGAATGGGGACACTCTTGGATCAGAAAGAAGGCCCTGAGTCAGTTTAAACTCAGGATGGTTATCCAAGTCCTTTCTTTGTCTATTGGGCTCTGCAGAATCCAGTTTGAACCAATATACGAGCTTCTCAAGTTGCTGATACCTCTGTGTGTTACAACTCCCCCCCCCCACACACACTTCTTAGTTCCTGGAGCAGCTGTGGGGTCACCCTTCCCAAGGAATTACATACAACTGCTAGCCCCCAATGATACATAAAGAACGGTTTCCCAAGGATATTGCAGGAAACTGCCATACATGTCACAGCTTCCCCACCTACGGTTGTGGGGAAACTCATCCTGAACGTCAGCGAACTTGCCTCCAAAGTGGGCTTATTAATACAGATTCAGATGCCAAATGATTAAAAAAAAAAAACACGCGTGTGGATGCGAGGCAATTTATCCCTAGGAAACCCAAGTTAACCTGCAACAACTCTCAAGTATGCAGGAGTCCTTAAACTAAACAGGAACAAGGCACTCTGGAATAATAGTGTCCCCAACGTGCAGTTACTCAGGAATGACTCCAGCTACAGACAAGCCCTAAGATTCTCACTCTCCTAAAATTAGAAAAGATGTAACTTTCTCTGCCTACCTTAATTCAGTGGGCTTCTACACTCTTTCCCCCAAATACACACACATCAGCATGGTGTATGGAACACATGCTGCTATCTATCTGTTCCATTGCCCCTGCCCCTGCCCCAGGCCCTGGCCGCTTTGCTGAAGCAGAGTGACGCTCGCACGTACACACACCCTGGCTGTTGAAACACACCACCTGGCAGGGAAGGCCCTGCTCCGCTCCACACTTAAAATATCTGTGTCAGTGCTGAACTAACACAGGTTGCTGGTTGAGAGGGCTGGTCTACTGGCCCTTCCTTTGAGGTGGGGGCAGCAACGTAGGACATAAAAATCTGCCTCCTCTATGGATCTTTTGAGCCTACCTCTCTCTCTCTGTTTGCTCTCCAGTCCCTCCCCCTTCTCAAGCCAAACCCAGTTCCAGGAGTTCATTAGCCCAGGGTGTGGTCCTGTGTTTACTGCTGCACATTCCATTCTCTGCTTACAGCACTTCTCAGACACCGAACACCACCGCGCAGAATCCTGAGCATAGGGGATAGACAGACATCTTCACAGCTCACCGGGGCCAGTGGTTCTCTTAGGGTAGATCAGCTAGTTTTAAATGCCTCACTAAGAGCCATGCACACCTTTTGTAATGAAGTGCAAAGGGGAGAAAAACGGGTCTGCTTTTGGTAAGAAAATGAACCTCTTAGCCACACGCGTACCTTTTGCTAAGGTCAAGATGGGCCACGCTGACTCAGCATCTGCCTTTCTACCTCTATAACTTACCATTTCCCTCCCCCACACCCTCATTTCTTCTCCTGTTCTCCCATATGCACACACACACGCTTGCCTGGTGCCATTCTTAGGAAGTGGCCTATAACCCCTTGCCTCTCCCCATGTCTGGCTAGCCGACGGCGCTCTACCAGCTTGTCCCAAGAGGATGGGTGCTGGTTTGCTTCCCACTCTTCAGAAACAACTAGACTAAGTTGCTGATCTCACTGCACCACTTCCCTGCCTCATGGCATACTTCAGTCCCCTGCATCATAGTTTCTCAAACTGGGGGTACCGAGACACAGGCAGGGGATATGTGGTGAAAAATCCAGTGAAGGGAGGCAGGCGGCTGCTGCGGACTTCTAGGGGAGGTGGGCGGCAGCTGCTGGCTTTCCGTTCAGTCCTATCTCCTAGCTGCGAGGTAGACGGCAGCTGCCTGTGTCCCGTGAAGCCGGGTGGCAGCTGCCTGCATCGTGCCCAGTCCCAGCTCCCAGGTGGGAGCCCAACAGCAGCCTCCTGCAAGCTGGGCTCGCAGCTGGGTGGTTGCCACCCATGCCCTGACGCTGAGCCGAGAGACAGCCTCCTATGCCCTGGCTTGAAGATGGGCAGCAGCTGCCTGCCGCCTGCCCACATCCCCGCATCCTAGCCTGCACGGAAGCCTCCTCTGCCCCGCTCAGAGCAGGTGGCAGTTGCCCACTCCCGGGCTGGCAGCTAGCAGCAGCCACCTCCCTGGCTCAAAGCCCAGTGCCCAGAAAGCCAGGCGGAGAGCCCAGTGGCTTGCCCCGTCCTAGAGCTGGGCTCTACTTGCAGGCTCTAACTGGGCAGGGAAATTGACAACTAACAGCGCCAGATTTTACCAGTATAAACATTTCCGGGGGGGCCCACACAGTGTGATTGGCCCCAGGCCCACACCCCCCAGGGACGGTCATGGGAGCTCTGCTATCCACTCTGGTGGGCTTAGTGCCTGCTCAGACTTCACAAGGTCCCACTGTGAGAACACCAGTCACCATAGCGACTGGCTGGCCTTGAGCTTTGCTCCTATATGGAGGAAGGGGAGGCGGAAGGAGGGGAGAAACAGCAGGGGGTTTTGTGATCTGCCACAGCCACACAGCACTGCAGAACTCCGAACTCTCCTGCTTTACGAGAAATACAGTGGTCCAGTGGTAAAGGGGAAAAAGACTGTATTTCTCAGAGTGGAAAATGGAGTGTTGGGGACTTATTACAATTTTCATCAGTTAGGGGGCACTTGCTACTTAAAAGGTTGAAAAACACTACCCTGCATCAGCAACTCACTACCACTACAGTACTTCCTTGACTAGCCCAGGAAAGGACAGGGGCAGCCCCTAGAGATATAGAGAGGGAAGGGGAGTGACAGAGTCTCACCCCTGTACAGGAAGTGGCTTTATTTGATGGAATGTCAGTCATGCATTTGAAAATAAAAGTTGTTTTTCCAGAAACCTGTGTCGTTCTGGTATATTTACCTAAAACAGAACATGCCATTGGGTCAGAAATAGACTGTCCTGCCAGCTATACTGTTGTTAATATTGCTGGTTTTACTCACAGAGTGGACTGCAAGTTTTGCATACTAAAAACCATAGATGGGGAAAAAAATCCAACAACTTGTGGGATTGATGTTATCTACTCCTCTAGAAAGCAAAATCCAAAGAAGGGAAGTGGAGCTATTTGCTACTATAGATTGATTGTAAAGGACAGGACCTCCATAGCAGATGACAGCAGATGATGCAAAGGTACCCAATTTACATTAGCATCTCACTAATTTGCACTAATGGACAGCAGACTTATTTTGATATTCTGAACATTTTAATCATCTGGGGCATTCACTAATTTTCCAAAAGCAACATTTACACTTTGTTCCTGACCAGTCTGGTTTAGTTTAAGTTATGCTAGTACTGCATGCTACACTCTAGAATTTTTGTAGTATATTTTGTAAAAATCATGATCTCTTGGTACTGTGAGACTCCACTACAGCATCTGCTATTGAATTTTTGCTGAGTAATGGTAGAGACCATGGCTATGTTTGTGCATTGTACTTCCTGGAGACACAGCGAAGACAATTTAGTTCTCGGAAAGCAGGGACAAATGGGTCTTTAAGTCACCTTTGCATCCTTCCTATGCTGCATTGTATCAGGTGCTGGTACAGCCCTGTGTCTTATGCCAGTCCCTTTTTCTAGGGGCTGCCGATAAGCTGCTCCAGAACAGCCAAGAATCCCAGGGAGTTCCCCACCTCCCCTTTACCCTCCTGACATGCCCTCTTCAGCTCCACTCTCCGCCAGCAGCAGGATGCCAGGGTTTGCAAGGTGATCTACACAGGGCCACTTACAGTGGCTGCCTTCAGTTCCTGCACTGGGGCAATTCTCTCCCTGGTGGCTGACATGCTTTTATGGCCCTTACACTCTGGCGCAGCAGCATACAGGGTCCACAGCAAGCACCAGCATCATGCAGGTTAGCAGAGTGTGGAATAGCAAGAGTCTGTTTTTAAAAATATAGGTTATATCTAAAGCAAACTGGGGTTTGATAGATACATATTCCTTTAAAATGCCCCAGTAATTTAAAAACGCTCCAAAGTTCGGCCTTGTCTGCACTGAACTGCTAACCCATTACTGGGTACAGGTGTAAACAATCACTGGACCTGCCTTGGTACTGAGCACAGTTAAGCTGCAAGTGGAGATAAGGACAACCAATGGTCAGCAGAGTCTCAGGTAATGGTTTGCCAAAATACAGCTGAAGACATATTGTCCTTCTCTGTACCCACAGAGTAACTGTCCTCACTATTGGGTCAGTTGAGCAGCACACTTGGTAACAGTACGGCCCACCCAAGGGATAAAAAAAAATCAGGAATCAAACCCCAAAAATATAATACCTGGCTTAATAAGTCATGAGATTTTTTTTTAAATAATAAATACAGGATTCTGTTTATTTGCCCTCATTTCTGAGTCTTTGAAGTTAATGATTTTCAAGCTTTTCTCTACACAAAACTCACTCAAAAACTTACTTTAAAAAAAAATGAAAGTTGACACATGTAATATCACCGGACTCGAGGAGCTGGAACTTGAAAACAAACAGCAAATATCACAAGCCTTGTGATAAAAATCAAAAAAGTTGGCAACAGTGTCAAGTGTTAAAAACCAAGAGACTGCCCCTCTCCTCCCCAAATCTTGAGACTGGCTTAAACATCATGTTTCTTTTTTTAATTTGGGGATGTTCTTTTTCTTTGCCTTCTGAGTTTTGAGCATTTAGTGTTCATGCTTGTCACCACCACCATGAGGGCTGGAAATTGTATTTTTCTTTTTTTTAAGAAAAGCAGAAAATAGCATAGGGCTGATAATAAAATCATGATATTTAGCAATATTGGAATTACATTTTGAACAGCAACAGTCTTTTCTATATCACTACATTAGTCTCTTTCTGTTCAGTCCCTACATAATTCATGTGGCTTTGGGTACGTGAAATTCCTTTTCTGTACAGGTTTCCTCACTGTTTCTTTGTTGGGAAAAAGGTTCTTGCCAATATTTACATATTTTCAAACCACGGAAAGCACTTGTATTTTAATCTTGCATGTCAGCAGAAATTTCTTAGTGTCTGTTAGCCCATCAGATCTCGATACACTCATGTCCTTTTCTAGGGAAGCAGAATTCCTTTCCTGAAAAACATTTCTCAAAGGCTAGTTGGGAAAGGGTTGTACTATCAACTACAGTCTCTTTCACCGTTTTCTTACTAGCTGGGTAGTTCTCATCTCTAATTTGCAGTTTTAAATAGCTTGCACCTTGCCCACACCTCAAAATTAAACTGTTCACAAACCCAGTTTATAAAAGCATTTAGATCTGGCCTACCACTCTGCACATCCTAGTAGCCAATAGGAAGCTAACAATTATGTGATCACGGTCAATACTAGCAATGCTCAACAAAGTAAGCATTTGCTGACATACTATTTTTACTTATGGCCCAATCCCGCTCAGCAACCTCAACTCCCGTCCCTTCAATGAGTATGGAAGGAACTCAGCACCTCACAGGATCAGGTCTGTATATTGTTGGATTTCAGTTTGACACTGAAACCTAAGTAAACATCCTAGAGTGTAAATTATGCAAATTAATCCCTTCAGTGGCGTGTCTCTTGGGTCAGGACAGTGACCATTTTAGACTATGAAGCATGTGCAAGCTAAAAACCAGGCATGAACCAACAAGGCTGAAAACATGAATTTTATGTTACGGACAGTGATCCAAGCACCACTAGTTGTGATCTCCTAATCAATTCAGCTTTTAGGCATGCTGCTATTTGAGTCATCAGCAAATATGATGCTTGATGTTCTAATTAACTGAGCAGCCACAATCAAGGGAGTAAGAGCTATTCACAGAATGTTCCTTCTGTCCAGCAGCCCTGCCAGCCATGGGCCAAGAAGAGTACCACCATTTACATTCTGTAATTATCATCTCAGGAAGGAACCAGAGCCAATGAAAACACAGGAATCCTCCCTAAACGGACAATCTACAATGTGGGTAAACTCACTAGTTTTAGAGAAGCCCAGAGTGGACAAGTTTGAAGCCTGAATGGCTCCTTGAGGTATTGGCTAGGAAATTTTTTTAAAAAAGCAAAAAACTATATTATCCTTTGGCAACCTTTAAAGACACAGTGCCCAATTCTTGATTGCCATACAGCCTCTTGACCCTGTTCCAGTGATGTAATGACCCCATGAACTAGGCAAAAGTAACACTCAGTGACTACTCTTAAACCATGGATATTTCATAAAGGACAGGACAGAATAGTGGAATGGCTCCATGCTACTTTTTTCTTAGTCCCCAGCATAGAGAGCATGCTGAGGGAAGGAAGGTCATGATAAAATGTTTGCACTCTGGCTATTTTTGGCTAGCAGATGGCTCATAGCAGGCTTTGCAGTCAGAGTGTAAATTAAAGCAGCCTTGAGGCTTCTGTAATTTATGTCAGGGGCTTGGCCAAAAATATGGGAGTGCACACAGGGTGCTTAAAACCAGTGTGGATAAAAATCAATGATTCAAAAAAAATAGGATTTTTTTTTAAATTTAAATCTGATTTTTTTTTAAATCAATAAAATATTAAATGTCTCTCTCATTTAAAAAAAATAACAGTTACAATTCAATCTCATCACAAACATGCTAACCCTACTTTTACCGTCTCATAACAATTAATTAAGACGGCTCTAGTCTGTCCAGCTTAAACTACCAGCTCTTGCTTCTTGAAAGTTCTGGGCTTTCAGTTTCTGTTTCTCAGCACACTAACGTCACATGAGCAAGAGACAGGCTGGGTAATGTTGTTGTTCTGTGCTTATGTGGTGGTGGAGCTGGGCCAAGCAAGGCGGTGGAGTTAGTTAAGACACTGTCTTAAAGTCAGAGACGAAGGACAGAGGCAGAGTAGAAGGGAACAGTGGAGTGGACTGGAAAGAAAAAGGGAAAACATTCAGTACACACACAGCTTCCTATATTCCCACACACTTTTGCCACAGAAAAAATGTAATGGCTTCTGGGCGTAAGAGACCCCTATCTGGTAATATTTTGAAGAAATTCCTTTCCTGGGTAAAAAAGGAAAACGTGTCAAGTGTAAGCAGTGCAAGGAGGAGATGCAGGGCCTAGTTGCAAGAATGAAACATCATAGTGAAAACTGCTCATTGGGAGAAAATGATGTGGCTGCGTCTTGAAGAACAATGTGGATCAACTAGTTAACATAAATAATTCACTTTGCAATGCATCATTCTTCAAGACTCTCTCTATGCCTTTTAGTATAAGTGTGATTTAACAAGTAAATTTCCAAGCTGTTTGCTATGTTGGATGTTGCTAGGAAAAAAAAAGTTAGCTTAGCTAATCCTTATGGTTTGTTTAATTAGTTAACTAGGTTTAGACTCTACACCCAAGTATACGGTACTGAAAGCTGCAGTAAGAGAAATCTAGAGTTGTCTGTTGCCACTGGGTATCATTTTCTTATTTTATATTACATAATACATGCTCCTCTTTTTGGAACATCACAGCCCCAGACCATAATGGTGATGCCATAAATCTATCCCCTATTTTACTTCAGCATAACTCAGCTTTCCCAAGGGAACCCCATCCTGTACTTGTTTTCTCAAAAAACGGAAGTGCCAGTGAGTTCTATGGGGCTTGCTCCAAAATTAAGTGCACTCAGTTAAAATTAAGTGCAGTCAGTTTCAGCTTTTTTGGTAATTTGGAATCGGACCTGCATCCTTGCTGAAAAAAATGTAAATGATTAACTGAATAATAGAGGGAGAAGAACAACTATTGAAAATCATTTTTGAATTTTGTTTCAGGATTCCATTTAAGCACAAGAGACTAACAACTTCAGAGTCATCCGTTGGTGCTTTTAGCAGCAGTGCTGCAACTAAACGTATTTCAGACAACAAAGTATCAGTAGGAAGCCAAAGATTTCAATCATCCAGTAAAACCACCATCATTGATGGGTTTGTAGTAAGGATCAGCAAATACCAACAAGACACCATAGATGAGAAGATTGCTCGGTTCATTTATGCCACTAATTCTCCTTTTTGCATTGTTAATAAGCACTTCATTGACATAGTTGAGTCCTTACGACCAGGCTACACTCCACCTGGTAGAGCAGACATTGGTGGAAGGTTGCTAGATTCAGTGTATGAGAAGGAACTAGAACAGAGTGCAAGACATACTGAGGGGAAATTTGCCAGTTTAAGCCATGATGGATGGAACAATGTACACAATGATCCAGTAATATGTGAAAACAGAATATGGGGTTGCATATCTTTCAGAAACAATAGATGCATCAGAAAATGCCCACACAACAGAATATTAAAAGAAGTGGCAATGAAAGCTGTAATAAATGGTGAACAAAAATTCAACTGTCACGTTCGCAGTCGTGTCACAGACAATGCTGCAAATGTGGCAAAGATGAGAAGATACTTAGAAGAAGAAATGGAAGGACATGCCTTAATAACATATGGCTGCAGTGCCCATTTAATGCATCTTTTAGCCAGACTTATGTATGTCTTCTCCAGGAATAAAAGAAAATGTTGTTGAAGTCACAAAATACTTCCGTAACAACCAGTTTGCTTCGGCTTCACTGAAGAGACCAGGAGGATCCAATCTAATTCTCCCTCAAGATGTTTGATGGAATTCTATGGTTAATTGTTTTGAACAATTTATTAAGAACTGGCCTATTCTCATAAAACTTTGTGAAGAAAACCATGATAAAATAGATAGAAGCATCTCATCCAAAGTATCTAATATTGGATTAAAGAGGAATGTAGAGGATATGCTCAGTATAACGAAGCCTATATCCATAGCCTTAAACTTCAGAGAAATTGTTGCTGCATTGCTGATGCTGTTGAAATTTGCAAGGCACTTCAAGAGACATTGAAGAAAGAAATACCTCACTAGAAAGTTAAACTGCAGGCAATAAAGAAGTGAATGGATCAAGCACTAACTCCACCGCATTTTCTTGCAAACATTCTCGACCCCAGATATAAATGTTGATGCCTAAGTTCTGAAGAAAATGATGCTGCCCTGGCATGGGCATCTCAAAAAATCACTCCTCAGTTATGCCAGTCATAATAAATTTCAGGGCTGGAGAGAACCATTTAAACAGTACATGTTTATTGATGATGTTTTAAACAAAGTCAGTCTCCTGAATTGGTGGAAATCATTAGCCAGGCACCTTGAAACGGAGTTCCTTCAGTTGCTAAGCCAACTTTTCACAGCAGTAGCTTCCTCTGCAGGCACAGAGAGAATATTTTCATTGTTTGATATTATTCACTTAAAGCTAAGAAATCAACTAGGAGTTAAAAAAGCAGGAAAATTCGTATTTCTGTTTCAGTTTATGAATAAAAATGACAGTGGGAGTGGGGAAGATGAGAGCTAGTTGCAGACGTTTTAAGGACAGCGTACCTTTAGTGTTGTGATGACTTGTCTGTTAGCGTTAATAAAATTTGAAAATTAAAAAAACAACCAAAAAAAACTAAGGACAGCCATCAGCCGGCGACTCAGGAGATTGCTGTAATTGCAAATGTGAAACATTTATGTAACATTTAAGATTTAGTTTAATAAAATATAAGTGCTACTGTGTTTGTGTGTGTGATTTAGTTCTTGTACTTTTGATTTAGTTCATGTACTCCTGCTGCATCTGCATCTTGACACAGGTAATGAGTATTATGTACTATTTCCTAAATTAATACAAATCAAGTTATATCTAAAAAATTACACGAAGTATACCCTCCTAGAGGTTGTAAAATGCTGTATTGAGTTGTAAATTAACATGTTTTAATCATCAGATTTGCACCATTGTTTAAGAAATATGTGAAGAAGTATCAGTGGGAAACTTGATTTAAATCAATGATTTTCTCTTGGTGATTTAAATTGCCTTGATTGAAATCAATCCACCCTGCTTAAAACCACCTCTGTTTCACCCACTCCCTTCCCATGCCAAATGGAGCAGAGGCAGGGTCTATGTACCCAAACTCTCTGGTGCTTACTTCAGTGTACAAGCTGGAAATCAGGGTGTGGGGCAGTTAAAGACTCTGAACAGTCATCATGACTCACGTTGTAGTTCGTGGCACAGTTTCCTTTGCTTGCCTTACAACATCGTCTCATCACAAACAAATTTCAACACAAGATGCAGGAGACAAAGGACTCAACAGAGTTGCAGTCCTGGGTGAACATCAGAATATGCTGGGATTGCAACCTTTCCCTGGAAGACGGGCACCAGCAGCATGCAGTTTATCAGCCTTGACTCATTTTCACTGCCACTGCCTGGAGTGATTTGCATAGCAATGATGAAACTGCAAACCCACATCCCCTTGTGTTCAGTAAACTGCTCCGGAACACCCAGCCCCTTCAGCTCCTCCTCCCCCACCCAACAGTTGCTGTCATCCCCCATCAAGTTTCTCTACAAAAATCCCTGAGACTTGGAAGACTATGGACAGCTTTACTGAGCTCAAAATGCTAGAAGCAGCACTACCACCAGCAGCAGCACCAGAGAACTGAGAGTGGTATGTTTTTGAGCAGCCTGGAAAGAGAGGGAGACTGTCCAGGGGAAAAATGGGGAAGGGTGCAGAAGAGGAAGGAAGCGAGTGGAAAGATCCCACTCTCCTATCTGGGGATGTGAAGGGGAGAAGGCCACAATTCCCTCCCTACAGTAGATATGGAGAATTGGGAAAAAGCAGAGAGATGGGCTATCATAGCAACTGGGCAAGGAGGGATGGAGATGAGCCTCTTCCTTGCAGCATTAAGGGGAGAGGCAAAAGAGAAGAGACAAAGGGCGTCTCCCCCTTACAGTAGTGGAGAGGGAAGAAGACGGGCTCCCATCTCCTGCTAGGAAAGCAGCCCACAGTTTGTAGAAGCGATGGAAAGAGAGGAGAGGACAGGAGTCCACTCCTCACAGCTGTGAGTGAGGAAGACAGCAGCGGAAATAATGAGCGAGGCTCGCCCCAGTCTTCCCTCACAGCAGATATAGAGGAGACACAGGGAGGGCAGTGTATGGGCAAAGCTCCCATTTATTCCCAGCAGCTGGGGTAGAGCGTTCTAAAGTCATCAGGCACCTATGAGCCTACAGCTGATCTGAAAGAATTAAGGATCCAGGGACAATGTGCTGGCACCCAGTGCTCCAGGCTTCTCTCCAGGGTGCGGTGCATCTTTTACCTTTTGCTTTGCTGCCAGGCAGGAGGCTTAGTCCTCTGGCTAGTAGGTGTCTGCTATTTAAGCATCAAGAACAGAAAAATCAGACCAGAACCTGAGCGTGCACATGGCCCTCTTTGAGCTGAATAGGACCATAAGGCATTTCATATAAGCATAAAGAAACTTACCATATACTTTAGGCCCCTCAGAATGATTCTCCAATTGCAGAGATATAGCATCCACATTTTGTACATGCCATTGGCAGTAGCAGTATTATAGCAGTATACAACTGAGATCAGGGACCCAATTGTGTGACGTGCTGAACTAACACATGGTCAGGGATAGTCCCTGCCCTGTGGAGCTTACAGCCTCATTAGACAAGACAGACCAAGTGTGGAAAAATTATCCCCATTTTACAGGTGGGGAACTGAGGCAAAGAAATCACCTCACTTGCCCCAGGTCACACAGGCAGTCTGTGGCAGAGCCCGAATTTGAGTGGAGATCTCCTGAGTCCCAGTCAGGGCTTAATCACAAGAAAAGCCTTCCTCTAACATTCTCTCACAAAAATCTTCCATTGGTCATACAGGAAGAACTGGTCACATGGCTCCTCATGGTGTTCCAGACTCCATCAGTGAGCAATCAAAGTGACAAACGAAAAGGCAACCAATGTGGATGAACAAAGGGAAGTTGTGAAACAAGGAACAATATGTGGATGGCAACACATTGAAAAGATCTCTTTGCCTCACCACGGAGTGCTATAACCACAGAGATGACCTCTCATTCTTGGGCAGTACTGTCTTTTAAAAATATATATATAGTTAGTTTATTTTCATGCAGGCAAAGTGCGCTAAAGAGAATTCACTCGAGACGTGATCCTGGGGAAAACATGCAAACAGGGCGGAAGACCTACTCTTTTGGTTTGTTCAGCAAATCGAGCAGCTTGTCTCAAGAGCTCCAGTCCGCCTGGAAGGGTGCATGCCATGTGTAAGACAGTCAGTGGCACCACACAAAATGCCAACATGACCATTACAGACCATTGGCATTAATCTGTTTATGCCAAGGAACCAGATTGTCAACTGATGTATCCTGGCACTGCTCCATTGAAGGCAAAGGATTTTACCAAACCATGACATTCTAAAATGCATCACGGTAAACCCATGTTATCTACAAAGCAACAGTCTTGCTGAGAAAGATAGATAGATGTTGGACAATGCCATGGACAATAGCAAAGATCTCCTACTTCTGTTTACTTAATTACTGGAGCTTCGCTACTGCCTGACTTGTGAGATACTGATGTCTTTGCCCAATATTACCCACCGCAGTGCTGAAGTTTTCAGCAATGAATCTCAGCCTGATGTGAGATTATTATGCAGAGAAGTTATGATACAAACATTACTGTGACAAATCCGCTAAGCCACTTGCAGCACTGAACATACAGTAGACAGAGCGGAGGCTAATGGGAACCAGCTGTCGTTATGAAAAAGGCAAATACTGGAAGATCATATCACATCCATTCCCTGGGTGGACATGAATATAGTTGCTCTTGCTAGTTTTGCTTTCAGCAGCAGAAAGTCACATGTTCTCCCAACTTAATGGTATTCCTACTTTACAAGAACTTACTTTATCAAAATCTGATAAAGATGCACCTACAAAACTGATGCTTCCAAATCCTGTATCTACACTGGCTATCGCAGCCTTTGAGTCACTAGAACAAATACACAGCAATAAGAACACTGCATACTGGAATACTAAAAGCCCCTGTTCTGTGAATCCATGTACTATGTCACGGGGCAAAGAGCGGAACCTAAAAAGGGTTAGATTTGCAAGTGGTTGTATATGGCAATAGAACATGCATGCCTTCCTCCACAGACTTCATTCATCAGTGATAATTCCTCCAGGGACACACACCTTCTGACAAAAATTTGACTTGGATATAAAAGGGGATCAGTTCACAGATTTCTCTTCCCTGAACCTATTCAGCTTCAATGAATCCTCCAGCAACCAGGTCACCACTCCCTCCTCCCCTGATCTAGCCTCAGCTGCACACAAAACACTATATTCAAAGAACAGTATTAATGTTGCTAAGCCAAGCACTGAAAAGTTAGGAAATACCACAGTGAAGGTTGCCTGTCCAATCTTAATTCATCCCCTTCTACATATGTATTATGGTACAATCTTTAATTACATGATCACTGACTATTTTTTCTGTGGTTTGGCAGACATGCAAGTGAAGCAGAGTCTTATAATAGGAAGTGGTGGGCAGTTTTAACAGTAGGCGCTGCTACCAGAACCACCTATAATACGCTTCTCAAGGACTGATTGAACAACAGATTTTCAAAGAACCAAGGACAATCCACGTTTTTCTTTGAAAATCCTCCTTTTCTGAGCACCCAAAACTGGATGGCCAAGTCCTTGCAGAATACTCAAAGAACACCTCTGAAAATTCTTCTGCATGGCCTTTGCCCAGTGTCACACACAAGATAGTGTATGAGCCTAGAATTCAAGAGTCCTAACTTCCAGTCACTCCTTGTAACCACGCTGCTGCTATATAAAAAATTGATGTTTTCACTTAGGGCCACTGATTTGGGGTTCCTAGTGTGATACGCCTGAGAACTGATTTGCAGAGTTGCTGGGTACTCCTGAATCCACCTCTATTCACCAGAAGCAAGAAAACACAGACATGAGAGAGAGCCCTAAAAGTCAAGACAGTGTCTTTTGGACCAATGTGAAAAATGAATTACAGACTCCAAGGCCTTCCACTCACAGCACTCTACCACCAGCCTCTAAAGATTTTAAATATACTTAGGTCTTATCCACATTGGGGATTTGCCCTATATTTCAGCCATCCATGGCCAGCCCTTTATGTAGCTGCCCCAGTGCAAACCCCTATTGTAGATAGTGCATAACAGTTTACCCTGTGATTTGCACAGGTGCAGCTTCCCTGATTTCAAGCTGGGGTACACTACACTGGTGTAAATGGACTTTGCCTGTCTACACCTTGGGATTTGCACTGATGCAGCTACAGCAGAGGCTGGCTGCCAATGAGTGTAAATAGAGAAAGTCTTCAAAATGGCAAGTTCTGGAGGGATGAACACAGGGATGGGAGTTGGGTGGTCCTGAGTTCTAACCCTGGCTCTGCCACCGACTCCCTGTATGACTCCCGGTAAGTCACTTCACCCTTCTATCTGACAGCCTTCTGTAAAATGGGGATAATAATATTTACCCACTTTTCCCACTGGGCTGGTGTGAAGATTAATTCGTAAGTGTCTGGGCAGTGCTCTGAATATATAAAGTACTATATAAACGCTGTCTTACATCATTAGTATAGGCAAAACCTTTCAAGCAATCCCTTCTTCTCTTTATCAATAGTTCCTTCACCCTCTCTCCTGAGCTCTTGTCCTGTATCCGGTTGTGTGTGCGTCTTGTCTTATTTAAATTGCAGGCTCTTCAAGATAAGAAATGTGGCGCCTGTGTTTGTAAAATGCCATGTAAGTTTATGGTGCTGCATACAGATTTTATAAAAATAAAACAGACGTGCTCTTCACAGAAGTTAACGTTTGTAACTTGATGATTTTAGTCAAGGATTTCTATAGATCCAAAAGACTGAACATATTTGGCTACATTGTAGTGATCATACTGTTAATCTAGTTGTTCAGTGTGGGTACTGCCTCAGCAACCTCCTGTTTAATCAAACACTCACATTCCTCTGATATTTTATTTCTCAGGGCTAATTAGATTTTCCATGGTAGCTGCATTTTGGTGGTGTACATTCGTGGGATATCAACAAATCAGTGGTTTTCAACATGTGATCAGCGGATCCCTCGGGTTCTGCAGACTGAGTCTAAAATTTCCAAGGGGGGTCCAAACCTCCATTTGAAATTTTTTATGGTAAATGAAAAAGGTTGAAAACCAGTGTGCTATAGTTTTCAGGCTTATAGCATTCTAGCCTTCCAAATGCCTCTCTGATTTTCTTTTGAAACCTCTTCTGTACACAAGTTATTCACCTCTTGGTTTCAACAGTAGTTATTCAAAGATTTTCCAAAACAGGTGCCTGAAGTTAGGCTCCTAAATCATACTGAGGCACTGAAATTAGTGACTTTCAGGTGCAATTGCAGTATTACTAATCCTGTGTATTCAAAAATCATAAGTCAGGCCCCTCAAAAAGCATGAGATTTTAAAACATTATAAATTGGGAGCGCTTTTTCTTTGCCTGTTAGGTTACACTCAGATCCCATATTCAAGCATTTCTCTGCAACTATGTGGTCTAGAAATGTTCAACAAAAGTGGAGATTCTCACATAATCACTCAGCTTCAGGAGCTGTGGCTTGAAGAATGTCAACAAATACTGTGATACTTGTGAGAAAAATCACAAATTGTGGCAACACTGGATTCTCTCAGCATGAGAAGCTTGGCTTTTGATTTTAGCACAGAATAGTTACTGATCATTTTGCATGGACTTGCTGCAGTAATTCAGCACTCCAATCCTGCATCTATTTTGAATTTGCTTTTTGTTCATTCATTTCCACTGTCACAAATCAATGTATTGTAGAACTTTGCTGTTTAAATTAATATATCAAGGAACAACAGAGAACTCCGTCCCTGCCTCCTTCCCTATTGTATTCTTATGAAGATAGTTTGCTTTTGTATTGCTTTGTTTGTTGTGCTGAAAAATGCCTGCTTATACTTCATGCATGTCCACCATCCTTGTACTGGACACTTTTTCCAATTTGCTCTGACAGACACAAACAAATCTTTACGTTGTTGCCTGTTTTTCTTTGGTGCCTTGACCTTATTTGTATTGCATACAGAGCAGCACCATAGAGGAGCATGATATTTGCAGGTAGACGGATGGCAACTACTTTTCACTAGCTCTGAAAAAAATCCACCTAATGACTCAGCTGCCACATTATTCTGCCACACAATCACAGTCTGATCTTTTAGGGCTCTGACCCACCCTTGTGACTGGGTCCTGCACACATCAGGTCAATAAAATTGGCTTGTTTGGCCTTGTTGTTCCTAGATAAGCCAACTTCACGACCCTGGTGTGTATCCAGATATCTTGTCCTCATTCCTTATGGCATTAGAGCAGTGGCTGTCAACCTTTCCAAAGTACTTTACCCCTTTCAGAAGTCTTATTTGTCTTGCATATACCAAGTTTCACCTCACTTGAAAACTATACGCTTACAGATTCAGACAAAAATACAAAAGGGTCACTGCATTCTATTACTGAAAAATGGCTTACTCTCTCATTTTTTCCATATAATTATAAAATAAATCAATTGGAATATAACTTTTGTTCTTACATTTCAGTGTCTAGGATGTAGAACACTATGAACAAGTCATTGTCTGTATGAAATTTTAATTTGTACCGACTTCGCTAGTGCTTTTAATGTAGCTTGTTGTAAAACTAGATGTAAAAATATCTAGATGAGTTGATGTACCCCCTGCAGACCTCTGTATGTCCCCAGGGGTATGCATACCCCTGGTTGAGAACCACTGCTGTAGAGGACTAGAGAAATGAAACAAATAGCATTGCTTGCTGTGAAGAGAAGGAAGGAGGTGAATCAGAAGAAGATCTCTGAGAATGTCTAACCTTCTTATGGGAAATCTCTTAGGCACATAGAGGGAGCAAACTGGCTGATGTCAAGGTACCTTTAGAGAACCCAATAGTAAGGATGCTGAGTTCAGCGTTGACTCTGACTTCCACAGAGAGCACTAGCTTTCCCTTCAGCTTAGCACACTAGAACTGGATGGCTTCAGGAGTGAAATCACATCTCTGCATCACCTGTGGCTTGAGGAAGCCCTCTGGGGCTCATTAGGAGGGCTAGGGTACCTATCCTCTGAACCACAACTTTTCCCAGAGTCTTCTTTCCCTGAGTTGCATCATGATGTGCAGCCTCAATATGGCCAAGTGCTGTACTATGGCCTTCACCATTGCTGTCCTGTCTCCCAAGCCCAAGGTGACCCCTTCTCCCAAAACCCTGGTATGTGTGTTCCTAACACGTTTCACCTCCTCCCCATGACCCCTCCTAGCCTGAATCTGGACACTCCCTCCTCCTTCATCAAATAGCTCCCTAAGGAAAATGGAAAGTTATCTATCTGAAAACTTTCACCACATTTTCCGCCACCATTTTCTAACAGCTCTCAAGACTGAAATACTTATTGTAGCGATAGATACGTCTCGCATGGAACGTGCACATGGGAGACAGGGACACATGGTAGAAATGGACAGGAGCAGAGTTGTTATTAATTACACACCCACACACCCTAGAGGATCAGGATCAGGACTCCACAGTGCTGGGCATCATACAAAAACATAGCGAGAGAATGCCCTTGCCCCGTCTCTGCCCCAAAGAACTTACAACATACTTTCAGACACAAAGCAACAAACAATAAAAACAAACAATACAAGGAACTCTCTCTCTCTCTATATATATATATATAGTGTGCTAGATTTTTACTATACACACACACACACCCCAGCTGGTGTTTTCTTGTTTTGTAAATTATTTGATACTTGCTTTTTTTTCTCTCTCTTTTTTTTTTTTTAATTTTAACCCCTGCCTATTTGTATTTGTTTTAAGTTATAAGGCCTGGTCTATGCTTGCATATTCTACCAGCATCTCTCTTTTGGTTAGGGATATAATTCTTTACCAAAGTAGTTATACTAATATAAGTGCTAGTGTGGACATAGGTATACTGATATAAAGGTGTGTGTGTATAGCTATTCCCCTTCTCATATAGGAATAAGGCCATGTCTATGGCACTTTGTTAGTATAGACATACTAATAGTTCCATAGACATACTAATGTACAATATTGTCGATGTTCTTGTGTGAACACAGCCATACTGGAAAAGCTGGTTTTGTACCACTATAGTAGACCCCCACCTCTCATGAACAAACCAAGCTACACCGACAAAAGCACAAGTTGGCCAGTATAACTGCATCTACACTAGGGGCTTTTCCCCACACACCTCTGTCAGTCAGGGATTACACCTCTTCACACCCGTGACCAGCACAGCTATGCTGGCAGAGGTCTGTAGCGTAGAGCTGGCCTAAGACTTCATGTTGGCTAAGGCATTAACTGGGCATTTCCAGACTTTGATTTTTATATATTTTCTATGTTTGACTTAATATTTTGTAGTTTTCCAAATGTTTACAAAACGTTAACATTCAAGGTTTTCTCCCCTTTACAACATTGATATGTATCAAACCATCTTAATTTTATTTTTACAAAGCAGATTTGAGTAATTTGATTTGACTATTGAGGGAAGATCTGACACTAGCTATGGGAGGTCAGGGACACCCTGCCACCTTGCGGCAGCCATGAACAATGACAACATCCAACATGCTGTACGGCTGGCTGCCTGTTACCTTGACTCAGCTCTCACATCCTGGGTCCTTCCTGTAAAGTTCATATTATTGTGTCAGCGCTTTTGAGACTTAAAAATTATCATTCCTCTGCCAGGAACCAGCTCTGAGCAGAACCCTCTAGAGTCCTGGACAGAACACTTCCTTCTGTGACCTGAAGCAGGTCCCATAAACCCTTTATTGGCCAGGCTGTTGATCTCTCCTCCTGTGATACATTCCAATCAAGATAAAACTTTCCGGAACTGGCTTGCTGCCATTCTTCCTGTGAAATGATTCAGCTGCATCTCCCTCACCCTTGGGATCTTACTCGAGAGGCCTCCTCTCCTGACCTGATCCAGTTCTGGATACATCCTCACTGATCCAATGCAACTTGGACACACTCACGAAGACATGATTACAGACTCTGCTTTCCTAATCTGATCCAGTTCTGAGGCACCCTCAGAAAGTAGGTAGAAGATCCTCCACCCGTCTTCCATATCCAGTTCAAAATGTACCCTCCAACGTCTGCATCCTCTACTTGATGCAGTGCAGTTCCCCCTCACCCTCCAGTGTCCAGCTCACCCATCCCTCTCTCCTTGGCCAAATCCATCTGAGATACATCTTTAGGGAGCTAGTTTATAGCCACCTCCTCTGACTCAACCTAGCTCATCATGTGCTGAGGACCAGGTGGCAGATGTCTCCTCCCCAGTTCCATCTATATCCCACACACTCTCCAGTGATGACCTCTATAGACCCTCATCCACATACCGCTTCTACCTCCAAAACACCCTCTAAGAACTAAGACAGAATCCTGCTTTCTGTCCTGATCCAGTTCCTAAACCTCATCCTGCTCCAGAACCAAGATGTTCCTCCCCTGATCACAGGCAGCTCTGATGCACTCTTCAGTGTGGGGGTTCAATGACCTTCCACTTCTCTGAGCCTATCCAGCACTAATACATCTTCCAGTGTTATGGTCACACATCTTCTTCCCATGACTTGGCTGAATTCAGAACCATCCTTCAGCACTGGCATCACAGATGCTGCTGCCCCAACCCAATCCAGCCCCTGTCTCCCCTATAGTAAATTCCCCTCTAGTTGTATTTGCATAAAAATATTTAAAACTCAACAGGTGAATTAGGGAGAGAGGGAGAAAAATGTTTTTATTGACAGACTACTTCAACTACATGAGCAGGAGAACCAGAAGCTCCTATGAGCTGAAAAGACCAGTTCAGACAGGTTATCACAGACCTGCACCCACACACTGCAATCCACGAAACAAATTAAGAGCCCTATACACAGAGTAGAACACTTTTACCTAGCAGCATGATGAGTGTCAGATACATCACAATCAAGTCACAGTCCCTCCTCTCATGATCCAGCTTCAATGCACCGACCTGGGATTGGTCCCCAGCCTCCATCCAGGGACCAGAAGCCCAGTTTTCAGTTCCTTCTAAGGCCCCCTGCCCCAGCATAGAAACTGAGGCACAAAGTGACTTTGAGACACATTTGTGCCCCAACTGCATATTCTGGGCCTAGCCCCCACTGTAAATGAGACCATCACTCAAGGCTGCTCTAATTTACTGCAGCATAAGCTGTCGTGAAATTTAGGGAATGGTAACGGACAGTGTAGGACAATGGACAACAGATAGGAGTTTGCAGGGCAATATTCCAGCAAAAATGGCCTATGTAATTCTGACAGCAGATGGCTTTTTAATCTAGCAGAAAAAGACTTAACAAAACCAATGGTTGGAAGTTGAAGCTAAACAAATTCAGACAAGAAATAAGGCATAAGTTTGTAACAGTGAGGGTAATTAAGCATTTTGAAAATTTATCTATGGATGTGGTGGATTTTCCGTCACTTGAAATCTGTCAATCAAGACTGGACATCTTTCTAACAGGGAGTTCAAACAGAAGTTCTGAGATTGGTATCTAAATTAGAAGGTAAGGTTCTTTAGACTCGGATATACAGGAGATCATATTAGATAATCACATTGGTCTATTCTGGCATCAAAATCTTAGAATCTATGAATTTTGGGCTGCATAAACAGAGGCTTCAACTCCTGGAGTAGTGAGGCAATGCTCCCTCTCTATATGTCTCAGACATGGGCACAACTACACCCGGATCATTGAATTCATTTCTGGGTACCTCTGTAGCAGAAAGAAAACAGAGTTCAAGAAAGAGCTACCACAATGAAAATGACCAGGGAGGCTGGAGGGATTGACTTCTGAGAAGAGACTATTAAAATAGCTAAGCATGTTTAATTTAGCTAAAGTCACTAAGTGTGGGCATAACGTGGAATTGGGGGAATAACTTGAAACCAGTAATTTATTCTCCTCATTTTGCTAGCTGGAAATTGTCTGTCAACAAGCCATGATATTTTCAGATTTGTTTGTAATCAGTAATTATTCACCTGATAATTTCAGTGAATGATTCCAGGTTTGTGGAGTGGTTCCCACAGTTTTGATATTCACCATATGATGTTTGAGCGATTTTGTTTGGATAGATAAATCACCAGGTAAATTTTTGTTCCCTGATGGGATGACTAACTCTTGGAACGAGATGTCCGGTGTGAATACTTATAAGTCTGAATTCAAAAATCACTCTCCACAAATATTTTACAATATTTTTTTTTAAAATGTACCTTGCTAGGATAATCTTGGAAAGTGAACACAAAAGGGGCATGAACACAAATGCAGAAAGTTAATTTTAAATGTTTTCAAACTAATATTTGTAGAAAACTTTTTGCCATGTGCATCCACCTCTGGATAACAATTCAGAAGCCTTTGAAAAGAGTGATCCCCAAGGAAGGAAAGGAATTATGTGGACAGTGCAAGAGGGTCTGACTAAGAATAATGGAATGAAATAAGGAAAGGCCTAAATATCAGAAATAACTTCCTGTCAGTGAAATTGATTAGGCTGTAATAGTTTTCCAAAGAAAGTTCAGAAGCCCCATTGTTTGTGTCAGCTAACACATGACTGGGCTGCTGTATGAACTACTAACAGGCACTGTAAGGGTCAATCTCACGTTTGCAGAGTGACGGACTGGATCTGAGGGTAGCAGGGCTTGTAGAGATTAGGAGTATTTTTCTCCTGAAGCGCAGTTTCTGCTTCATGGACTGGGTTGCATGTGTCTCCTTACTCAGTTCCAAAACACAGAATGGAGTGTGGATTACGCATATACTTTTCCCCTGAACCAGTCCAGCTCGCATACACCCTCCAGGAATGGGATTGGAGATCCTCCCCTCATCCAATCCATCTCCAATAGGTCATCCAACTAACAAGTAATGGGCTCTGTCTTTCCTGACACTCTTCAGCTCCAAAACCTGGCGAGGACCATGTCACAGAAACCTCCTCTCTGACCCAATCCAGGGCTGCAATATCCTAAGGAACTGGCATAGAGCTGCCTCCTCTCCTGACTATAAACACCTCCAACATTACCCCTAGAACAGTCACAAATACCTCCTCCTTATAACCCATACAGGTCCCAATCCAGTAACCTCAGTCTATGGGGCCCACAAATGCCTCCTTTCCAGATCTGATCCAGCTCCCCTATAACCTCTGGGTCTATGACATGAGCACACCATGAAGTGTAAATGTTATGGGGAGGAGGGGACAGAGCAGTGGGAAATATGGGTGTTTAGGCCTTTAGGTAGGTTGCTTTGACCCTTGGCCTCTGCTCATCACATCAAGGTTGTTGGGGGAGGTGCTGGAGGCAGGGATTTCCAAACTGTGGTGGGAACAAGAGGAGAAGTGTGGTACACCTCACTCTCTTGGCTTCCAGCAAATTCCTTCTCATCTCCTACATGCCATAAAAGTCATAAGACTCAGCAAATAAACCATGGAAGAAAGCAATAAAGTGTCCAGAGTTCAGACAGTCCAGGGCCCCGTGTCGCTGACCTCAATGGCCTGCTCTGCCTGAGAGTTAGCAGACGCCATGGTTACCCCCCTTCAAGGGCAGAGTGGGAGCACTATTAAACTCTTTGCTGGGAACTGAAAACAGGACGAGACCTAGGCCTCCAGCCCTGATTGTTATCAGGAGGATGTTGGGGGCTGGGGGGGGGGGGGAGGGCAAAAGATCTACTCCTTGTGCATTAAATCCTGGCTTTCTGCTTCCTGTACTTAGGGGCACTAACCACTGCAGGTTGAACAGACCTCGTAGTTATTTTGTCCACAGGGTCCCACCCAGCAGAATCTGAACCAGCCCCCCTTGTTACTGTCCCTAACGACATCGAGCTGCCTACGATTGAACCCAGAACTCCCAGGATGCCGTCTCCTAAGGTGTCTGTTTCCAGTGAAGACTGAATCCAGACTCTGTGGATACTGTCCTCAGGGAGATATCACTGTTAACAATTAACTCCCTTCTCCCCCCAGTGATTACACTTGAGGGAGAGAAATATACCCACTAAGTGCCAGGCCTCGGATTGTTATCCCCGGGGAGGGAATACTCCCTGGAGATTTCACTCTGTATCCTAAAATGGTGGGCCGATCTCCTCCCTCTCTCCTGGCTCGTTTGGTGAAGTTGCCTGTCAGACACCATTACATTCTCGATTCAATCTTCTGGCACAGCTCAGCTGGAATTCCTATACGAGGCCTAGTGTCTCTCCCTCCCCAACTTCCCCTGGAATTTGGCATCAGAACAAAGTTTCCCGTCCTGGTAGTACTGCTAAGACACACAGAATCCAGTTCTCTTACCTGCTGAGTGTCACATCCTTGATTTTTGAGCCAGTGCTTTGCTCTGAGCCCAGCTCCGGTAGCTGCTGCTGTTGTCGTTCCTGCAATTGGAATCAGGTTTAAGTTTTTCTGTCTTCCCTGAGGCTGAAGGTATTTCATTTGTGTCTAACTTTTCAGGTGAGTAGGGCACACCTACTCTAGCTGGGAGAGACAGGAAGCAAGGAGAACTAAGGGCTGATTGGTCTTCCTTGTAGTGCAGAGTGGAGTAAGGAAATACAGAACTCAAACAATCACAGACCCAGTTAAGAGAGGAGAGAGAGAATATTGAGCACAAAGAAAAGTGAAAGAATAATACAGGGAGACAAGAGGGAGAGGCAAGAATGAAGGTTACAACCTTAGATTATTTCCCCATTAAGCAGTCACCACGTTTTTAAAAACTAACAAATCTGAGTCTGGGATTTTACTGGTGGCAAAGCCAGTGCTTGGCCACTATTGACAAGAAATATAAATCATAGCTGGCTTGCTTTTTTATTTCACCTTAAAAATGTAAGCAGATCCAGTATCATTAGCCTCAACCACTCAACAATCATGAGTCAGGCCCTAAGAAATAATGGCTTAAAAATCATGAGGGTTTTTTATTTAAATAATAAATCTGGGGTTCTTTTTATTTGTGCCTTCTGACTGCCGAGCCTTAAGAGCTCACTGAAGTCATGTTTTCAAACATTTATTTACAAACAGGAGGGCTAGAGACTTTTTTGTTTGTTTTTAATCAAAAGAAAAAGCAGAAATTTTCATGCCTACTCTCAAGTCCAACAGCTGGACTTCAAAAGAAAAAACCAAATTTTGTGTGAGTTGCCAACACTGCTAGATGACAGAAATAAAAGGAACAAGCAGCAGGGTTCCACTTCTGCAGTAGGAAACTGGGGGATCCTAAAGACTATCACTGGGATTTTCAGTGGGGTCTAAAAATTCAGTGGGATTTGGAACACTCACTGGAAAGTCTCAGTCCACAACAAGCCGGCGTGTGCACACACAAGTCAGTTAAATATCCTAAAGAATCATCTCATGAACTCTTCCCCACATCCCTGTGCATAGGGGTGTGATGAGGATGGACAGAAATCAGATAGATGTGGAGGAAATGCTGAGGCTATCCCTGTGTACTAGGCAGATTGCAGCTAGATCTAAGTGAAATATTTTGACCAAAACTTTTTTCAGTGGAAAAAAAATGCAGATTCAGTGCCACTGGAAGATCAAATGAATTAGTGGTGATTTTGTCAAATTGTTCCAATAAAAAACAAAAACCCAAACAAATTGCCAAAAAGCCAAAACATTTTAAATTCTTCAAATTGAAATGTTTTGATTTTTCAATGCAAAATGCCTCTTTGTTTCAGTTTCCTTTTTTGACGGTTGAAGTATGCTCAAAAATCAAAATAAAATATTTTGGTTTTACACAAACTGATTTTTTCAACTTTCTGATTCATGGAAAATTTCTAGACCTAACAATTTTCTTTTTCAGAATTGCCAGTGAACCAAAAAAAAAAAAAAAAATCAGTTATCCACCCAGCTCTAGCCCTAGAGAGATTCTCTAGGAAGTTCATTCACTTGAGACAGAAAAGGAGCAAAGTGCAACAATATAATGAAAAAGGAGTGAGGATGGAAACCAGAGCAATAGAGGAGACACTGAGCTGGTATAGGGTGAGGAAATAGAAGGGGAAAATGAAATAATATGGACCCCAACTGCCCTTCATTTTATTTCCTTGGCTAATGACTCTCTCACAATTTATTTCCTGGGATTAAAAGAGAAAGTATTGGTGAACATCATTACAGCCATCCTGCTGGTGCTTTTTTCATTGAGATCATCCTGATGCTATACAAGTGAAAGATGGCAGTCTGCAACAGAAGTTTAACAGATGACAACAAGGACATGATTTCAAAATGAGTTTGCCTGAGTGAGGGTCCTGAGTTGGCCTTGTGTAATTATATTTCCATTTGGCAGACAGGCAGCCACACGTATGATATAAAGCATAATAAGGGGACAAGTTAACATTATGTTTTTAAAATAAACTTCAGAGGCCTATTTCCCATGCCACAGGTATGCCATTCACAGTCACATTTTCAGGACCGTTCCGCACAGTCTTGTTCCAAAGCCCACTGAAGCCAGAGTCTGCCCATTGATTTCAATAGGCTTTGGATCAAGCCCAAATTTGGGGTTCGTCACTTCTGGGGAACCCAACTTGCAAGTATTGTGTGTCGGATTTGCATAAGGTACAGACTGCCTGCAGCTCCCATTGACTTCTTGCTCTAAAGGGAAGCTGTGTTGCCTAGTGGACATAGCACAGGACTGTGATTCTGGTTTTATTCCCATTTTGGCCACTGGCATGCTGGGTGACCTGGCATAAATTGTTTCCTTCCCTGTGCCTCAGTTTCCCCAACTGTAAAAGGGAGATGAGGATACTGACCTCCTTGGTATAGTGCTTTGAGACCTACTGATGAAAAATGCAATATAAGCACTATTATTCAATGACTATAATCCAAAATGCAAAATCATGAAACAGTTGTCATGGAAAATATCATTGATGTAGAAGAATTAAGTTCCACTTCTATCATTGCCCTTGTGTGTGCATGCACATATAAAACGGAGGATTTAGTTACAACATATAGAAATGACACTGAACTTTAGCAGACTGTATATTTTATAATAATCTTACATTAGGGAATGTCAGGAATCACCTGACAATATAAGCAAAAAAAAAAAAAAGGCAATAGCGAAGAGGGATAAGCAAAGATGACACTAAAAACAAAGAGCTATTACAGACTATTGGGACTCAAATCACTTTTCGTGTAGAGATTCTGAGCTTCTAAACACAATTTTTAATTTTGTCCAAAAGAAGATCAAGTATATACACATAAATATATTCTATTCATTAGAAGCCATTGGGCTAAAGTAATCTCTGTTGAAATTGACCTAGTTTATTCCATGATGTCTCAGAGTTTAGCAACTACTTTGTAACATTTGAAATATCTGGGTTTTTCAGCTCATTTTCAAACAATTAGGGTTTTTTCATACTATAAATGTTTATTGAACATATATTGCTACACCAAGGAGAATTTGCACAGCGTGACAAACTGTGTTTGGAATGATGAGAAAAGTCAAATGAGTGCAAATGCTATCTAACCTGTCCTTTTGCTCAAAATGAATGTTAGCACTTGTTCAACGTTTCATGAAAAAAAAAAACATCCACTCTAATGAGAAAGATACATGCATGTTATTGTTGAGTCAGCAACCGGCAGGAGGGGCAGCAGAACATGTTTAGAAAAGAAAGTACTTTAATCTTTTATATTAGTTTTTCATGATCCTAAAAAAATGTCACCCCAAAAGCACGGGGGCTTTTTTGTTGTGGAAATTTGATTCTTTCTGGTGAAACTCAGTTTCAACACTCCGATTAGATAGTGGAGGCTGAAGTAAAATATCTGAACTACAATTCAATGAGGTATTAAAAAAAGTTTGTTGTTAAGAGCAGAGTGTAAAATACAGAGCTAAGGGGCCTGATTATGGTCACACCAACACCAGTTTTACACTGATGAAATTCCATTATCCTTAACAGATTCACTCTGGACTTGCATCAACACAAGAAATAAATAAATAAGACCTGAAGTATTTCAGGTATAGAAGAATAATTATTTGTTGCTCTTTCCTTGTGTAAATACCCAGCGCCACCAACAGCAATTCCAGGCCTCAGGTCAGAACAATTGCATCCTGCCTCTTCTGCCCATGGCGCTGCCCACAGTCCACTCCTGCTCCACCCCAGGTCCCTTCCCCCTCTCCCTCCAGGCCTCACTCCCGCACTCAGCCTGCTTGCCTCTGTT